>JAQPCC010000049.1:1200000-1592367 GCA_028392965.1 Lindernia subracemosa
ATATATCTTCTAAACAGGATCAGAAAACTCAAATGACTAAACCTATAAAGCAGGAAAGAATAGAGCAAGACAATTCATTTTCTATTACAATAAACAAATATGTTATTAACTCTATTCTTCCTCCAAAAATTCGTAAAGTCATTCCAAAGATAAAGCAAGAAGCTACTAAAGCTAAAACAGACAATAATTACACATTCTTTATTAAAACTGAAACGTCCAAAAGTAATAATTGTCTAAACAAAAGTAGCTCATTTAGTACACATTACAAAGTGAATGATGTGAGTCTAGAAGGTAGGAAATACGACACTTCTATACTTAATGCTATTGATTCTATAAGCTCGTATTCCTCTCTCAAGTACCCGGTCAAAGTCAAATCCGAATTACATCTTAAGTGACTGGCGAAAGAGAAAATTTTCTCTTCTACAAAAAGACACACATTCACCAATGCTGAAAAGTTAAATTTCAAAAAGGTACAACAAATTTGGAAACCTAAGCTACAAATGGAAATAAGTAGTCCTCGACAAATGTGGATTCCTATGACTGCTTTATATGATAATTTTGCTTTCAAATTTGAACCTTATATGCATAATTGTTTCACTGCAAATAAGGGAGGACCCGTCCAAAAATGGGTACCAAAGTTCCGATAATTTGTTTTGCAGGATCCCGATCGTACATGGTAAATAGACGACGATTGCTCCACATGTATGGTCGGTATTCGATGATGAGCAGTCGCACAAGACCCCGACATGTGTGGTATTCGGTTTGCTCCACACATGTGATCGGTATGTGACGTGAGCAAACACACCAAATCAAGACTATTCCAAAGCTCTTGATTTGACATTGTTTCTATTTTTATTTAAAAAAAAAAGGGGCCATAAAAAAAAAAAAAAAAATGGCCATTAAAAAAAAAAAGAAAAAAAAGGCCATAAAAAAAATAATAATAAAAATAAGGCCATAAAAAAAAAATTATATATATAAATAAGGCCATAAAAAAAAAAAAAAAAAAAAGGGGAGTGGATAGAAAAGGTGCAAGAGTTTCAAAAGAGCGTATTACCATAGTTTATTGTAAAAAGCGCATATGTTTTAGGGGAAGTAATACTCATAAGCGCAATATCAAAAAGGCGCGAAATGTTCAAAAGGGGAGTGTGCTTCAATCACAAAAGGCGCATAAATTGAAGGAAAGTAATAGGCAAAAATCTACAATAGCGCACAACTTTAGGGGGAGCAAGGGCATCATATTAGAAATAGCGCAACTGTTTAGGGGGAGTGTTACAATGAAAAGGCGCTAGAGCTTAAGGGAAGAATGTCCTGAATACAAACTTCATGCTTTTAAGAGGGAGTGCTACCTAAATGTCAATAAAACGCATGGACACAAAAGAGTTGTTCACATACCTGTTCCAAAGGTTCAGTCGACCCAACTGATCCTAACCCAGGAACAAACCCCGAGTGTATGTGAGGGTATTGAGCGTATCACGATGACATCCTTACAATTCAACCACAAACTATCCGGGCCATAACCATATAGGTACATGACTGATTTATCAGATCCCGGGTAGAAGCCGCTTCATCTGGTCCAAAGGCGCATGCACGACCCTTCCTAGCTACTCATTTGTCTCCCAAAAGACATATGTTTCAATATCTCACGGGGAACCTCATATGCTATCACCGTTTCATTTGGAAACGGGAGATATTGAACTAAGTGGTCCACAGCCCCATACCACGACTTTCTTGAACACGTAAATGTCTAGTGTGTCCTCATCGCCTAAATGTTTTCCACTTTTCTAGGACACATACATTCTTTTACACACATATTGCTGGTCTACGTGACCTTGCCAGAACTTCTGTAGACGCATCATTAAATGATGTGCTTCTATGATCAGAAGGAAGTCCTGCCGTTGCAACATCAAAACAACAACGGTAGCAGGCCATCTTCTGGAGCACGACTATAGAATGATGTCAACGGGTTGCCTATGTGGCCTCGTAGTCCCTTCAAATGCAAGTCTGTGTGACTTTGCATCAACGACCAAGAGTGACATCGAGGGATGTTTCACAATGATTGGTCGTCTGTCCCGTTTTCAGGTACTTCATCCGGAATTCAACGCCAATACGTTCAGCGTACACATGACGATACAAATGAATCGCCATGAGGGGGAGAAGGATATCAAGGAGGCCGAGCATGTGAACTCATTAAAGAAGCCAAGCTTTCAATGCACGTGCTGAACCACAACAAACAAGACCTCTCTCCATGGTTCGAGCATACACGACAAGTCAATGCTGATGATCCGCGCGACTCTGATATATGCAAGAAGGTGACGAATATTCAAGTTGCAAAGAAGAAAATGAGGGTGCATGTAAATAGGGGGAGACTGAAGATTCTCCAGACGCTCTCAGATATTTCATCAAACAGCAACAAAGACCGTGTCAAAATTCGAAGTTGAGCACAAAGGGGGAGATTGTTGGAAATTATTCTGTTGTGTTCAACTGATGATGAAGACTGAAGATTCGAGAGACAAAGACAGCCGAAGCTTCAATTATAATTGAACACTAAGGGGGAGATTGTTGGAAATATTTTATAGTGTTCAATAATGTTGTTATCTTTGTCTAGGGACTTAATTGTAATATATGTATAGTTAGGGACTAGAATGCAAATATACCAATATTGATTGGTATATATAGGGCAAGTGTGTGTAAAATACACAAAACTCGAGTTTAGCTTTCTCTCACTAGAAACACTCTCTCTAATCACTATCTAAGCTAGGGTTAATTGTAGAGAGAGAAAGAGGTTAATTAGAGAGAAAGTGTGTGATTAATGAAGATTTGATTGAATATTACCCAAATGCTTCCGCTCAATCTTGTTCAAGGTAAGTTCGATTAAATCTATGCTCGAGTTCTTCGTTGGATGTTAAAAACGGACCTAACAATAAGAGTTGTGCAAGAAAATGAACTTAAGTGTTTGAACGAGAGAAAAGATCAAGGATCTTGAGAGGAAAAGAAAAGTTTGGTCAAAGTTCAACTTAAGCTTCAAAGCTAAGTTTGAACCTCCACCTACCAACTCTAGCCATCCGTGGGTTGCTCCGAGGTGCCAAAGAGTGCGTATCGGCGTTTCGAACTTGCTCGGGTCTGTCCGAGACGAAGAAGGATTTGCTCAAGCTTCGCGTTTTCGAACGCCGTGCTGTGACGATCTAGCCACGCGCAACAAGGGTAAGGTTTCGAACCTTTAGATTAGGTTGATTTGATCAATCTCGAAAAGGTCTTGAATGACCTCGAATGATCCATTGTAATGTCTTAAGACATGTATGGAGTCATGGTATAAAGTTTGGAATTGATCGGAAATCATTTCGGGGTTCGAAACGAGAGATTTCGGCTATCGGCCGAGGTCCACCGCCTGAGACATGAAGTCCCACGGCCATGGACCTGGGCTGGGCTGGATTGAACCCAGACCCACGGCCATGGGAGGGGCTGCACCAGACCGTGGGTCATGGCAGCACCCTGTCCAATCTCGCTCCGAACGGTCCACGGCCATGGAGCTTGGTGCACCAGGCCGTGGACCATGATTGCTCTCGGCCAAGGCTGACCCACGGCCGTGGGCTGTGGTGTCTCAGACCGTGGACCATGGCAGAGAGCTGCCATGGTCTCCCGAGGGCTCGGGCCGGGGTGCTCGGGTCCTTGGGTACCTCCGGGGATGTGTTCGTGCGAGTTTAAATGATAAAAATTTAAAATTCGGCACCCACACTACGGGATCGCATCCGCTTCCGCTAAGTCCACATCGTGCTGCTCGGGGGCCGCCGTCAGTCGAAACGGACTCACCCCAACACAACTTTCCAAACAAAAGGAAGCTGGAGTGGCATTAATGGCTGAGCAAGATCATTGGCTTGAAGATACCACAGAAAGCGACACCGAGAACTTTGCCTTAATGGTCAAAGTTGAAGACGAGGACCTCGAGGATGAACAATCCCCTGACTCAAAACAGTCACATCAGACGCAAACTCTGAGGTAAATTCATCTAGCTCTGCTCTTTCCTTAAATATCTCTGACTTTAAACTAAAACTAAAACAAATAACTAAAGAAAGAAAAACAATTAAAACTTTAGAGGAAAGATTATCCAATAATGAAGCCGTCTTAAGAAAACATTTACTAGCAGAAGCTGATCTAAGAATACAACTTCAAATAGCAAATGAAAAAATATCTAATACTGAATCGAAGGATAAATACAATGAAAACAAAATACGAGAATTCACAAAAAGCCTTAATGCTAGTGATGCTGAAAATCAAAGTCAATTATCACAAATTAAATTTCTTACAGACGAGCGAAAACAATTATATGCCAGAATTAAAGAACTAGATGATATTATTATCAAATATGGACATACTGAGCAAACAATATACTTAAATAAACCAAGATTAGTTGATTTTTATAATCCTTACAAAGGGTTAGGATTTACTAACCCATGCAACCTACAGAAAGCACGAAGAAAACAATTATACCAGTATGGACATGTGGACATAGGGTTGATGGACCTTATGCTTTTCACAAGTGCGGGAGAAATTAATGCGATCGATGAAGAAAAGAGAAATAAGAAAGCTAAGACTGAAATCTCATACGATTATGAGGAATTAAACGAAAGTTACAAAACACGAGTAATATCTTCAAGTAATGAGAATGTAACTACTTATCCCATAAACAAAGGTGACTTAGTAGAAGAAGAAAACAAGACAGAAGATAAAAAGTCAAACACATACATACCTGCTAAAATCAAAAAGATTGTTGACTTAGAATCTACTCTTGAACAGGAAAGGAAGACATTCTATGACGAGAAAATACGTCTACTAAAACAAATTGAAGATCTTAGAAATCTCGATACTTCTTCCAAAAGAATTCATATTAAAGAGGAGTTATCTTCTTCTAATTCGTCTCCAAATCAACTAGCAGGGGAAGTGACGAAATTAAAGATAAAGGCAAAGGCAAAGGCAAAATCCGTAAAGAAGAAAAGAGAAAAGGAAGTCAAATTAGAGCCTAAGTGGAATATAAAAGAGCTCTGTAACTCTTCTTCTTTAGATAAGAAAAGTACCTTAGTCCAGTCATGTAATGTTTCTTCTTCGATATTAAAGCCAAATACTATCAAGAATATAGATTTTCAAAGCCTTAATTCCGAACGAAAAATACAACAATATAGAATTAAGGGAATCTCCAAAGAAAAGGAACCCGCCAAGAATGAACAGCGCAAAACAAAAACAGACAGTCAAACTAGAAGTAAAACAAAGAAGATAGCTCCCCCGAAAATTGCTAAAGAACACACACCAAAGAGGGTAGCTAAATCAAAAGATTCTAGTGAAATAAAAGAAACTTGGGTGATCAAAAGAGATAAGAGACAACAAACCCAATTAATTAAGAAATGGGTTCCAAAAACTAAGTTTGCACCAAATTTAGACTTATTCTCTAACATTGTCACAAATCCCATGTTTACGTGGGACACTGAATCACCTTAGATTCTTCATCTGCAGGACCATCATGTGTGGTACCTAGACTCGGGTTGCTCCACACACATTACCGGACACAAAGCACTGCTGAGAAACTACACCGAACGATTCGGCGGTAAGGTTCGATTTGGTAACAATGACTTTGCTTCTATATTAGGCTATGGTAGCTTAATTCTAGAAAACTTCTCCATTCAAGACGTGTCATATGTTCAGGGTTTGAGTCATAATCTGTTTAGCATGGGACAATTTTGTGATAAAGGTCTTGAGGTCAATTTTAGAGCTAAACAGTGCAAGATAAATGACTCAACTGGACAGACATTACTTGTCGGTTCCAGAAAATCAAATCTATATACAATAGATTTGAAAACCGTAAAACCCTCAACAACTGTTTGCTTGTTGTCATAAACATCTTTGGAACAAAGCAATCTATGGCACCGACGTCTCTCCCATTTAAACCTTAAGACTTTAAATAAGCTGCAAGCTGAACAGTTGGTAAAAGGATTACCAACTCTTCGATTTCAAAAAGAACATTTATGTGCAGCTTGTGAGTTAGGAAAGATGAAAAGGACGTCACATAGAACAAAAATGTTTCCTTCTACTTCACGACATTTAGAAATGATACATATGGATCTATGTGGACCTATGCGTATACAAAGTATAAACGGTCGGAAGTATATCCTAGTTATTGTTGACGACTATTCTCGCTATACATGGGTAAAATTCTTAAGGACCAAGGATGAAACACCAGAGGTGATCAAAACATTTGTCAGCACAACTCACAATTTACTTCAAAGTAAAATTCTGATTATCCGCACTGACAATGGGACAGAGTTCAAAAATAATGAATTAAGTCAATTTTATGAGTCCCTTGGTATCACTCAACAGTTCTCAGCCCCTAGAACTCCTCAACAAACCGGTGTTGTTGAGCGCAGAAATAAGACTCTAGTGGAAGCAGCTCGTACTATGCTTATATTTGCTAGACTTGCACATTTCTTATGGGCTGAAGCTGTAAATACAGCTTGTCTTACTCAAAACCGCACGATAATTCATAAGCGGTTTGGTAAAACTCCTTATGAGTTAATAAACCAAAGAATTCCAAGCCTTTCCTTTCTTAAAGTCTTTGGGTGTATTTGTTTTATCAAAGACAGTAGAGACAATAGGAGTAAACTAGATCCCAAAGCCATTCAAGGCATATTTGTAGGATATTCTTCTAGTTCTAAAGCCTACCGAGTTTATCTAAAAAAAAATAGAACTATTATAGAAAGCATAGATGTAACATTTGACGAACCTACCTCACTGGCTCTTGAACAATACGGTTCAAGACCCGCGCCTCCACTGGTAGCTTCTGATCAAGACCAATCAGAACCTGTTCCTACTGGAAAGTTGACAAAAAGTCAACAACCTAATAACTCAGAAGCTCTTTCTGAATCTGAGTTACAAGACTTAATTGAATTAGATTCATTATTCGATACTGTTTATAGGAATAATAACAACATACGTGATGTCCAAACTCTCGATGAGGACATTCCTATCCCCACTGAATCTAACACTTCAAATGATGACATTACTGAAACATTTGACAATACCTCCCCTATAGGTTCTACATTAGTAAACGAAACACCTGTTTCCTCACCGAATCCCTCTTTGAACAATGAGACATTCAATCCAAATTTGGAAACGTCTCAAGCAATACACAGTCCACCTATAACCTCTGAACTCCAAACTGAGGACAGCTCGACACCTCAACAACATAAATGGGCAAGAGCTCACCCTAACTCCCAAGTTATAGGAAACGTGACTCACGGTGTTAGAACTCGAGCTTCAACTTCAAATGACTGCTTATATTCTTGTTATCTAAGTCAAATAGAACCTACCAAAGTGTCAGAAGCCTTATCCGACTCAAATTGGATAATAGCCATGCAAGAGGAGATAAACCAATTTGAGAGCTTAAATGTGTAGACATTAGTACCAAGACCTAAGGATAAAACTATCATAGGTACAAAATGGATTTCTAAAAACAAGCGAGATGAAGACGGAATTATAATAAGGAATAAGGCAAGGTTGGTAGGCAAAGGTTACAACCAACAAGAAGGCATTGACTATGACGAAACATATGCACCAGTCGCTAGAATAGAATCAATACGACTATTCCTAGCTGTAATTCCCAGATTTACATCCAACGAAAAAGAAACTTGAGAATTAGATCGAATGAGAATTACCTTGATTAATAACGCGCGGAAGACTTTGGTATAAACTCAATCAATCTTCATTGCAATCCAAGTTTCTCTCTACAATATACCTCACTTTCCCTCTGTACAATTAAACCCTAATTATGCTAATGATGAGAGAGAAATCTATTCTAGAGAGAGAAACAATTACTCAAGTTATGTGTATTTTACACACACTTGCCCTATATATACCAAAGCATACTTTGGTATATTTACACTTTAGTCCCTATATTTACATAAAATACAATTAAGTCCCTAGACAAAGATAACATGATTATTGAACACTAGAAAATATTCCTAACAATCTCCCCCTTAGTGTTCAATTGTCATTGAAGCGCCGGTTGTCTTTGTCTTTGATAATATTCAGTCTTCATCAGAATTTGAACACAGCAGAAAGATTCCTAACAATCTCCCCCTTCGATAATTTTTGCCTTTGTGTTCAACTTTGAATTTGACACTGTCTTCTGTTGCAGTCTGAAGAAAATAGCTGAGAGCATCTGGAGAATCTTCAGTCTCCCCCTATTTACATGCACTCTCTTTTTCTTCTTTGCAACTTGAATGTTCGTCACCTTCTTGCATATATCAGAGTCGCGCAGATCGTCAGCATTGACTTGTCGTGTATGCTCGAACCATGGAGAGAGGTCTTGTTTGCTGTGGTTCAGCACGTGCGTTGATATCTTGGCTTCTTTAATGAGTTCACGTGCTTGGCCTCCTTGATATACTTCTCCCCCTCATGGCGATTCATTTGTATCGTCATGCTTGTGATCAAGGTGAACCAGCTTGGGCTGATCGTGTTGTCGTTGAATCATGGATGAAGTACCTGAAAACGGGACAGACGACCGATCATCGTGAGACATCCCTTGATGTCACTCTTGGTCGTTGATGCGAAGTCACACAGACTTGCATTTGAAGGGACTACGGGGCCACATAGGCATCCCGTTGTCATCGTTCTAGAGTCGTGCTCCAGAAGATGGCCTGCTACCGTTGTTGTTTTTATGTTGCAACGGCAGGACTTCCTTCTGATCATAGAAGCACATCATTTAATGATGCGTCCACAGAAGTTCTGGCATGGTCACGTAGACCTGCAATATGTGTGTAAAAGAATGTATGTGTCCTAGAAAAATTGAAAAAATATTTAGGCTATGAGGACACACTAGACATTAAAGTGTTCAAGAAAGTCGTGGTGTGGGGCTGTGGACCACTTTCTTCAATATCTTCCGCTTCCAAATGAAACGGTGATAGCATATGCGGTTCCCCGTGAGATATTGAAACATATGTCTTTAGGGAGACAAATGAGTAGCTAGGAAGGGTCGTGCATGCGCCTTTGGACCAGATGAAGCGTCTTCTACCCGGGATCTGATAAATCAATCCTGTACCTATATGGTTATGGCCCGGATAGTTTGTGGTTGAGTTGTAAGGATGTCATCGTGATACGCTCAATACCCTCACATACACTCGGGGTTTGTTCCTGGGTTAGGATCAGTTGGGTCTACTGAACCTTTGGAACAGGTATGTGAACAACTCTTTTGTGTCCATGCGCTTGTTGGCATTTAGGTAGCTCTCCCTCTTCAAAGCATGAAGGTTGTCTTCAGGGCATTCCCTTTTAAGCTCTAGCGCTGTATTTAGGTAACACTCCCCCTAAATACTTGCGCTAATTCTAATGTGATGCCCGTGCTCCCCCTAAATAGATGCGCCTTTTGAGAGATTGCATATTACAAAAAAATCAAGCGCCTTTTATATTTGAAGTGACACTCCCCAATAAATGTGCCTTTTGCACTTATAAGTCTCACTCCCCCTAAAACATATGCGTTTTTTACATTAGAACTATGGTAATACGCTCTTTTGAAGGTCATGCACCTTGTCTATCTATCTATCCACTCCCCCAAAATAAAAACAATATAGAATATGAAGACTGACTATTCTATAAAATTAAGCGCTATTTATACTAAGTCGAACTCCCTATGATAGTCAAAAACTGAAAATATAGAGTTTGACTCCACAGAAATTCAAGCGCTTTTTGAATTTTGAAATCGGCTCGGCCTTCTTTAAACATTGTAGCTCAAAAGTTTTTCTCCCCTTTTTAATTTTTTTGTTTTTTTTTTTGTTTTTTTTTTGGCTCTTTAATATTTTTTTTTTATGGCCACTTTTTTTTTTATGGCCTTTTTTTATTATTTTTTTTTATGGCCCGTTTTTTTTTTTTTTTTTTTTTTTTTTTTTTTTTGTTTTTGACGAAAAGATAAAAATAAAAACAATGTCAAATCAAGAGCTTTGGAATAGTCTTGATTTGGTGTGTTTGCTCATGTCGCATACCGATCACGTGTGTAGAGCCAACCGAATACCACACGTGTCGGGGTCTTGTACGACTGCTCATCATCGCATACCGACCATACATGTGGAGCAATCGTCGTCTATTTACCATGTATGATCGGGAACCTGCAAAACAAATTATCGGGACTTTGGTACCCATTTTTGGACGGGTCCTCCCTGGTTAGCAGTGAAACAATTATGCATATAAGGTTCAAATTTGGAAGCAAAATTATCACATAAAGCAGTCATAGGAATCCACATTTGTCGAGGACTACTTATTTCCATTTGTAGCTTAGGTTTCCAAATTTGTTGTACCTTTTTGAAATTTAACTTTTCAGCATCGGTGAATGTGTGTCTTTTTGTAGAAGAGAAAATTTTCTCTTTCGCCAGTCACTTAAGATGCAATTCGGATTTTATTTTGACCGGGTACTTGAGAGAGGAATACGAGCTTATAGAATCAATAGCATTAAGTCTAGAAGTGTCGTATTTCCTACCTTCTAGACTCACATCATTCACTTTGTAATGTGTACTAAATGAGCTACTTTTGTTTAGACAATTATTACTTTTGGACGTTTCAGTTTTAATAGAGAATGTGTAATTATTGTCTACTTTAGTTTTAGTAGCTTCTTTCTTTAATTTTGATTTTAGAATTACTTTGGGTATTTTTGGATTAGGAATAGAGGTAGAACCAAATTTAGTCGAGGCAATAGAAGATAATTTGTCTTCCTCTATTCTTTCTTTCTTGATAGCTTTAGTCATTCTTGATCCTTTTTGAGAGGAATTTTTGAGAATTAAATTCTCCTTTAAAAGTTTATCTATTTGAGCTCGAAACCCGCATGGAGTGTAGCAGTCCTTAGGTTCGGATTTTATTGATAGTATAGAATGTTCCTCGGTTGACATTGACTCAATTGTTTGAGTCGACTTGTTTCGAGACAATTTTAGCTCAATTTGTTCTTTCTTTGCAAGAAGAACCTCTAGTTCTTTAATTTTACAGTGTAATCTAGTGAGTTCTTCAGAAAGACATTTATTTTGAGCTTGATAATCTTTATTTGCCTTTAGTTCTGTTGTTTCAGAATTTGATTTAGCAAGATCATTGTTAAGTTTAGCTATTTTCTCATTAGCTAATTGAAGTTTTATTCCTAGATTGGCTTCTTCTAATAGATGTTTTCTTAGGACAACTTCATTATTGGCTAATCTTGCTTCTAATTTCTTGACCATTTCGTTTTCATTATTTGTGGATGAGAATTTTTGCAACATTGACTTGTTTGCTTCATCACAGGCAAACAGACTTGTTTTCAACTCACATATTTTTGATTCATGTTCTGTGGTCTTAGTCTTCAACCTTATAATCTCATCCTTTGCATTGATCAATTGACATTCAAGACTAGCTTCAATTTCTAGATGTTTTCTTAAGACACGCTCGTTATTAGCTAGCCTCGCTTCTAGTGTCTTGATCATTTGTTCGTGAAATAAATCCATTTTAATCTTTTCAGTTCAAATATAGAATTTTGAAAATTTAAGTTCAAATAATGTTGGTAATTAAATTCTATATAGAATGTTGGAATTAAATTTTGATCAAATAGAATTGTTGGATGTATATTGATCGTTGACGTGTTTTAGAAATGATTTTAAATTTGATTAATGTTTTCTATTCTGTTTAGAAAATTTTAGATATTGATATTAACCGCAAACTTTTAATTTCAGTTCAGTTCATAAGCTTTTCAGCACAGCAAAGTTTAGATACAAAATATTAAATATCGACTTAGATTGTATCTTAGACTTTGTATATTATTAAAAGAATGTAAGTTTTTGCGGTTCTGATTTGACACAATATTAGTTTACGAATGAAAGAGAAGCTGTAAACATTGCTTTTTAGTTTACGAGTATAGAGTGTTTACAAATGAGAATCGTTCGTAAACTTTTAATCGTTCGTAAACCTTTAAGAATGTTATCAGGGTAAGGTTTACGTTCGTAAACTGTTATCAGGATGAGGTTTACGAATGAAAATGATTCGTAAACACTGGATGGGAAGTTTACGAATGTAACTTATTCGTAAACTTGAACGGATGAGGTTTACGAATGAAATAGTTTTCGAAGACCAAGTCTTGAATGGTTTACGAATGATGAGTATTCGTAAACTTAAGGATTCGTAAACAGGAAGGTTTACGATCGTAAAGATTCGTAAATTCTTTTACGAATGAAAGTGATTCGTAAACTCAAACAGGAATAGATGTTTACGATTACCTCTGTCGTAAACTCGACTTTATGTTTACGATTGAAATTCGTTCGTAAACACTGACACTCTTCCACTTAGTGAATCGTAAAACTCAGTTTATCTAGGTTTACTCTGAGATTCGTAAAATTATATTCGTAAACTGAGTTTATCTTGGTTTACGAATGACACTAAGATTCGCAAACTAACGTTCGTAAACCTTTAATCGTTCGTAAACAATACTCTTTAGTTTACGATTGAATAGTATTCGTAAACAGTGCCTTCAGATAGTTTACGACTGAAAAAGCGTTCGTAAACAGTGACTTCAAAGGTTTACGATCAAAAAGCGTTCGTAAACAGTTACCTCGAGATAGTTTACGAATGAAGATGATTCGTAAACAGTGCCTTGATATTTACGAATGAAAAGTATTCGTAAACAATTATTTTTACTGGTTTACGAATGAAACTGATTCGTAAATAGTAACTTTACGAATGGAAACTGAATGGATCGTAAACTTAAGTGTTTGACCGTAAACTTTTACACACTGAAAAGGTTTGACCGTAAACTTTAACCGCGTAGACAAGGTTTACGATTGGAAAGCGTTCGTAAACCTTTCGTTGACCGTAAAGTTTTCGTTCGCAAAGCTAATCGACAGACTATTGCAAAGTTAATATTCGTAAACCTTCCATTCGTAAACTTTGCAATAAAAGTCAAACTCGATCATAAACACTTAAATTCTCAAATTAAGCTCAGATAATCGATCGAAATCAGCAATTAAACATGTAAAAACACTCGATTAAACCAGATCAAAAGCAAAACATAAACAATTTTCGAGATTTTCACATGAACAATTTGAAGATCAAATGAACAGTTCGATCAAAAATCAAACAATTTGGTCCAAATTCAGCAATAATCAGCTCAATTAATCAACTATTAATCATCGCAAACAGTATCAAACACATCATCGCAAACATCTAAGCAAGCAGGACATATAAGAAAGCAATGACCAGTGTAAATCGTGATGAACAGTGCGATGAACAGTAGCTATCTTAAACATCAATTCATCAATCGAACACCATCGTAAACATCAAATTAAGCTTAAAAATCAATTCTTAACACGCATGCTCTGATACCAATTGTAATTCCCAGATTTACATCCAACGAAAAAGAAACATGAGAATTAGATCGAATGAGAATTACCTTGATTAATAACGCGCGGAAGACTTTGGTATAAACTCAATCAATCTTCATTGCAATCCAAGTTTCTCTCTACAATATACCTCACTTTCCCTCTCTACAATTAAACCCTAATTATGCTAATGATGAGAGAGAAATCTATTCTAGAGAGAGAAACAATTACTCAAGTTGTGTGTATTTTACACACACTTGCCCTATATATACCAAAGCATACTTTGGTATATTTACACTTTAGTCCCTATATTTACATAAAATACAATTAAGTCCCTAGACAAAGATAACATGATTATTGAACACTAGAAAATATTCCTAACACTAGCATATGCAGCTCATAAGAATTTCACCGTCTTTCAAATGGACGTTAAAACGGCCTTTCTAAACGGAATTCTTAAGGAAGAAGTTTATGTCTCTCAGCCCGAAGGATTCCTAGATAAGGAAAATCCTGATTATGTCTATAGGTTAGACAAGGCCCTATACGGACTCAAACAAGCCCCTCGTGCTTGGTATGATGTCCTGTCCCAATTTTTAGTTGAATCAGGGTTCACTAAAGGACATATAGACACAACCCTATTCTTTAAAAATCACGGTTTGGATATTATGCTAATTCAAATTTATGTAGACGACATTATTTTTGGCTCTACGAATCCAAAACTATGTGAGAAATTTGGTAAGCTGATGACTAAAAAGTTTGAAATGAGCATGATAGGAGAGAAGAATTTCTTTCTTGGCTTGCAAATCAAACAATTACCAAATGGAATTTTTATATGTCAGACTAAGTATATCCATGACCTATTGAAAAAATATGGTATGGATAATTGCTCATGAATTCCTACCCCGATAAGTACTACATGCAAATTAGATTCCGACCCGTCTGGGAAGTCGGTAGATAATACAAACTATCGAGGTATAATTGGCTCATTGCTGTATCTGGCATCTAGTAGACCAGATATTATGTTTGCTACATGTCTTTGTGCAAGATTTCAGGTTAATCCGAAAGAATCTCATCTTGCCGCTGTTAAAAGAATCCTCCGATACCTCAAAGGAACACCCACACTAGGTCTATGGTATCCGAAAAATTCAGCGTTTAACCTTGTTGGCTACACTGACGCTGATTTTGCAGGATGTAGAATGGACAGGAAAAGACTTCAAGGACTGCGGCTATAGCAGCACGAACTTCTGGCATCAAGGAGTCCTTGAATGATGCTAGAGCGGACGCCAGGCAATCCTCGAAGCGCGACTCTGTCATGAAGGGTAAATCACCCACGGGGCCACTTAGGTGCACTGTTGACGTGACAGTGGAAAAAGTATCCACCACACGGCCTGCTGTCACGGCTGTTGTTCGGTTGACCGTGGCAGGACTTCCTTCCAATCCTCGAATGATCTCTTCAATAGAGGCATCTATGGAAGCTCTGTCTTGGTCACGAAGATCAAAAGGAGAAGTAACAAAAAGAGGCTGTGTCCTAGAAAGATAAAAAAATTTAAGAAAAGTGGACACTAGACTCGACGTAATCAAAGAAGGGGCGGTGGTGTGGGGCTGGGTACCACCTGATTCAATACCCACTGCTTCAGAGTGAAGTAGGGATAGCGTACTAGGCTCCTCGTGAATATCTGAGACAACTGTTTGTTGGGAGACAGTTGAATGGCTTGGGGTAGGTTGTGCATGCGCCGTCGGACCTGACGCGGCGACTTCTACCCGAGTACTGGTCACAAAGACAGCAGTACTTGACCTATGGGGTGGTCCTCGGTGGTGAAGTGACGATAGGAATTGTAATACCCGTAAATTTTAACACGGGATTTTGATATAATTAATAGTGAAAAGACTTAGAAAATTTGGATATTATGTGAATGAAGGATAGGGTCGAAATTGGGGTGATGGCAAGCTTCAAGGCTAAAAAAAAAAAAAAAAAAAAAATTAAATAAAATATTTTGGTAAGCTATTTTCGGGTGAAGCCCGAATGAAATTTCGGGTAAGCCAAAATTTCGGGTAAGGAGGAAAATTACAAAACAGAACCTTTCTTAGCCTAAGAGGAAAATTACATCACCACCTTATCACCTCCTTGTCATCACGTAAGCTATCCCAATTTAAATATACAACTATACTTCAAAAACTTGATTAAGAAGAAAAGGAACAAGGAGAAGAAAAGGGGAGAAGAAAACCTTCAAACTCAACAACCAACGATCGAGAGCTCGGAAAAATCGTAGTTTAGCTAACTTCGGACGTGAGGTAGGTGAAGATTTCATCTACAACACGTAAATATTTTCGTGGTTATTTGCAGACTTTGTTTTATGTTTAACAATCCAAAATCTGGATTTTTGTATGAATATACATACTTATGTGCTTAGAAAATAGGTCTGATAACTTGAAGAATCGAAGAACTTAGTGTTTTTCGCATATTGTTCTTCATTTTCGGTGTTTACATGTGTTTTCCGATGATTTCATGTTTACGGGCCGAAAACTACTTTTCGCGAGCCGAAGACTAGTTTACGCGGGCCAGAGAAGTTTTGCGAATAAGAGATAAGTACGGGCCGAAAACTAGTTTACGCGGGCCAGAAGGATTTGCGAATGAGAGATAAGT
Organism: Lindernia subracemosa; assembly: GCA_028392965.1. Classification (NCBI taxonomy): domain Eukaryota; kingdom Viridiplantae; phylum Streptophyta; class Magnoliopsida; order Lamiales; family Linderniaceae; genus Vandellia; species Vandellia subracemosa. Next base: position 1,216,000 of record JAQPCC010000049.1, read on the forward strand.
ACGGGCCGAAAACTACTTTTCGCGGGCCGAAGACTAGTTTACGCGGGCCAGAGAAGTTTTGCGAATAAAAGATAGGTACAGGTCGAAAACTAGTTCTCGCGGGCCGAAAACTAGTTTACGCGGGCCAGAAGGATTCGCGAATGTGAGATAGGTGCGGGCCGAAAACCTGTTTTCGCGGGCCAGAGAATTCGCGAATAAGAAATAGACGCGGGCCGAAAACCAGTTTGCGCGGGCCGACTGCAGTTTTCGCGACCTGTGAGACAAAATAATTCTTTTCGCGGGCTGGGGACTGTTTCCGCAGGCTCAGTTTCGTGAATTTGAATCCGAATGACATTCGAATTCAAATAAATGCCGAATCTTATTTTTGAGCAAAATGACTTTTGGGTGCTTATAAATTGCTGTGTTAATGTTAGGTGTTGACCTAATTTCATACAAACACATTTTCGGACAAAATCATTTATTTTATTTACAATCAAATTCTCTTAATAAAGTTTCGGGTTTTGACCAAGTTTCCCTTGGTCAACGATTATTTTATTTTCAGCAGTAAATATTATTTTTGGAAATTAAAAAGATTTCTGAATCTTCGGGTTTTACGAGATGTGGTTGTTATTTTGTGTGACTTGTATGACACGCATCGCATATCACGACATTGTGAGAAATGGGTACCGTGTCGATACGGCAATACTCTGATGTATTGATGAGCGGGGCAGATCGTGATCGTGTTGATGATTCGTAGAGGAATCGAGATTAGTACTCATATATGACACCTGACGGCAGACATGCGTGATCGATCTGTCTACTCGGGCGTGAACGTCCCGAGGTGCAAAACCGTCTTTTATGTTATTTTCGCGGAAGGAGCGACCTGGTAGGGCAGTAGCGTGAACGTCTAAACGCTATCAGTGTAGGCTACCGTGATTGTTATGGGCGCGCGAGGTGTCGAGTCTAACCTAGGGCCCTGTGTTGAGATATGATAAGATGGATTGAGAGGTAAAAGTCGAGCGTGCATTTATGGTGAGATATTTTGGGATGATAGTTGAGCGCACGTTGCATTCATGCAAGTTTTCACCTACTGGGCAATCGCTCAGTTTTATGTGTTGTAGGTACGACCGAGTCCGACGTCAAGGTACGTCGCGACTGAGGCAGTCTGATGGCGGTGACTCCACGGACTTTTGAGGGCGAGGTTGTACATGGATGAAGACCTGTGGAGCGCGTAGGAACTTTTGGTTTTTGTTTTGGGGCCGAGACCCGTGTAAAGATGGTTGTGCTGTAAAAATGATATTTTTATATATATGTATCTTAGTTTGTTTTAAAAGTTTTTGTAAAATGGGTCTTCCGCGGCTTTCGTTGCGGAAATCCGCCACTAATCGTATTTAGAAAATGAGGGTCGTCTCAGGTGGTATCAGAGCTTAGGTTATAGATTCTGAAGACTGTCCATGTACGGCCGCTCAAAAGTCAGGAGGATCAGCCTTTGCCTGTAAGCTTTTATGTTTAAGTATAACTGAATGTAGAAGTAATATACCTACTTGTATGAATAATTGTAGATAATAGTAAGAATGCCGAGAGGAAGAAAAAGAGACGCGGGTGAATCTAGTCGTAGGGCTGAAACCGAGTCCCCTACTAATGAGCGGGATTCTACCATCTTACGACTTACTGAACTGGTCCAACGACAATCGGACCAGATCAATGAACTTATCCATAATAGGAACTCGTCTGAACATCGTCAGTCTCCACAACCGGAGCGTATAGAGATTATAGGAGAGAGATTCAGAAAACTAAACCCCCCAACGTTTGCGGATGCCACTGACCCTGCAGTGGCAGAAGATTGGCTGCGTACAATTGAAGATATGTTTATCTATAGTCGGGTGCCGGAGGATGAAAAGGTCCTTTGTGTCGTTTCCATGCTAAGGGGAAACGCTAGGTTCTGGTGGGACACAGTTAAGGTCTTGGAGAATCCAATGACAATGTTGTGGGAACGATTCAGAGAATTGTTCCACAGCAAATACTTCACAGCCCACGAATAAGAAAGAAGGATGCACGAGTTCATGTGCTTAAAACAAGGAGGGATGACAGTCGCAGAGTATATTCGCAAATTTGAGGAACTGTCTCGTTTTGCCCCTCATATGGTGGCAACTAATCTCTTGAAGGTGACGAGGTTTATAATGGGCCTAAAACCCGAAATTTATCGAGACTTAAGCATAGCGGGAGCCCGACAGATGGAGTTCACACAAGTGGCGGAGCGGGCGATGATTGCCGAGCAAGCGGAGGCGCAGATTGTCGAGGCTCAAGAGGCGAAAAGAAGAAGAGAGAATCAGCAAGGAGCAGGGGGTAATCGTAAACGCCAATTCTTTGGCAGAGACCCTAGTAATCAAGGAAACCGCCAGGGTCAACAAAACTGGCGTCCAAAATCAATGCCTAATCAAGGACCGACTAGCTTCCCGAATAAACCCCCAAACTCTGCGCTCCAATGCCCAAAATGCGGGCACTATCATGTTGGAGTTTGTGTCAGAACGGGGCCAAATCCAAATCCCCAATGCTTCCGATGCGGGAGATTAGGCCATTATGCCAGGAATTGTCAAGCAAATTTTCCTCAGAACTCGACCCAACCACCGGTCCGACCTCTACCCGTTCCAGCTCGAGTTTTCACCTTGACGAACGAGGAGGCAGAAGCAAACCCCTCGGTAGTGACGGGTACGTTAACTATCTATAACATACCTACGTCTGTGCTCATCGATTCGGGAGCCACACATTCGTTTGTGTCGGCTAAATATGTGGCAAAGGTGGGAATATCTCCTACCTTATCTGAGTGTAACTATGTAGTAAGCTTACCACACGGTGATCCGACACACACTAATCAAGTGTTGGAAGGATGCTCCGTGATCATAGAGGGTAGAAAGTTGAGAGTCGATTTGATCGTAATCCCGATGAATGACTACGATGTTATCTTCGGGATGGATTGGCTTTCAAGATATGGAGCCATCATTGACTGTAATAGAAAGATAGAAAGATTCCAATTACCCGAGGAAGAGGTGTTCACTTTTTCGGGTAAGGTAAATCAGAACAGTATCCCTCTAATTTCTGCTTTAAAGGCTCAACGACTTCTGAGGTCAGGTTGTGAGTCTTTTCTAGTATATGCGGTGAAAGCAGAGGAGTTATCTCCTCTAGAACTGAAACATGTACCTATAGTCAACGAATACGCCGATGTATTTCCCGATGATCTCCCGGGGTTACCCCCTGATCGAGAAATACAGTTTACAATAGATTTGGTGCCAGGAGCAGTCCCAATCTCTAAAACCCCTTACCGCCTAGCACCAAACGAACTACGAGAATTGAAAGAACAGTTGGAGGAACTATTGCAGAAGGGATTCATTCAGCCTATCTTCTCACCATGGGGAGCACCAGTTCTTTTTGTGCGAAAGAAGGATGGGTCGATGAGGCTGTGCATCGACTACAGAGAATTGAACAAAATCACAATCAAGAATAAATATCCTTTGCCGAGGATTGACGATTTATTCGATCAACTGCAAGGTGCTACGGTATTCTCGAAAATCGACCTTCGTTCGGGATACCATAACCTGAAAATTAGGGAGTCAGATGTTTCGAAAACCGCGTTCAGCACAAGGTATGGCCATTACGAGTTTTTGGTCATGCCTTTCGGGCTGACAAACGCGCCAGCCGCCTTTATGGACCTGATGAATCGGGTTTTCAAGGACTTTATTGATCGCTTCGTTATCGTCTTCATCGACGATATTCGTATTTATTCTAAGACAAAAGAAGAACATGCCGCTCATTTACGAATTGTCTTAGAAATTTTGCGAGAGAAACAACTCTACGCCAAGTTCAAGAAATGTGAATTTTGGCTCGAACGAGTGGCCGTCTTGGGACACGTGATTTCTGGGAGTAGAATTTCAGTGGATCCCAGTAAGATTGAAGCCGTTAACAACTGGCCACGTCCAACCACTCCTACTGAAGTTCGGAGTTTCTTAGGACTTGCGGGATATTACCGTAAGGTCATAGTCGATTTCTCCAGCATTGCCTCGACATTGACGAATTTGACAAGGAAGAATGTGCCGTTCGTATGGACAGAGTCATGTGAACAGAGCTTTCAGGAACTGAAGAAACGGCTTACTTCAGCCCCAATTCTGATAATACCATCAGGAACTGGTGGATTTTCGGTCTATAGCGACGCATCGAAGAATGGCTTGGGATGCGTGTTGATGCAAAATGGGAAGGTTATCGCATATGCTTCTCGGCAACTGAAAGACTATGAGAAGAATTACCCAACCCACGATCTAGAACTTGCAGCAGTAGTTTTCGCCCTGAAGATTTGGCAACACTACCTTTATGGAGAAAGATGCGAAATATATACGGACCATAAGAGCCTGAAGTACTTCTTCACTCAGAAGGAGTTGAATATGAGGCAACGACGTTGGCTAGAACTTGTTAAGGACTACGACTGCGTAATCAACTACCATCCAGGCAAAGCAAACGTAGTTGCTGACGCATGGAGCTGAAAAGCTGTGAACACAGAGTTATATCGACTCGGGGTGGAAGTAGTTAAAATGGGCGAAGTCGAGACAAAACTGGCTACACTGACCCTTCCACCCACACTATTAGAGAGGATCAAGAAGGCCCAGGAGAGAGACGAGCTGTATTTGAAAGTGAAAGGCGCGCCACCCGAAGAAACATCATCTGACCTTAAAATACGCAAAGACGGGAGTCTACAGTATCAGAACCGTTGGTATGTACCCAAGGATGTGGAATTACGACAAACTATAATTACGGAGGCACATGCCACAGCGTATTCAGTACATCCGGGCGCCACAAAGATGTATCAAGATTTGCGAACGACCTACTGGTGGCCGGGGATGAAGTAGGACATTGCAACCTTCGTAAGCCAATGTCTAATTTGTCAGCAAATTAAGGCAGAACACCAACGACCGGCAGGAACCTTACAACCCCTACCAATTCCCGAATGGAAGTGGGACCACATTACGATGGATTTTGTCGTCGGCCTACCGAAGACTGTAAAAGGCCACAACACCATATGGGTGATTGTCGATCGTCTCACCAAGTCAGGTCATTTCCTACCAATTGGTTCGACTTTCTCTCTGGAACGTTACGCGGAGTTATACATTTAGGAGATAATTCGACTCCACGGGATTCCGACATCAATCGTTTCGGATCGAGATTCGAGATTTCTATCCAATTTCTGGAAACGCTTGCAGAAGGCGATGGGGACTAAGCTATCATTTAGTACAACATACCATCCTCAGACTGACGGGCAATCTGAACGGACTATCCAAACCCTCGAAGATATGTTACGGGCGTGCATGCTAGATTTCAAGGGAAATTGGAGCAAATACCTCCTATTGATCGAGTTTTCATACAATAATAGCTATCATGCGACAATTGGAATGGCACCATACGAGGCTTTATACGGGCGCAAATGCCGATCCCCGGTACATTGGGACGAGATCGGTGAAAGAACATTGCTAGGCCCCGACATGGTGCGTGAAATGACGGAAGCCATAGAGAAGATTCGGGAAAGGATGCGGACGGCTCAAAGCCGACAGAAGAGTTATGCGGATCAACGACGACGACCATTGGAATTCGCAGAAAAATATCCCCGATGAAAGGAGTGAAGCGGTTTGGACGAAAAGGCAAATTGAGTCCAAGATATATAGGCCCATTTAAAATTATTAAACGAGTCGGCGAGGTCGCATATCAGTTAGAATTACCAGCTTCATTGTCACAGGTCCACGATGTATTCCACGTATCAACATTACGAAAATACATCGCGAACCCAAGTCAGGTAGTGGAGAACGAGTTTCCTTATCAGCAGTTGAGGCCAGACCTAAGTTATGAAGAAAAGCCGGTAGAGATTTTGATGCAGGAAATAAAACTACTTCGGAATAAAAACATTCCGTTAGTTAAAGTATTGTGGCGTAATCAATCAATTGAAGAAGCCACTTGGGAGCGAGAGGACGATATGAGAAATCGTTATCCCGAATTATTCCAATGGTGTAATTTCGGGGACGAAATTCTTTTAAGGGGGGAAGGATGTAATACCAGTAAATTTTAACACGGGATTTTGATATAATTAATAGTGAAAAGACTTAGAAAATTTGGATATTATGTGAATGAAGGATAGGGTCGAAATTCGGGTGATGGCAAGCTTCAATGCTAAAAAAAAAAAAAAAAAAAAAAAATATTTTTTGGTAAGGTATGTTCGGGTGAAGCCCGAATGAAATTTCGGGTAAGCCAAAATTTCGGGTAAGGCGGAAAATTACAAAAAATAACCTTTCTTAGCCTAAGAGGAAAATTACATCACCACCTTATCACCTCCTTGTCATCACGTAAGCTATCCCAATTTAAATATACAACTATACTTCAAAAACTTGATTAAGAAGAAAAGGAACAAGGAGAAGAAAAGGGGAGAAGAAAACCTTCAAACTCAACAACCACCGATCGAGAGCTCGGAAAAATCGTAGTTTAGCTAACTTCGGACGTGAGGTAGGTGAAGATTTCATCTACAACACGTAAATATTTTCGTGGTTATTTGCAGACTTGGTTTTATGTTTAACAATCCAAAATCTGGATTTTTGTATGAATATACATACTTATGTGCTTAGAAAATAGGTCTGATAACTTGAAGAATCGAAGAACTTAGTGTTTTTCGCATACTGTTCTTCATTTTCGGTGTTTACATGTGTTTTCGGATGATTTCATGTTTACGGGCCGAAAACTACTTTTCGCGGGCCGAAGACTAGTTTACGCGGGCCAGAGAAGTTATGCGAATAAGAGATAAGTACGGGCCGAAAACTAGTTTTCGCGGGCCGAAAACTAGTTTACGGGGGCCAGAAGGATTTGCGAATGAGAGATAAGTACGGGCCGAAAACTACTTTTCGTAGGCCAAAGACTAGTTTACGCGGGCCAGAGAAGTTTTGCGAATGAAAGATAAGTACAGGTCGAAAACTAGTTCTCGCGGGTCGAAAACTAGTTTACGCGGGCCAGAAGGATTCGCGAATGTGAGATAGGTGCGGGCCGAAAACCAGTTTTCGCGGGCCAGAGAGAATTCGCGAATAAGAAATAGATGCGGGCCGAAAACCTGTTTTCGCGGGCCAGAGTATTCGCGAATAAGAAATAGACGCGGGCCGAAAACCAGTTTGCGCGGGCCGACTGCAGTTATCGCGACCTGTGAGACAAAATAATTCTTTTCGCGGGCTGGGGACTGTTTTCGCAGGCTCAGTTTCGTGAATTTGAATCCGAATGACATTCGAATTCAAATAAATGTTGAATCTTATTTTTGAGCAAAATGACTTTTGGGTGCTTATAAATTGCTGTGTTAATGTTAGGTGTTGACCTAATTTCATACAAACAGATTTTCGGGCAAAATTATTTATTTTATTTACAATCAAATTCTCTTAATAAAGTTTTGGGTTTTGACTAAGTTTCCCTTGGTCAACGATTATTTTATTTTCAGCAGTAAATATTATTTTTGGAAATTAAAAAGATTTCTGAATCTTCGGGTTTTACGAGATGTGGTTGTTATTTTGTGTGACTTGTATGACACGCATTGCATATCACGACATTGTGAAAAATGGGTACCGTGTCGATACGGCAATACTCTGATGTATTGATGAGCGGGGCAGATCGTGATCGTGTTGATGATTCGTAGAGGAATCGAGGTTAGTACTCATATATGACACCTGACGGCAGAGAGGCGTGATCGATCTGTCTACTCGGGCGTGAACGTCCCGAGGTGCAAAACCGTCTTTTTGTAAATGCTAAACGCTACCCATTTTTGGTGACGGCAGACAGGCGTTATTTTCGCGGAAGGAGCGACCTGGTAGGGCAGTAGCGTGAACGTCTAAACGCTATCAGTGTAGGCTACCGTGATTGTTATGGGCGCGCGAGGTGTCGAGTCTAACCTAGGGCCCTGTGTTGAGATATGATAAGATGGATTGAGAGGTAAAAGTCGAGCGTGCATTTATGGTGAGATATTTTGGGATGATAGTTGAGCGCACGTTGCATTCATGCATGTTTTCACCTACTGGGCAATCGCTCAGTTTTATGTGTTGTAGGTACGACCGAGTCCGACGTCAAGGTACGTCGCGACTGAGGCATGCTGATGGCGGTGACTCCACGGACTTTTGAGGGCGAGGTTGTACATGGATGAAGACCTGTGGAGCGCGTAGGAACTTTTGGATTTTATTTTGGGGCCGAGACCCGTGTAAAGATGGTTGTGCTGTAAAAATGATATTTTTATATATATGTATCTTAGTTTGTTTTAAAAGTTTTTGTAAAATGGGTCTTCCGCGGCTTTCGTTGCGGAAATCCGCCACTAATCGTATTTAGAAAATGAGGGTCGTCTCAGGAATGGTCCCCACCGTTGTTGGAGGTGAGATGGTGACCATTTCACTTATAGACCCTTCACCCGCTCTTTGGCTAGTACTCTCTGGGTTAGGTTCAGCGGGGTTTGTCTGAACCATGGGAGGAGTGACAAGGTTGTGGCGTTGGCGGTATGCATCAGCCACGGTGGGGTCTGCCATTTGAAGAAGGTGGTCGGGAATCACCATCGCTCGGAGAGATGGGTCTTCCTTTGCCTTCTGGAAGTATTTGATCTTGGGCGGAGAGATGGGGTGAAGTCCTCGCAGGGCTGTGCATAGGGAATTGGTGTGATGGCGTCCACGAATATTCTGATGATAATCGGGAACTACCGCAGGTAGGGCACTTACTTCGGTTTCTTTGTACGATCTCGAGTGTGTAGTTGGTCATCAAGATCATTCCAAATAAGCTGGACGTAAATTTACTTTTTGTTGAAGACTATTCCATGTAGAAACCGTAAGATATTGATATTACATCTGTCAAACCCGATGTGCTTTGGGAATAGCATTTGTTGACCAGGCTGAACAGAGTCTTCCAGGGGTGTGGGAGGAGTTGTTGCTGGAATGAAACAGTCTTTGTTAAAGGTGCACCATGGCCGAGACGACGCATGTCTGTGAGTAGTTCTTCTTCTGATGCGAAGTCTTCATAGGCATCATGGCTTGGCAGCTCTAATGTAGTTGAAGACGAACTCTTTATTTGTGATTTGAAGACGTACGTTCTCGAGATACGTCTCGTAGTATATGGAGTTGTCCGTGTCGATCCGTCGTCTCATCTCTCCCCAAAATTGTTGGATGTAGACGTTCGGGACCGTTGCCGTTTTGTTGAACGCTGGCCACAGAGGGTGTCCTCGAAGGATTAAAAGAATAATTTCATCTGGCCCTTTGTATGTGGCCGGGTCCAGTTGGAAGTTGTTATCTTTTATTGGCAACCATTCTTCTCTTTCATGAAGGAGATATTCGTTTGTATGAGAAGCCATTTGATCTGTTGAAGACAAACAATTATTAGTTTTGATAAGAAATCAAAAAGTATGTTTTTGTGAAAATGCGATGCTTTGATGGTTTATATGTGTCTTGCATCTCTGTTTTTAATACGTTGAATCACTGTTTTTACTCTGTTTTGGCTCTGCTTTCATGAGATTGTCATGTTTTGAAAAATATTCTAAATATTTAAACTCGTAGACATATTATAAGGTTGAACTTTGCGAATGAAAGTAAGCTTTTGAGTAAATTTTGAAAAAAAAATTTCTAAGTGTTGATCATCGTAAACCTTGTAAAAGAAAAACGAGCCGTAAACAGTGTTTTCAGTTTACGATCGTAAGTTGTTCGTAAAGTATAACGCGTTGAAAACAGTAGCTAACGTTTACGATGAGAACCTGTTTACGAACGTAAATCATTCGTAACCTCTAAGCGCTGAAAACAGTACGCTTTAGTTTACGATGAAGTAACGTTTACGAATGAAATTCGATCGTAAACCTCTTAAGACCTGAAACACTGACATATGGTTTTTGATAGGGACTATTTACGAATGAAGATCGTTCGTAAACTATTGAAAAGTTGAGAACAACACTTTAGAAATTCACGATTAAAAAACATTTACGATAGAACCTTGTTTACGAATGAAAATCATTCGTAAACCCCTTTTTAAACTGAAACCGTACTATTAAGTTTACTATTAAATGATGTTTACGAATATAAATCGTTCGTAAACTAGTTAAAGTGGAAACAGTATTAACACGTTCGTAAACATAAACAGTGGATTCAAATCGAGAAGCACATTCAACAATCGTAAACACACATTCATCATTCGTAAATGTATGCAGTGGTCGTAAACATGAATCTAGCAGCAAATCATTCGTATTAAGCAACAAATAGATCATTGAAGTGCAGAGATACATCATTCGAACACAAAATCGTTGACAATCATTAAAACATCTATTACATCACGTATACATCAAAATGCGAAAGCAATCAAAGCAAAAACACACTTATTAGACTCGTAAGACGTTAACCTACCCAAGTAATCAAAGATTGAAGGGTAAAGGGCTTTTGATTTGAGTGTTTTTCTGAGAAAAGCGAAAGGGTTTGGAGCGATTTTGAGGTTTACGAAAGGGAAAATTTGAAGAGAGAGAAAATGAAAATTTTTAGAAAGAGAAGAGAAAAGTAAATAGTAGAAAAAGCGGTATTTAAGGTTTACGACTGAAAAATGTTCGTAAAGAAAAAACGCGAGCAATTTTTGGTATTTTCTTTCTTTTCCCCTTCATTTTTTTTTCTGAAATTTAACCTATATATTTAACCTCTTTATATAATTTTTTTAATATTTTCTTTGTATTTATAAGAATTATATGCTTGTTTAGAAAAAAATTTTAAAAGTCTCTATTTTCTCTGCTTAAATTTTCTTTCGTAATCCATTTCTTTAGGCACTCTCCCTCAACAGTAGAATGAGGTATTTTAAAAATTTAGTAGCAACCTTTCGAACTAAAAGCACTCCCCTTTAATAAATGAGGGTAGTTTTTCAAACTTTAATTTTGTGCTATTTCCTCAAAAGTGTACCCTTCCCCAAAATTTGTATAAAGATATGCATCATTAAAAATAAAGACTCACATAGTAGAAAAAAATCATGGAATTATCGGGTAGAGAAATTAAGCATGCCTAACTTAGAAACTAGGAATTGGAATCGTTTTTCATCCAATTCCTTCGTAAATAAGTCGGCAAGCTGTAATTCTGTGTACACAAAATGTAGTTCTATGTGTCCATTTTCTACATGATCTTTAATAAAGTCATAATGCAAGTCAATATGTTTTGTACGTGAATGATGCACAAGATTGCAAGTAATGGCAATTGCACTTTTTGAATAACAGTAAATAGGAACACTATTTAGATCAAAGTCATAGTCGTGTAGTTGTGTTCGCATCCACAGTATCTGGGAGTAGCAGCTGGCAGGCACATATTCCGCCTCAACTGTTGATGTTGAAACACAGTTATGTTTCTTGGAGGACCAACTTACGAGTTTGTCCCCAAGAAAATGAGCTCTGCCTGAAGTGTTTTTCCTGCCCATTCTACATCCTGCAAAATCAGCGTCAGTATATCCAACTAGATTAAAGGCAGAGGTTTTGGGATACCATAGGCCTAGTGTCGGGGTTTCTTTAAGGTATCTGCGTATTCTTTTTACGGCAGCAAGATGAGATTCATTCGAATTAGCCTGAAATCTAGCACATAGGCATGTAGCAAACATAATATCTGGTCTACTAGATGTCACATATAGCAGTGAACCAATTATACCTCGATAATTAGTATTATCTACCGATTTCCCAAACGGGTCGAAATCTAATTTGCACGTAGTACTTATCGGGGTGGAAATTGATGAGCTACTATCCATGCCATATTTCTTCAATAGGTCATGGATGTACTTAGTCTGACATATGAAGATTCCATTTGGTAACTGTTTGATTTGCAATCCAAGAAAGAAATTCATCTCTCCTATCGTGCTCATTGCAAACTTTTTATTCATAAGGTTACCAAACTTCTTACATAGTTTTGGATTTGTAGAACCAAAAATAAAGTCGTCTACGCAAATTTGGATTAGCATAATATCCGAATCGTGATTTTTGAAGAATAAAGTTGTGTCTATATGTCCTTTAGTGAATCTTGATTCAACTAAAAACTGGGACAAGACATCATACCAAGCACGAGGGGCTTGTTAGAGTCCGTATAAGGCTTTGTCTAACCTATAGACATAGTCCGAATTATTCTTATTTTGGAATCCTTCGGGCTGTGAGACATAGACTTCTTCTCTAAGAATTCCATTTAAGAATGCAGTTTTAACGTCCATTTGAAAGACGGTAAAATTCTTATGAGCTGCATACGCTAGGAACAGTCGTATTGATTCTATTCTAGCGACTGGTGCATATGTCTCGTCATAGTCGATGCCTTCTTATTGGTTGTAACCTTTGGCCACTAACCTTGCCTTATTCCTTATTATAGTACCTTCTTCATCTCTCTTGTTCTTAAAAATCCATTTAGTTTGTATGATAGTTTTACCCTTATGTCTAGGTACTAATGTCCAAACTTTTAAGCTCTCAAATTGGTTAATCTCTTCTTGCATTGCAATTATCCAATTTTAGTCGGATAGGGCTTCAGAAACTTTAGTAGGTTTATTTAACTGAGATAGCAGGAATATAAGCATTTATTCGATGTCGAAGCTCGTGTTCTTACACCGTGACTCGCATTCCCTATCACATGATAAATAGGATGTGCTCTTGTCCATTTACGTTGTTGAGGTGTTAAACTTTCCTCATTTTGAAGTTCACTAGTTGTAGATGGACTTTCTATTGCGTGAGACATTTCCAAAATTGGATTGGCAGTCTCATTATTGGTAGGGGGAATTGGTGAAGAAACATGAGTTTCATTTAATGAGGTAGAACCTATAGGGGAAGTATTGTCAAATGACTCAGTAATGTTGTCATTAGTTGTATTAGATTCAGTAGGGATAGGAATTATCTCATTTAGTGGTTGTGCAGTCGGTACGTTTTAGTATTCATATAGACTGTTTTGAATAGTGAATCTAATTCGATTATTTCGTGTAACTCAGACTCTGAGAGAGCTTCTGAGTTAATAGTTCGTTGACATTTTGTCAACTCTCCAATAGGAACGGGTTCTGATCTGACTTGATCAGAAGCCATCGATGTTGGCGCGGGTCTTGAACCGTGTTGTTCAAGAGCCATTGGTGAAGGAACGGGTCTTGAACTGTTTTGTCCAAGAACCATTGAGGTAGGCTCGTCAAACGTTACATCTATGCTTTCTATAAAAGTTCTATTTTCTTTAAGATAAACTCGGTAGACCTTAGAACTAGAAGAATATCCTATGAATATGCCTTGAATGGCTTTAGGATCTAGTTTGCTCCTATTGTCTCTACTGTACTTGATAAAACAAGTACAACCAAAGACTTTAAGGAAGGAAAGACTTGGAATTCTGTGGTTTATTAATTCATAAGGAGTTTTACCAACCGCTTATGAATTATTGTGCGATTTTGAGTAAAACATGTTGTATTTACTGTTTCAGCCCATAAGAAGTGTGGAAGTTTAGCAAATATAAGCATAGTACGAGCTGCTTCCACTAGTGTTCTATTTCTACGTTCAACCACACCGTTTTGCTGTGGAGTTCTAGGGGATGAAAACTGTTGAGTGATAATAAGGGACTCATAATATTGAGTTAAGTCATTATTTTTGAATTATGTCCCATTGTCAGTACGGATTATCAGAATTTTACTCTGAATTAAATTCTGAGTTGTGCTGACAAATGTTTTGATCACTTCCGGTGTTTCATCCTTGGTCCTTAAGAATTTTACCCACGTATAACGAGAGTAGTTGTCAATAATAACTAGAATATACTTCCGAGCATTTATACTTTGTATATGCATAGGACCACACAAATCTATATGTATCATTACTAACGATCGTGAAGTAGAGGGAAACAATTTTGTTCTATTTGACGTTGTTGGTTACCTATCTTGCACTTCCGTCATGATATTGCTCTCATTTTGCTTTAGTACTGCTCCCCCTCATGAAGATCGAGTTAGGGAGACCATCATGACGATTATATAAAATGGGACGTTGTTTTGGCATGTTGATCACGTCGTCGGGACAAGAGGATGGCGTTGGTAGGCACAGTAGGAGCTCAGGTTTTGTAATAACCTGTGGCGCCCCCACCTTCTACTACCCATTTACGATACTAGCTTACGTGACTATAGAATATCAAGCATGCACAAATGCGTATAAATTTTTTTATTTTTATACATATGCATATGAAAACCATCCCATACAAGCCAAAATCATAGTTGGGATCCTAATTACATACGGGTTGTAAAATAACGCAGCCAGGTAACTTTAGCACCCACCCCACAGGTCGCATCCATGTACACACCACCCTCAAAAGTCGCTGGAGGCTTTCAAAAGACTAGCCTTGCCAACAAGGCGATCACGTACCGTGGTCGCTAGTACCTACAACACATAATATAAGGGGTGAGCTATGAAGCTCAGTAAGTAGGAATATGCAATGTCGTGTACGTGTAAAACCCCGCAAAGGCATCCGCGCCAATGCCTCTCTACTCTTGTAGAGTCAGACTCAATCTCACATCTCACATCTCACATCTCACATCTCTCAGGGCCCTCGGCTAATCTTACTATGCACCATACAGAGCTCATATCCCATATGGATAAATATGACAGCGACCCACGCTGGGTAGCCCACGCCAGGTTTCCCTGGGTCGCTCCTTCCCAGGTCGTCCCCTCTGCCACGCGGTAGCCTACGCTGGTAGCCCACGCCGGTTAGCCTACGCTAGGATTTCTTCCTAGGTCGCTCCTTCCCAGGTCGCCCCTTCCAGGTCGCTCCTCACCGCCAACAGGGCAGTTGCCTACGCCAGTTAGCCTACGCTAGTCATAACTAGGTCGCTCCTTCCTGGGTCGCTCCTCCTGCCTCAATATATAAAATATCCGACGACGCACCACGCCGTCATGGTGCCATAGAAGTAGCCCTGACTCAACTGCGAGTCGACATCAAATGCCCATATCGGCAAATATCATTCGCCTTCAGGCGATAAGTTCAGTGCATAATCATCTCACGTAAACCCTCACAAATGTTTCGTGCATGCGCATGATTATGCCATGTGAGTAATACTGAAAATACATACCATTCAGGTGTGTCACATAGTTCACGTAACAGCATAAACCAAAGCACATAGTCACGTAAGTCAATTATTTATGTGTTGTAGTTGAAATTCCCAGTTACCTGGAGTCCTTGATTATTTATCTTAGCAGTCCTGTGAATTTCCTAACCTTTTGATCCTTAATCATGAAAATATTATTATGTCAGTGTATTGTCTAAGTTAAATAATTATAAAAGTTCTCGAAATTTCATGCGAAAATCAATTAGTTTCAAAAAAAAAAAATCCTTCCAGGCCTGCGAAAACTTAAAAATCGAACCGAGATGTCTCATGGTTCGCGAAAGACTTCAGCCTGCGAAAACTGGCTTTCGGCCCGCGAAAACTGGTTTTCGGCCCGAAGTTATCTCTCATTTGCAAAACTTTACTGGCCCGCGAAAACTAAATTTCGGCCCGCGAAAATAGGTTTTCGGTCCGAGGTTGTCATACGAAAAACTTGATTTGCGAAAACCTTTTTGAACCTGGCGAAAACTTTTCTAAGTGGCGAAAAGCTTTGGTTCGCGAAACCAAATAAAGAGTGGCGAAAAGCTCCACTTCGCGAAAGGTGGCGAAAAAGTTCCACTTCGCGAATAGTGGCGAAATCTTTTTAAACCTTTTTGGCGAAAACCTTAGCGAAAAGTAAAGTTAGCGAAAATCTTTTTCGCTAAGTATTGAATTCGAAAAGTTTACTTTGTACTGTAGCTAGCGAACACAGTAACTGGCGAAAAGATTTTACATTAAGTGGCGAAAGGTTTTTCTTTGAACAGTAACTAGCGAAAACTTTTACTTTGAAAAAAATTATTTTTCGCCACTTAAGCTGGCGAAAACCTACCTTGCGAAAATCATTAAACCGTGCGAAAAACACACTATTCATACGAAAAACACACTATTCATACGAAAACCTCTAAACTTTCGATCCAAACCTATTATTTTCTAGAACATGATGAGCATCATCAGAACTTTAAAACAATCTCAAATCTTTTGAAAATCAAAACTTAGATATATAGAACATGAACACATGAAATATTCATGCTTGTTAATATTTAGAACACGCTAAATCATAATTAACAACATAAATATCATGGTAAGAATTTATACCTTTTCCAAGGTTGAAGATGCTCACTGTACTCTTCTTTTCTCTCCTTATTTGTTTCGAAAGTTTTTTGCCAAAATGAATGAGTCTCTTTCTTCTTATCCTAATGTTGCGTGTAACAGTGAACAAATTACAAGGACTTAACTAATACTTATCTTAACCTATAAATTATATTATTTTATTGTTTTATTTACTTTCCTCTCATGCTAATATTTTCGATCCATTTTTTTTCGAAACTATTTTCGAAAATCTTCTTTCGAAAACTTTAAGTTTTCACAATCTATGTTCTTTCGAAAATTCTAAAATCCAAATACTCGCACTCTCATATCTCAAAATTTTCTATTTTCAACCATGTTCAGTCTTTTGAAAATCCCTTATTTAATTTCGAAATTCTTCTAAGTCCCAAGTCAAATTTTCTAATAAGTTAGTTATCAGATAAACACCAACATATACATATAAACACATAATATGTAGTCGTATAAACACATATTATGCATGCAAATTTATTGGCCAACTTACGTGCGGAACTCGGGTATTACATAACCTGACGGAGTCACTAAGGCAGTCATCAAGTCTCCTCCAATCTTCTTCTTCTCGGCGCCAGATTCGTCTTCTTCGAAGGAAGTTGTCTGGTTCGGCCTCGTGGAAGCTTGTCTGGCTCCGGAAGAAGGTACGCGTGGGGTGTAGGCTCCTTTAGAATATTCCATTCAAGTGCAGGAGATCCCAACTTTAGAGTGGTATGCTAGGCGGAGATTGGTGGGTGGTCCGACCTGTTTGTTTATGCGTGTCCCCTTCTCCCCCTCATGGCGATTCGTGTTAACGAGATCGGCATGCTTGTTTAGGAAGATTAGCAGGATACAAATGATAGGTCGGTGATGGTAATAACCAGACGGAGCCACTAAGGCAATCCGTTGTATAAGAAACCGGGGTCACAAAGACTTCCCGTTAACATCGATCTAGGAGCTATGCTCGTAGACGATGGCTTGAAACCGTTGTTGCTTTGATGTTGCAACGACAGGACTTCCTTCCGATCCTCGAAGCATGTCTTAAAATGACATGTCTACGGAAGTTCTGACGTGATCACAAAGATCAGGTGTTAGAAAAGTATATGTGTCCTAGAAAATATAAAAATATATGGGACGTGAGGACACACTAGACTCGAGTGCGCAAGGAAGTGTGGTAGTGGGGCTGAGTACCACATAATTCAATATCTCCCGCTTCAGAGTGAATCGGTGATAGTTGACGTGGTTTCCCGTGATTTCTGAAATACCTGTCTTTTGTGAGACAGACTAGTGGGTAAGGCTCGGTTGTTCACGCTCCGTTGGACCTATTGCGGCGACTTCTACCCGGAAGCTAATAAAATTAGCACCTGTGCCTATGGGGGTTGGTCCGAAAAATTTGTGAGTTGGGGGAATTATATAGCGTCGGTCTTTTCAAAAGGTTCCAGTAGATGTGGCTATTTCTTCATAATTTGACTGTCTCTTGGTGATGTTCCGGGGTTAGATTCAATTGGGTTTGACTGAATCATGGGAACGAAGTCCATGCATCCGATAGGAAGTAGTGAGTGCTGCTTTGTTTGTCAGCAAGCCGGAGCAGGTCGGTTGAAGCGAGCACCGAGATTTGCATTCGTAGCCACCGTCGCCTTTTTAAAAGAGTTGACCATTATGGGCTTGAGATTCTTCTTTTGAAGTCCATCTTCGGAGGTCGGAGGTAATCTCTATGAAGCTTGATGACGAGGAGAGAAGTTTTTTTTTGGTATCAGAGTACTTGAAAAGCCTAGATTATCCAACTAAACAAGTATTGAAACGATCTTACCACGATTTGAAGATCGGAAGAAGTTAGCTCATCGTGGGGTGTTGTGTTCTTGAGAGGTTGGATGGCTCTCTCTCTCTCTAGATAGTTTTCACACAATACACATTTGATTATGTGTTAGGGTTCAAGTATTTATACCACATTTTGGTATATAATACTTGGGCCCCTAACAAAACCCAATTACACTATGCCTCTTTTTAAATAAAATCTATTTAAATAAACTACAAAGATAATTCTAATTAATTGAACACAATAAAATAATCCTAACAATCTCCCCCTTTGTGTTCAATCTTCAACTTGGCATAGATTATCTTTGTGGGGCTTAGTGCATTTTCCTGAGTCCTAAAAGAATTTTCTCCTTTCTCTTATCATTTCATCTCTTCTTTTGGAGATCTTCAAGCTCACCATGTCTCGATCTTCTCTTCTCGGCAACGGATCTTCCTACAAGTCTTTTCTTGAATCTTGTCTTGTGAATGTCGGAAGGTGTTTTAAGTTGCTTGCCGGATCTTGAAGAATTATCTCTTTTTGTGTGTTACATTTCTCCATCTGATAGCGCGAAACTCCCCCTACTTTTGTTCAACCTTATGTTCGGATTGGGGAATTTTCTCTTTGGAAATTGGAGAGGTGCACACGAGGCATTTGTCGGATTTATTCTTTTTGTGTTCGATCTCTCCTTTCGATAGTGACATAACTCCCCCTACTTTTGGTCAACCTTGTGTTGGGATTGGGAAGTTCTCTTTGAAATTTGGAGAGACGCACACGAGGCGGCAACTTCGTCGTTGAAGGTCGGCAGTGTTCGCTTGATTTGACGACGCTTGATGATTTTAGCATTTATGATGAATCTTGCCCTTTCATTGATGTATTGGCCCCATTTTTTCTGATTTAGTACTACTCCCCCTCATGATGATCGAGTTGGGGAGACCATCATGGCGATTATATAAAATGGAGCGTTGTTTTGGCATGTTGATCACGTCGTTGGGACAAGAGGATGGCGTTGGTAGGCACAGTAGGAGCTCAGGTTTTGTAATAACCTGACGGAGCCACTAAGGCAATCGTCAAGTCTCCTCCAATCTTCTTCTTCTCGGCGCCAGATTCGTCTTCTTCGAAGGAAGTTGTCTGATTCGGCCTCATGGAAGCTTGTCTGGCTCTGGAAGAAGGTACGCGTGGGGTGTAGGCTCCTTTAGAATATTCCATTCAAGTGCAGGAGAGCCCGACTTCAGAGTGGTATGCCCGGCGGAGATTGGTGGGTGGTCCGACCTGCTTGTTTATCCGCGTCCCCTTCTCCCCCTCATGGCGATTCGTGTTAACGAGATCGGCATGCTCGTTTAGGAAGATTATAAGGACACAAACGATAGGTCGGTGATGGTAATAACCAGACGGAAACACAAAGGCAATCCATCATATAAGAAACCGGGGTCACAAAGACTTCCCGTTAACATCGATTTAGGAGCTATGCTCATAGAAGATGGCCTGAAACCGTTGTTGCTTTGATGTTGCAACGGCATGACTTCCTTTCGATCCTCGAAGCATGTCTTAAAATGACATGTCTACGGAAGTTCTGACGTGATCACAAAGATCAGGTGTTAGAAAAGTGCATGTGTCCTAGAAAATATAAAAATATATGGGAAGTGAGGACACACTAGACTCGAGTGCGCAAGAAAGTGTGGTGGTGGGGCTGAGTACCACATAATTCAATATGTCCCGCTTCAGAGTGAATCGGTGATAGTTGACGTGGTTCCCCGTGATTTCTGAAACACCTCTCTTTTGTGAGACAGACGAGTGGGTAAGGCTCGGTTGTGCACGCGCCGTTGGACCTATTGCGGCGACTTCTACCCGGAAGCTAATAAAATTAGCACCTATACCTATGGGGGTTGGTCCGAATAATTTGTGAGTTGAGGGAATTATATAGCGTCGGTCTTTTCAAAAGGTTCCAGTAGATGTGGCTATTTCTTCATAATTTGACTGTCTCTTGGTGATGTTCGAGGGTTAGATTCAGTTGGGTTTGAAGCGAGTGCTGCTTTGTTTGTCAGCAAGCCAGAGCAGGTCGGTTGAAGCGAGCACCGAGATTTGCATTCGAGCACCGAGATTTGCATTCGTAGCCACCGTCGCCTTTTGAATAGAGTTGACCATTGTGGGCTTGAGATTCTTCTTTTGAAGTCCATCTGCGGAGGTCGGAGGTAATCTCCATGAAGCTTGATGACGAGGAGAGATGTTTTTTTTTTGGTATCAGATCACTTGAAAAGCCTAGAATATCCAACTAAACAAGTATTGAAACGATCTTACCACGATTTGAAGATTGGAAGAAGTTAGCTCATCGTGGGGTGTTGTGTTCTTGAACGGTTGGGTGGCTCTCTCTCTCTCTCTAGATAGTTTTTACACAATACATATTTTATTATGTGTTAGGATTCAAGTATTTATACCACATTTTGGTATATAGTACTTGGGCCCCTAACAAAACCCAATTACACTAAGCCTCTTTTTAAATAAAATCAATTTAAATAAACTACAAAGATAATTCTAATTAATTGAACACAATAAAATAATCCTAACAATCTCCCCCTTTGTGTTCAATCTTCAATTTGGCATGGATTATCTTTGTGGGGCTTAGTGCGTTTTCCTGAGTTCTAAAAGGATTTTCTCCTTTGTCTTGTCATTTCATCTCTTCTTTTGGAGATCTTCAAGCTCACCATGTGTAACACCCGGGGCCGATGAGGGCGGGGAGTGATCGCCGGTGCCAAAGAGGAGCACGGACAAGGAGCGGCTCCCGACGAGGCTTCTAGGCGGAGGGATACATGAGTGAACCGATTCCACATCCGAATGAGAGGGATTCTGAGACTGGCAATGTATGGGCGTGTCAAGTCAAAAAGAATGATATAAGAGAATTGATTGTGCTACTCATATCACCAAGGTGCACCTTCCTTTTCGGGAGCTCATCCATAAGAACTTCAAAGTTAAGCGTGCTTGACTTGAAGTAACACTGGGATGGGTGACCCCCTGGGAAGTAGCTCAGGGTGTGTGCTAGTGAGGACAAAGCACGCTGGAAGGCTAGTGGTGATACAGTGGGGCCAGACAATCAATGAAGTGCAGTGGGCCCAACCCCACAGGTCCCGTGAGCGGGCTGTTACAAATGGTATCAGAGCACAACCTCTTCCAGTACGATGTGGTTCGGGGATGAACCAAGCGGAAGCTGGTGGGCATGTAATACCCGGGGTCGATGAGGGCGGGGAGTGATCGCCGGTGCCAAAGAGGAGCACGGACAAGGAGCGGCTCCCGACGAGGCTTCTAGGCGGAGGGATACGTGAATGAACCGATTCCACATCCGAATGAGAGGGATTCTGAGACTGGCAATGTATGGGCGTGTCAAGTCAAAAAGAATGATATAAGAGAATTGATTGTGCTACTCATATCACCAAGGTGCACCTTCCTTTTCGGGAGCTCATCCATAAGAACTTCAAAGTTAAGCGTGTTTGACTTGAAGTAACACTGGGATGGGTGACCCCCTGGGAAGTAGCTCAGGGTGTGTGCGAGTGAGGACAAAGCACGCTGGAAGGCTAGTGGTGATACAGTGGGGCCAGACAATCAATGAAGTGCAGTGGGCCCAACCCCAAAGGTCCCGTGAGCGGGCTGTTACAAATGGTATCAGAGCACAACCTCTTCCAGTACGATGTGGTTCGGGGACGAACCAAGCGGAAGCTGGTGGGCATGTAATACCCGGGGCCGATGAGGGCGGGGAGTGATCGCCGGTGCCAAAGAGGAGCACGGACAAGGAGCGGCTCCCGACGAGGCTTCTAGGCGGAGGGATACGTGAATGAACCGATTCCACATCCGAATGAGAGGGATTCTGAGACTGGCAATGTATGGGCGTGTCAAGTCAAAAAGAATTATATAAGAGAATTGATTGTGCTACTCATATCACCAAGGTGCACCTTCCTTTTCGGGAGCTCATCCATAAGAACTTCAAAGTTAAGCGTGTTTGACATTAAGTAACACTGGGATGGGTGACCCCCTGGGAAGTAGCTCAGGGTGTGTGCGAGTGAGGACAAAGCACGCTGGAAGGCTAGTGGTGATACAGTGGGGCCAGACAATCAATGAAGTGCAGTGGGCCCAACCCCACAGGTCCCGTGAGCGGGCTGTTACAAATGTGGTTCGGGGACGAACCAAGCGGAAGCTGGTGGGCATGTAACACCCGGGGCCGATGAGGGCGGGGAGTGATCGCCGGTGCCAAAGAGGAGCACGGACAAGGAGCGGCTCCCGACGAGGCTTCTAGGCGGAGGGATACATGAATGAACCGATTCCACATCCGAATGAGAGGGATTCTGAGACTGGCAATGTATGGGCGTGTCAAGTCAAAAAAGAATGATATAAGAGAATTGATTGTGCTACTCATATCACCAAGGTGCACCTTCCTTTTCGGGAGCTCATCCATAAGAACTTCAAAGTTAAGCGTGCTTGACTTGAAGTAACACTGGGATGGGTGACCCCCTGGGAAGTAGCTCAGGGTGTGTGCGACTGAGGACAAAGCACGCTGGAAGGCTAGTGGTGATACAGTGGGGCCAGACAATCAATGAAGTGCAGTGGGCCCAACCCCAACGGTCCCGTGAGCGGGCCATTACAAATGAAAATGGGGCGACCTGGGCAGGGGCGACCTAGGGTATGTGACCCTAGTGTAGGCTACCCAGAGTAGGCTACCGTCATATGTTGAGGCAGAAGGGGCGACCTAGGAAGGAGCGACCTAGGGAGACCTAGCGTAGGCTACCTGGAGTGGGCCACTGCCATATTATTGATGCGGTATTGATGCGGTAGGAGCGACCTGAACGGGGCGACCTGGATGGGGCGACCTAGGGAAACCTAGCGTAGGCTACCAGCGTGGGCTACCAGCGTAGGCGACCGCGACAGAAGGGGCGTCCTGGGAAGGAGCGACCTATGGAGACCTAGTATTGGCTACACAGAGTGGGCCACTGTCAGATGATTTATTGAGCTCTTGGTGGTGCATAGTATTTTAGCCACGGGCACAGACAGAGGATGAGAGAGATGATTCATTTTGAGATGTCGAGTCACATGTAGTTTATGCATATGATGAGGATTTGCATATTCACGAGCATGCATGATTTTTACCTACTGAGCTTCTAGCTCATATAGTTCATGCGTTGTAGGTGAGCGAGATGACATTGCTTGAGTGACTTAGATGGCGAGGCTGGTCGTTGGAGCTTCCACGGGCTTTTGAGGTGGACTGTACATGGATGACGACCTGTGTGGCGGGCTAGTCTCTTTTGCTGCATCTGATGTGTATGTTTTGGTTGTGTGTGATCGTGAGGTTGTGTAAATTTGTCTTGACGTATGGTTTTGTTTGAGTCTACGTATATCTTGTGTTGGTCGAGTCAGGATGTGTATGTGGGATTCGTGATTAGTTGGTGCTTGTCTTGTTGAGACGTTATTTGGTTTTATGATGCTCGTGATGTGAGTATCTTTTGATTTACTTCAGGGGTTTTTGACGAGTTTTAAACGAAACTCACGCAAGTTATTTTGAGTTTTAAACGAAACTCACGCAAGTTATTTTCTCGAGTTAGCGTCGTTAGGATCGTTTTGGTTGTGTATGTTGGGTGGTCGTCACAGTTTTTTTTTTTTTTTTTTTTTTTTTTTTTTTTTTGTCTCTCAGTTCTGAGATGGTGAGAGGGCTTTTAACTTGTTTAACTTTCGTGGCTAAGGGTTTAGAGAAGAGTTAGAATAGGTTCAAGGCGGTGAATGATTTCCTTAAGCATTAAGTTACTAAATTGCAACTAAGGATGGTAAAACTACGGTTTATACCCTTTTCTTTATAAATTGCAGAACAATAAATAATATTCTGATAAAAATTACCAATACCTCCTTACCAAAATGTTCTAAAAATGGAGTAATTATACACGTGTAATTAGTCGCATTCTAGCGATTAACACGTCTTATTACAACACCGACTCAACAAATCAGATAAAGATTCCTAAATAATTTATTTATTTATATTATTATTATTTATGTAATTTATTTATTTTATTTATTCCTAGAATGATGTCAAATATTAGAGTCTTATATTAGCCAAATAAATCACATCAAGTATGCAACATATAAAAATGCACCTCATATGCAACACCTAAGACTCATATTAGTTA
The DNA here is from genome assembly GCA_028392965.1 of Lindernia subracemosa. Classification (NCBI taxonomy): domain Eukaryota; kingdom Viridiplantae; phylum Streptophyta; class Magnoliopsida; order Lamiales; family Linderniaceae; genus Vandellia; species Vandellia subracemosa. Next base: position 1,240,129 of record JAQPCC010000049.1, read on the forward strand.
GCAAGTATAATGCATGAAATATATTGGCCAATCGAGATATTTGAGGGCTCGGGTATTACATCTTTGTAACAGCCCGCTCACGGGACCTGTGGGGTTGGGCCCACTGCACTTCATTGATTGTCTGGCCCCACTGTATCACCACTAGCCTTCCAGCGTGCTTTGTCCTCACTCGCACACACCCTGAGCTACTTCCCAGGGGGTCACCCATCCCAGTGTTACTTCAAGTCAAGCACGCTTAACTTTGAAGTTCTTATGGATGAGCTCCCGAAAAGGAAGGTGCACCTTGGTGATATGAGTAGCACAATCAATTCTCTTATATCATTCTTTTTGACTTGACATGCCCATACATTGCCAGTCTCAGAATCCCTCTCATTCGGATGTGGAATCGGTTCATTCATGTATCCCTCCGCCTAGAAGCCTCGTCGGGAGCCGCTCCTTGTCCGTGCTCCTCTTTGGCACCGGCGATCACTCCCCGCCCTCATCGGCCCCGGGTATTACATGCCCACCAGCTTCCGCTTGGTTCGTCCCCGAACCACATCGTACTGGAAGAGGTTGTGCTCTGATACCATTTGTAACAGCCCGGTCACGGGACCTGTGGGGTTGGGCCCACTGCACTTCATTGATTGTCTGGCCCCACTGTATCACCACTAGCCTTCCAGCGTGCTTTGTCCTCACTCGCACACACCCTGAGCTACTTTCCAGGGGGTCACCCATCCCAGTGTTACTTCAAGTCAAGCACGCTTAACTTTGAAGTTCTTATGGATGAGCTCCCGAAAAGGAAGGTGCACCTTGGTGATATGAGTAGCACAATCAATTCTCTTATATCATTCTTTTTAACTTGACATGCCCATACATTGCCAGTCTCAGTATCCCTCTCATTCGAATGTGGAATCGGTTCATTCATGTATCCCTCCGCCTAGAAGCCTCGTCGGGAGCCGCTCCTTGTCCGTGCTCCTCTTTGGCACCGGCGATCACTCCCCGCTCTCATCGGCCCCGGGTATTACACCATGTCTCGATCTTCTCTTCTCGACAACGGATCTTCCTTCAAGTGTTTTCTTGAATCTTGTCTTGTGAATGCCGGAAGATGTTTGAAGTTGTTTGCCGGATCTTGAAGAATTATCTCTTTTTGTGTGTTACATTTCTCCCTCTGATAGCGCGAAACTCCCCCTACTTTTGTTCAACCTTATGTTGGGATTGGGGAATTTTCTCTTTGGAAATTGGAGAGGTGCACACGAGGTGTTTGCCGGATTTCTTCTTTTTGTGTTCGATCTCTCCTTTAGATAGTGACATAACTCCCCCTACTTTTGGTCAACCTTGTGTTGGGATTGGGAAGTTCTCTTTTTCAATTTGGAGAGACACAAACGAGGCGGAAACTACGTCGTTGAAGGTCGGCGGTGTTCGCTTGATTTGACGACACTTGATGATTTTAGCATTTATGATCAATCTTGCCCTTTCATTGACGCATTGGCCCCATTTTTTCTAATTTAGTACTACTCCCCCTCATGATGATCGAGTTGGGGAGACCATCATGGCGATTATATAAAATGGAGCGTTGTTTTGGCATGTTGATCACGTCGTCGGGACAAGAGGATGGCGTTGGTAGGCACTGTAGGAGCTCAGGTTTTGTAATAACCTGACGGAGCCACTAAGGCAGTCTGTTAGGAATATTTATTATGTTCATCATTGTATTCCTCTTGTTATTGGTCAGTTTGTAAATACTAGATAGTCCGAGGACCAAATTGTAAATATATACCAAAAGCTGAAAGGTATATATATTCTCGGTCCTCATTTCGTTTCGGTAGGTTTTTGGAAACATAGTTTTACGCATGTAAAGTTTGGAAAGCTTAATAGAAAATTTGTTGGCAAAATTCTCTCTCCATCTTTTTCACTTTACGCGCACAAAAACCTCACACACATACAAATTCTGATCGAAGATTAATTGAAGGCTATTTGATTATCGTTTGGATTTGCTGCTTGATAATCAAACAGATTTTGGAACCACACTGCATTCGATCGAGCTGTAATTCAACTATTTAAGGTTCGATTTTAGCTTCCGCGCATTTACCTTTTGTTCGAACCTAATTGTGTGTTTAATTTGGTGTGTTTATTGATTTCTGGACCTACAATTGGTATCAGAGCATACTTGCATGATTGATTGTAGGCTAATTGAGATCAATTCGTTTGAATTCGCTGAGATTTTGATTAAAATCTAGTTCGACGTTCGAAAACTTGGCCGATAAATTTTTGGCTAATTCACTGATAATCTGCTTTAGATGCTCTTAATTGAGTGTTAGGCATTGAATACCGTGAATTTTCGTTCGATATTTTGATATCAATTGGCCAAAACGAGGTCTAGATTGAGAAAATTGACAGTTTTTATTAGTTTACGCTCGAAGAACTTGGTTTGCGAATGAGTAACAGTGTTTGCGAACTATGAACTAGGTTTACGAGCGTAGAACAGTCATTAGAATCTTAAGTAACTTTCATTTTGAGCTGTTTACGAACGTTGATTATCTGTTTAAACAGCTAAGTCAACGAAATAACTTTGCAGTCAAAGTATAGTTTACGGGTATAAATTTGCGTGTTTCAGAGTTTACGAACGATTTTCTATCGTAAACCAAGCTAAACTGAGTTTACGATCCACTGAATCCTAGATTATCAGTGTTTACGAACTAATTTTGATCGTAAACACCTGAAGTCTAGTTTACGTGTCTTTTTCAATCGTAAACTGCCAAATAGCGTTTACGAATCTGTGGTGATCGTAAACCTCTGAATCCCTGTTTACGAATCATTTTCATTCGTAAAAATATACTGATTGGGTTTACGAATCATTTTCGATCATAAACCTTTCTTAAAAGAGTTTACGAATCATTTTCGATCGTAAACCTTCCTTAGAACAAATTCATGAATCCTCAAGTTTACGGATCATTATCAATCGTAAACCATACAAGACTTAGTCCTCGAGAACTATTTCATTCGTAAACCTCATCCGCTCACGTTTACGAATCATTTACGTTCGTAAACTACTCAAAGCTCAGCGTTTGCGAATCAAATCCATTCGTAAACCTTATCTTGTCTATAGTTTACGAATACATTTCGTTCGTAACTATCATTTACGAAACCTCAGCGTTTGCGAATCAAATCCATTCGTAAACCTTATCTTGTCTATAGTTTACGAATAAATTTCGTTCGTAACTAATATCCACCCTCACTCGTAAAGGTTTACGAATCCCACACTCACTCGTAAACTCACAGAGTTAAAGGTTTACGAATCAGTTGTCAATCGAAACAGTTTACGAATATCAGTTATTCGCAAACTAAAGTGTCAGCTCGCAAACATATATTCATATTAAAACCCGTATATTAATACTTGATATTTCTCTTATAAAGGCCAATTCAATCGAAGCAAGACGATCAAGAATCTCAACACAACACAAATGGATGCATACGCACTAGGAAATGACATGAGGCCACCAATCCTTAAGAGAGGAGAATACAATGTATGGAAGAATCGATTCCTAAATTTCCTTGAAGGAAAAGATCTAGCAATAGGAATGCTAACTTCCATTCAAGAAGGACCAGCTACGTTCTGGAAGATTATAGCTGCAGACCTCGATAATGATCCTCCAATCCAAGAAACTCGAATGAGAAAAACTCATAGTGAATACACTGAAGCAGAGAAAATAAGAGCTAGGTCTGACATACAAGCTAAAACTTACCTACTTCAAGCCATCCCGAATGACATCTATATGCAAATAGATAGCATGTCGACTGCGAAGGACATGTGGGATGAAATCAGCCGAATGATGCAAGGCACAGAGGTGGGTGTCAAAGCTAAGAAAGCAAATACCTTAACCGCATATGACTCATTCAAGGCAAGAACCGGTGAAGAACTTCAAGACACTTATCAACGCTTCCTCACACTTATCAATGAGATGCGGAAAATTAATATCCATAAGACAAATATGGAAATTAATATAAGGTTCCTATCCTCCCTACTACCCGAGTGGAAGAAGCTAGCTACTCAAATAAGGCAAAACAAAGATTTGGACGACATGAACATTCATGCCGTATTTGACAACCTTGCTCAACACATTGAAGATGTGCATGAAAGCAAAAGCAAGGAAGCTCAAGAATCAGTTGCCCTCATTACTGACAAGAAGCTGATGAAAGTCTCTAAGTCCAACAAGAAGGTCATCCTAACCTCCTCTTCTGATCAAGATGACGATGACTCGGATTCGGACCAAGAAATTAAAGACATGAAAAAACAGCTAGCCCTCATCACTCAAATGATGAAGAAAAAGTTTTATAGAAAGAAATCTTCTTCGTCGTCAAATGGGCAAAGAACCTCAACTTCCAAAAATAAAGGAAGTGTGCCTGAAACCTCAGAAGCTAGAACTGCCCCCGAGCCTCAAAGATGCTATAACTGCGGCAAAGTGGGTCACTTTGCAAACGAATGTCGCCAGCCAAAGAGGAAGAACACAAATTACTATGCCAAGAAGCTCCAACTTTCCAAACAAAAGGAAGCTGGAGTGGCAATTAATGGCTGAACAAGACCACTGGCTTGAAGATACCACAGAAAGCGACACCGAGAACTGTGACGCCCGGGGTCAATGAGGGCGGGGAGTGATCGCCGGTGCCAGAGAGGGCACGGACAAGGTGCGGCTCCTGGCAGGCTTCTAGGCGAAGGGGTACATGAATGAACCGATCCCACACCCGAATGAGAGGGGATCCTGAGGCTGGCAATGTATGGGCGTGTCGGTCTAAGAATCGTATAAGAGAATTGATAGTACTACTCATATCACCAAGGTCGACCTACCTTTTCGGGAGTCCATCTATAAGAACTCCAAAGTTAAGCGTGCTTGACTTGGAGCAATCTTAGGATGGGTGACCCCCTGGGAAGCAGCTCAGGGTGCGTGCGAGTGAGGACAAAGCACGCTGGAAGGTTAAGTATAAATGGTGGTACAGTGGGGCCAGACTATCAGTCGGAGTGTGGTGGGCCCAACCCCACTGGTCCTAGTAGGACGAATGTTACCAGTAACACCCGGTATGGGACGAGTCGTTACAAGAACTTTGCCTTAATGGTCAAAGTTGAAGACGAGGACCTCGAGGATGAACGATCCCCTGACTCAAACACAGTCGCATCTGATGCAAACTCTGAGGTAAATTCTTCTAGCTCTGCTCTTTCCTTGAATATTTCTGACTTTAAACTAAAACTAAAACAAATAACTAAAGAGAGAAGAATAATTAAAACTTTAGAGGAAAGATTATCCAATAATGAAGTCGTCTTAAGAAAACATATACTAGCAGAAGCTGATCTTAGAATACAACTTCAAATAGCAAATGAAAAACTATCTAATACTGAATCAAAGGCTAAATACAATGAAAATAAAATAGCCTTAATGCTAGTGATGCTGAAAATCAAAGTCACTTATCACAAATTAAATTTCTTACAGACGAACGAAAACAACTATATGCCAGAATTAAAGAACTAGATGATATTATTATCAAATATGGACATACTGAGCAAACAATATACTTAAATAAACCCAGACTAGTTGATTTCTGTAATCCTTACAAAGGGTTAGGATTTACTAACCCATGCAACCTACAAAAAGCACGAAGAAAACAATTATACCAGTATCGACATGTGGACGTAGGGTTGATGGACCTGATGCTTTTCACAAATGCGGGAGAAATTAATGACATCGAAGAGGAAAAGAGAAATAAGAAAGCTAAAACTGAAATCTCCTACGACTATAGGGAATTAAACGAAAGTTACAAAACACGAGTAATATCTTCTGGTAATGAGAATGTAACTACTTATCCAATAAACAAAGATGACTTGTTAAAAGAAGAGAACAAGACAGAAGAAAAAAAGTCAAATACATACATACCTGCTAAAATCAATAAGATTGTGGACTTAGAATCTACTCTTGAAAAGGAAAGGAAGACATTCTATGACGAGAAAATACGTCTACTAAAACAAATTGAAGATCTTAGAAATCTCGATACTTCTTCCAAAAGAATTCATATTAAAAAGGAATTAACTTCTTCTAATTCGTCTCCAAATGAACTAGCAGGGAAAGTGACGAAATTAAAGCTAAAGGCAAAGGCAAAGGCAAAATCCGTAAAGAAGAAAAGAGAAAAGGAAGTCAAATTAGAGCCTAAGTGGAAAATAAAAGAGCTCTCTAACTCTTCTTTAGATAAGAAAAGTACCTTAGTCCAGTCATGTAATGTTGTTTCTTCTTCGATATTAAAGCCAAATATTATCAAGAATATAGATTTTCAAAGCCTTAATTCCCAACGAAAAATACAACAATATAGAATTAAGGGAATCTCCAAAGAAAAGGAACCCGCCAAGAATGAACAGCGCAAAACAAAAATAGACAGTCAAACTAGAAGTAAAACAAAGAAGATAGCTCACCCGAAAATTGCTAAAGAACACACACCAAAGAGGGTAGCTAAATCAAAAGCTTCTAGTGAAATAAAAGAAACTTGGGTGATCAAAAGAGATAAGAGACAACAAATCCAATTAATTAAGAAATGGGTTCCAAAAACTAAGTTTGCACCAAAATTAGACTTATTCACTAACACTGTTACTAATCCCCTATTTACATGGGACACTGAATCACCTTAGATTCTTCATCTGCAGAACCATCATGTGTGGTACCTAGACTCGGGTTGCTCCACACACATGACCGGACACAAAGCACTGCTGAGCAACTACACCGAACGATTCGGCGGTAAGGTTCGTTTTGGTAACAATGACTCTGCTTCTATATTAGGCTATGGTAGCTTAGTTCTAGAAAACTTTTCCATTCTATATGTTAAGGGTTTGAGTCACAATCTGTTTAGCATGGGACAATTTTGTAACAAAGGCCTTGAGGTCAACTTTAGAGCTAAACAGTGCAGGATAAATGACTCAATGGGACAGACGTTACTTGTCGGTTCTAGAAAATCAAATCTTTACACAATCGATTTGAAAACAGTCAAACCCTCAACAACTGTTTGCTTGTGGTCAAAGCCTTCTTTACAACAAAGCAATCTATGGCATCAACGTCTCTCCCATTTAAACTTTAAGACTTTAAATAAGCTGCAAGCTGAACAGTTGGTAAAAGGCTTACCAACTCTTCGATTTCAAAAAGAACATTTGTCTGCAGCTTGTGAATTAGGAAAGATGAAAAGAACGTCACATAGGACAAAACTATTTCCCTCTACTTCAGAACCTTTAGAAATGATACATATGGATCTGTGTGGACCTATGCGTATACAAAGTATAAATGGTCGGAAGTATATCCTAGTTATTGTTGACGACTACTCTCGCCATACGTGGGTAAAATTCCTAAGGACCAAAGATGAAACACCAGAAGTGATTAAAACATTTGTGAACACAACTCAGAATTTACTTCAAAGTAAAATTCTGATTATCCGTACTGACAATGGGACAGAGTTCAAAAATAATGACTTAAGTCAATTTTATGAGTCCCTTGGTATCACTCAACAGTTCTCAGCCCCTAGAACTCCTCAACAAAACGGTGTTGTCGAGCGCAGAAATAGAACTCTAGTGGAAGCAGCTCGCACTATGCTTATATTTGCTAAACTTCCACATTTCTTATGGGCTGAAGCTGTAAATACAACTTGTTTGAGGAACCTACCTCGATGGCTCTAGAACAACACGGTTCAAGACCCGCGCCTCCACTGGTAGCTTCTGATCAAGACCAATCAGAACCTGTTCCTACTGGAAATTTGACAAAAAGTCAACAACCTAATAACTCAGAAGTTCTTTCTGAATCTGAGTTACAAGAGTTAATTGAATTAGATTCACTATTTGATACTGTTTATAGGAATAATAACAACATACGTGATGTCCAAACTCTCGATGAGGACATTCCTATCCCCACTGAATCTAATACTTCAAATGATGACATTACTGAATCATTTGACAATACCTCCCCTATAGGTTCTACATCAGTAAACAAAACTCCTGTTTCTTCACCAAATCCCCCTCTGAACAACGAGACGTTCAATCCAAATTTGGAAACGTCTCAAGCAATACACAGTCCACCTATAACCTCTGAACTCCAAACTGAGGAAAGCTCCACACCTCAACAACATAAATGGAGAAGAGCTCACCCTATCTCCCAAGTTATAGGAAACGTGACTCACGGTGTTTGAACTCGAACTTCAACTTCAAATGACTGCCTATATTCTTGTTATCTTAGTCAGATAGAACCTACCAAAATAACAGAAGCCTTATCTGACTCAAATTGGATAATAGCCATGCAAGAGGAGATAAACCAATTTAAGAGCTTAAATGTGTGGACATTAGTACCAAGACCTAAGGGTAAAACTATCATAGGTACAAAATGGATTTTTAAAAACAAGCGAGATGGAAACGGAATTATAATAAGGAATAAGGCAAGGTTGGTAGCCAAAGGTTACAACCAACAAGAAGGTATTGACTATGACGAAACATATGCACCAGTCGCCAAAATAGAATCAATACGACTGTTCCTAGCATATGCAGCTCATAAGAATTTCACTGTCTTTCAAATGGACGTTAAAACAACTTTCTAAACGGAATTCTTAAGGAAGAAGTTTATGTCTCTCAGCCCGAAGGATTCCTAGATAAGGAAAATCTTGATTATGTCTATAGGTTAGACAAGGCCCTATACGGACTCAAACAAGCCCCTCGTGCTTGGTATGATGTCTTGTCCCAATTTTTAGTTGAATCAGAGTTCACTAAAGGACATATAGACACAAACTTATTCTTTAAAAATCACGGTTCAGATATTATGCTAATTCAAATTTATGTAGACGGCATTATTTTTGGTTCTACGAATCCAAAACTATGTGAGAAATTTGGTAAGCTGATGACTAAAAAGTTTGAAATGAGCATGATAGGAGAGATGAATTTCTTTCTTGGATTGCAAATCAAACAATTACCAAATGGAATTTTTATATGTCAGACTAAGTATATCCATGACCTATTAAAAAAATATGGTATGGATAATTGCTCATCAATTCCTACCCTGATACGTACTACATGCAAATTAGATTCCGATCCATCTGGGAAGTCGGTAGATAATACAAACTATCGAGGTATAATTGGCTCATTGCTTTATCTGACATCTAGTAGACCAGATATTATGTTTGCTACATGTATTTGTGCAAGATTTCAGGCTAATCTGAAAGAATCTCATCTTGCCGCTGTTAAAAGAATCCTCCGATACCTCAAAGGAACACCCACACTAGGTCTATGGTATCCGAAAAATTCTGCGTTAAACCTTGTTGGCTACACTGACGCTGATTTTGCAGGATGTAGAATGGACAGGAAAAACACTTCAGGAGGAGCACAGTTTCTTGGGGACAAACTGGTAAGTTGGTCCTCCAAGAAACAAAATTGTGTTTCTACTTCAACATCTGAAGCAGAATATGTTGCTGCTGCCAGCTGCTGCTCACAAATACTGTGGATGCGTACACAACTACACGACTATGGGTTTGATCTAAATAGTGTTCCTATTTACTGTGATTCTAAAAGTGTTATTGCCATTACTTGCAATCCTGTGCATCATTCACGTACAAAGCACATTGACTTACGTTATCATTTTATTAAGGATCATGTAGAAAAAGGACATATAGAATTACACTTTGTGTGCACAGAATTACAGCTTGCCGACTTATTTACGAAGGCAATGGATGAAAAACGATTCCAATTCCTAGTCTCTAAGTTAGGCATGCTTAATTTCTCTACGTGATAAAATGCGTGATCTTTTTTTTTTTAGTTTTTGTTTTCATATGTGGTGCCTAAATTTAGTACAAAATTTGGGGAAAGATATTAACATTTGAAAATTGCCTTCACCATTTGAGGGGGAGTACTTATATTTCAACAGGGAGCTATGAAATTATTTTTAAATACCACATTCTACTATTGAGGGGGAGTGAATGATGATATAGAGTACGAAAGAGTTCTTATCAAGAGAGATTAAAAAAAAAAAAAACTATTTTGTTTACGGCTTTTACTTTACATTCATTCTCATTCGTAAACTTTAAATACCTATGTGTTACTGTTACCATTATTTTCTCTTTCTAAAAATCCTTTTCTCTCTCTTCGAAAAACCCCTCTTTCGCAAATCTCCAAATCCCTTCAAAATCCTTTTGATCTCCTTGCAAAATCACTCAAACTGAAAGCCTACTACCCTTAAATATTCAGTCACCTGGGTAGGTTTACGATTTATGCGTCTAATGAGTGTTTTTAAGCTCCGATTCCGTTCGTATTTTGATGTATTCATGATGCAATCGATATTTTAAAAACTGTATTTGATGATTTTGTGTTCGAATGATGTATTTGATTACTTAAATGATCTCTATGTTGCTTAATCTGAATGTTCTTAAGGCCAAGTTTAAGATTACGAACCCTGTTAGTGTTTACGAATGATGAATGAATGTTTGCGAATGATGAATATGTTTACGACTAATGAAAGCTACTGTGTTAGGAATCCATTCTTGTGTTCAATCGATGATGAAGACTGAAGATCATTAGAGACAAAGACTATTGGCGCTCCAATGACATTTGAACACTAAGGGGGAGATTGTTAGGAATCCATTTCTAGTGCTCAAATGTCATGTTATCTTTGTCTAGGGACCAAATTGTAGTTTATGATAATATAGGGACTGATGTGTAATATACCAAAGTATGCTTTAGTATATATAGGGCAAGTGTGTGTATTTTACACATAACTTGAGCACACTTGAGCGAGGCTCTCTCTCATTTTAATATCTCTCTCTTCATCACAGTAGATTAGGCTTAATTGTGGAGAGGTATATGGATTGCTTGTAGAGAAAGCTATTGGATTAAATGAAGATTGATTGATGATTATCTTGCTTCCGCGCGCTAATTACTAAGGTGAGTCAATCGATCTTAATTCTCAAGTTCAAGTTCATCTTAATTCGTTGGATATGTTGAATCTAGAACCTACACTAACGCTTTGTTAGTCTTACGTTCGTATTTAAGCTCGCGATGCATGGTTTCATAATCTTTCTTTAAAGAAAGAAAGTTTTCATGTAAATCACTAGCATTAAAGCTCATCTCAGATGTTGCGGAAGTAGAATCCATAATTTTCAAGAAAAAATTAATTAATTTTATTTTTAATTTTATTATTATTATTATTACTTTTTTTAAATTTAGTTGGATACGCGATCGTTAATGCGTTGTGTAGATTTGATAATTTTTGGCTTTTGAAAAATTCAGTTCCGAAATGTGTCGATAAAAGTCGTGAAGTTTCGAAAATTTTAGGTGTCGAAAACTTTTTGGTGTACCGAAAAGTTTTGAAGTGATGTCGAAAAACTTCGAAAATGTTACCAAAAGCTTTTTCATTAATGTGCCAAAGATGTTTTGGATGTGATATGATTTTCAAAAAATTTATTTCGATAAGTGATATGCGAAATTTGGTGTTCGGAATGTGTGTTATGAAAATCAAGTTTTCGAAGTGATAAGATGCGAAAATAAATTTTCGGAGTGCTTGGGTGCAAAATTTAAAATTTTTCGATAGGAGTGCGAAAAATATTTTCGATATGAGTGTGAAAATCTAAAATTCTCGTAGTAAGGATGTGAAAATTAAGATTTTCGAAACGGGGTGCGAAAATAGTTATCGTGTTAGGATTGTGAAAACTTAGATTTTCGAAATGGATTGCGGAACTTAATTTTCAATGTGTGTTTCGAAAATTTGATTTTCGAAGTGTGTTGCGAAAATCGATTTTCGAAGTGTGAACAGTGATTGCGAAAACCAGACTTCGAAAATATGATTTCGAAAATCGGTGTTGCTTTGGTTTTCGAAGCAAAGAAGGATGCGAAGACCTCTTTCTTCCTTTTTTTTATTGTGTAAAAGCTATGATGTTTAGTTATATATAGAGCAAATTTCGATTCAGGCCCTATACAGATATTTTGATTTGTGTTCAGGCCCTATCAAAGTTTTATTTAGTCTTAAGGACCTGATTTTTGAAATTATTAGAGAAAAATACCTAAATCATGCAATAAGACATAATTACCCTTTATATATGCAATATTTACGAATGTCTACCATCGTCTTCTTCCAACGATCCAACCAAAATTTTAAGCTGCGATTCGGATGAATCTCGATGTTAGTGACCCAATGAAGTCAAATCGATCTCAATTTTTGCATAGATCTTAGTAATCAACGAAAATTTCTGAAGTTTAGTAAAAAAAATAAACCGTTAAACTCAATTCGAAAACCTCGTTGAAAAACGGATGAAATCTCAATTTTAATAGTCGAATAAAAGGAAATCGACTCAATTTGATTATGGGTCTTAGTATTCAACGAGAATTATTAATGTAAATCATGAAATAACGAAGAATTTTGATGCGGTTTATGATTGAAACGTTTGTAAATTAGCACGCTACCTGAGTAACACTTCTTCCAACGAATATAACACATGTCTTGTAGTTTATAACAACTATTGCTGTAAAACTAAAACATAATTAAGAAAAAATAACAATTCATTTCTTGTCAATAACACATTCTGCACATAAGTAAGGGGTTGCGAGGAATAGATGGAAAACCGCCGCCAACATTCGAAAATCACTGAAAACCGCATGAATCTCGACGTTAGTGACCGAATAACACATTTCCTGTAATTTATAACAAATATTGCCGCAAAACTAGTGCATAAATAAAAAATAACAATTTTTTCTGTCAATAACACATTGTTTACGCAATAAGGGCCGCAACGAACAAATCAGAAACCGACGACAATATCTGAAATCGCCATGTTAGTGACTGAACAAAGTTAAATCGACCACAATTTTTCATGGGTCTTAAGAATCTTAAAACATTAATGAATTTATAATAGAATAATGCGTTAATGTAAGGCCTAGATATCCAACTAAACAAAGATTTAAAACGATCTTACCACGATTTGATGATCGGAAGAATGAAGCTCGCGTGGGGTGCTTGTGTGTTCTTGAGAGGTTAGGTGGCTCTCTCTCTCTCTAGATGAGTTTCACACAATTCACACTTTATTATGTGTTAGGGTTTTGGTATTTATACCACATTTTGGTATATAATACTTGGGCCCCTAACAAGCCCAATTACACTAAGCCTTTCTTTAAATAAAATCTATTTAAATAAACCACAAAGATAATTCTAATTAATTGAACACAATAAAATAATCCTAACAATCTCCCCCTTTGTGTTCAATCTTCAATTTGGCATGGATTATCTTTGCGGGGCTTAGTGCGTTTGCCTGAGTCCTAAAGGAATTTCCTCCTTTGTCTTTTGACCTCTTCTTTTGGAGATCTTCAAGCTCTCCGTGTCTTGATCTTTTCTTCTCGGCACCAGATCTTCTTAATCTTCTTTTGAAGCTCAACTCGTAAATGCCGGAAGGTGTTTGAAGTTGCTTGCCGGATCTCTACTTTTGTGTTCGATCTCTCCTTTCGATGGTAGCGCAACTCCCCCTACTTTTGGTCAACCTTATGTTGGAATTGGGAAGTTCTCTTTGAGATTTGGAGAGACGCACACGAGGCGGCAACTTCGATCTTTGAAGTCTGTGGTGTTCGCTTGATTCTTTGACGACGCTTGAGGATTTAACGTTTCTGATCTATCTTGCACTTTCATCGTGGTATTGCTCCCATTTTGCTTTAGTACTGCTCACCCTCATGAAGATCAAGTTGGGGAGATCGTCATGCGATGGGTCAAAATGAAGCATCGTCTTCGGCAAGAGGATCACGTCGTCGGGACATGAGGATGGCGTTGGTAGGAACTCAGGTTAGGTAATAACCTGACGTAGCCACTAAGACAGTCGTCAAGTCTTCTCCAATCTTCTTCTTCTCGACGCCGGATTCGTCTTCTTCGAAGGAAGTTGTCTGGTTCGGCCTCGAAGGAAGCTTGTCTGCCTCCGGAAGAAGGTACGCGTGGGGTGTTAGGCTCCTTTGGAATGTTCCATTCAAGTGTAGGGGAGCCCGACTTCAGAGTGGTGAGCGCGGCGGAGATTGGTGGGTGGTCCGACCTGTTTGTTTCTGCGTGTCCCCTTCTCCCCCTCGTGGCGATTCGTGTTAATGAGATCGGCATGCTTGTGTAGGAAGATTAGGAGGACACAAACGACAGGTCGGTGATGGTAATAACCAGACGGAGCCACAAAGGCAATCCGTCGTGTAAGAAACCGGGGTCACGAAGACTTCCCGTTAACATCGATCTAGGAGCTATGCTCGTAGACGATGGCCTGAAACCGTTGTTGCTTTGATGTTGCAACGGCAGGACTTCCTTCCGATCCTCGAATCATGTCGAAGCAAGACATGTCTACGGAAGTTCTAACTTGATCACAAAGATCAGGTGTTTAAAAGTGTATGTGTCCTAGAAAATATAAAAATATATGGAAAGTGAGGACACACTAGACTCGAGTGCGCAAGGAAGTGTGGTGGTGGGGCTGAGTACCACATAATTCAATATCTCCCACTTCCGAGTGAAGCGGTGATAGTAGACGTGGTTCCCCGTGATTTCTGAAACACCTGTCTTTTGTGAGACAGACGAGTGGGTAAGGCTCGGTTGTGCACGCGCCGTTGGACCTATTGCGGCGACTTCTACCCGGGAGCTAATAAAATTAGCACCTGTACCTATGGGGGTTGGTCCGAATAATTTGTGAGTTGAGGAAATTATGTAGCGTCGGTCTTTTCAAAAGGTTCCAGTAGATGTGGCTACTTTTTCATAATTTGACTGTCTCTCGGTGATGTTCCGGGGTTAGATTCAGTTGGGTTTGACTGAATCATGGGAACGAAGTCCTTGCATCCGGTAGGAAGTAGTGAGTGCTGCTTTGTATGTCAGCAATCCGGAGTAGGTCGATTGAAGCGCGCACCGAGTTTAACATTTGTAGCCACCGTCGCCTTTGAAAAGAGTTGACCGTTGTAGGCTCGAGATTCTTCTTTTGAAGTCCATCTTCGGAGGTCGGAGGTAACTCCACGAAGCTTGATGATGAAGAGAAAATATCTTCTTTTTTTTTTTTTTTTTTTTTTTTTTTTTATGGCCTTGTATTTTTAATTTTGATGGCCCTCCTTTTTTTTTTAATATATTATTAATCGTTTTTAGTAATATGTATATTAGTATATTATATATTATATGGATATAATATATATTAATCGTTATTAGTAATACATATTTCTATACTATATATTATATGGATATAATATATATATATATTGTATTAGTAATATATATTAGTATATATATAATATAGTATATGTATATATATATATATATATTATTTCTCCCCCTCAAAACATGTTTCTAAAAATAAGGTTGCTCCCCCTCAAAAGATGCGTGATAAGTTCAAAAAATCTGTGAATCTCTTTCCCTAAATTCACATATTTGAAGTTCGCTCCCCCTCAATAATGTAATTATTGCTCCCTTCTAGAGATTAAGGGTTACTTCTCTTTTAAAAATAAAATAGTAGCTACCCCTCAAATTAAGCTCATTTTAGAGAAAAAATGGTATCTATCATTTCCGTGCGTAATATGCATTTTAAATTTGAAAGTTTTGAAAATGCATATTTGAAATGTACCATTTTGAAAAATAGGTATTTTTGCGATTCAGCTTATATGCATACTTGAAAATTTAAGCTCGAAAATCTTAAAATTGTATGCATAATGAAAATGTACCTATAAAATAGGGTATTTCGCGTTTCGGCTCATGTATGCATGCATGCAAGAATTTGAAAGTAAAAGCCCTTTTGAAGCATGCATAGCTATAATGTACCCTATTATTTGCAAAGTAGGTATATAATATTTTCAGCTCGATATGCATGCCAAAATTTGCAATGAAATGCATATATAGAATTTACCTATCTTAAAAGTATGTATGAATGTGGTATTATGCAATTCAGTTCAAAAGATAGAATGTACCACATATAGTCGTAGTTGCTCACATCGTTTCCCTTTATCATGTATGTGGAGCCACTACGTCAAATTGCCATACATGAGGGATGCGGTTGCTCGCGTCTCTTACCAGTCATGCATGTGGAGCAACCCGAGTACCGCGCATGCTGGAAGTTGTGGTTGCCCTCGTCTCGTACCGATCATGAGTATGGAGCAACCATCTTCTAATTACTACTCATGACCGGGGCTTTGTGGTTGCTCTCATCTCATACCAATCACGCGTGTGGAGCAACCATCGTCGAATTACCACACGTGATTGGGCTCCTGCAAAATATTAGCGGGACTTTGGTACCCATTTTTGGATGGGTTCTCCCTGATTAGCAGAAAACAATTTATGCACATTTGGTTCAGATATACATCCTAAATCATCATTTAAAGTCCTATTTAATTTGATTTCTGATTTAGGAATCCAAGTTTGGTGAACCTTAGAGCGAAATGACAATTCAGCGCCGGTGAACGTGTGTCTAGGTTTAGAAGATCTGAAGATTTTCTCCCTAGCCAGTCGCAGAAGGTGTCTTTCAGACTTAATCTGGACCGGGTATTTCAAGTATGAATACGAACTTATCGCACTATATGCGTCATCAGATGATGAGTCGTATTGCCTACAAGAATTCACATCATTCACTCTATAATGATGGTTTTTTATGGACTTTTGCTTACTAGAATAATAAGCATTTTTGTGCTTGTAAGCAATTCCATCTATATCATTCTTTAAAGAATGAGAGATTTTGGAAGTTTGAGAAGTTCGCCTGCTTGAGCTTGGAACTTCTTCTTTAGGAACTTCCTTTTTGGTAGGAGCGGGAGAAGGAGAATCTTTAGCAATGTCGTCCTTGGTTTTGGAAAATAATGTCGATTTTCCTTTCTCCTTCCTAATATTCTTTTGTTCCTTAGCATTTTTACATGTATTGCTTTTACTTTTCGTTTCTGCGCCAGTCAAAGTTGACTTAGAATTATTAGTAAAAGTCTTTTTAATTTTAGGAACAAATGCGTCCGTTTGCGTTCCCTTATCCTGTTTAATGGAAGATATTTCTTTAGAAGGATTATTTAACACAGGTAAGGATGGGGAGTTTTTGAGATTAGAAATCTCCTCTAAGAGTTTTTGCTTTTCTGCTCGGAAACCTACTCTTTCCGATTCTAGAGTTGCGTTCAATTCTGCAATTTTACTAGCAACCTCCGGAATTTCCCAACAAGATATAGGTTTATTAGAATGTAAACTATTTTCCCCGTTGGACGCTAAGTCTTTAGAGGAACTTTGGTCTGTTTGACCCTTTTTCGTGAGAATGTCTTCTAAGCTCTTAATCTTAGCATATAGCCCAGCGCGTTCGCTATTCATCAGATTATACTCGCTGGTCTTATTTATTCGCTCATTCTCACTCTTCCTAAAGTTCGTCGTTAACTCTTCAAGTTTTTTATTCAATTTAATTATTTCCTCATCTCGACTAGCTACCCTAAGATTCGTGGCTTCTAATCGACAATTTAGGGAACCAATATCGCTCAGTCGATTAATGAAGGATGCACGGTTGTTAGCTAATTGGGCTTCTAGTTCTGCAATTCTATCATTTTTGCTAGAAGCTTTAACTCCCATGGCGAGTGTGTCCATAGTATATTACTATATTTTTTTTTTAATTTAGTTGGATATGCGATCATTAACTCGTTGTGTAGATTTGATAATTTTTGGGTTTTGAAAAATTTAGCTCCGAAAAGTTTTGGTGTGTCGATAAAAGTCGTGAAGTTTCGAAAATTTAGCTCCGAAAAGTTTTAAAGTGATGTCGGAAAACTTCGAAAATGTTACCAAAAGCTTTTTTCTATAATGTGCCAAGATGTTTTGGAATAAAAAATTGGCTTTTAAAAATTTCTGCACCGAAAGTTTGATTTACCGAGAAATATTGTGAAGTATCGAAAATTTTGGGTACCGAAAAGATTTTTGGTGTATACCGAAAAACTTTTGAGGTGATTTCGAAAACTTCGGAAATTTATCAAACTTATCTAGAATTTGCCAAAAGATGTTTTGATGTGATATGATGCAAAAATAAATTTTCGGAGTGCTTGGATGTGAAAATTTAAATTTTCGATATGTATGCAAAAAGTATTTTCAAAATATAGTGGATGCGAAAACCTGATGCGTAAACCTTTTTTTTTTTAAAACCGATTCGCAAACATAAATTTTTTTTTTTTTTTTTTTTTTTTTAAATTCGCAAACTGGATTCGCAAACTTTAATTATTTCGAATGAACAGTGATTCGCGAATGAACAGTAACGTGCGATTCGCGAATGAACAGTGTTCGCGAATGAACAGTGTTCGCGAATGAACAGTAACGTGCGATTCGCGAATGAACAGTGATTCGCGAATGAACAGTAACGTGCGCTTCGCGAATGAAAAGTGATGTGCGCAAAATTTTTTTATTTTTTATTTTATTTTTTTTATTTTTTTTTATTTTTTATTTTTTATTGGATTATTTGGGTTTGCGAAGTGGATGCGAAAAAATGTTCCGAAAATATGAAGTGAATTGCGAAAACTTGGTTTGCGAAGTCACTGTAGGTTGCGAAAATCTACTGAGTGCGAAAACTCAGACTTCGCAAACTTAATTTTTAATTTATTTTTAATTTTTTTTTTTTAATGGGATGCGAAAACCAAGTGCGAAAACCTGAGGGTTTTTTTTTTTGTTTTTGGTTGGATGCGAAAACTTTTATTTTAATTTTTATTATTATTATTTTTTTTTAATGGGTTGCGAAAACCAAGTGCGAAAACTTGTTGCGAAAAGTTGGATGCGAAAACTTGATTTTTTTTTCTTTTTTTTTTTTTTTATTGTGGTGCGAAAACCTGAGGTGGTGCGAAATTTTTTTTTTTTTTTTTTTTTTTTAGAATGCGAAAACCTGGTTTCAAGGATGCGAAAACTTAATTTTTTTTATTTTTTTTAAAGGGTGCGAAAACCTGAACTAGTTAATATATATATATATTTTTTTAATTGGGTTTGCGAACCAGGTTTGCGAAGCCAAGCTTTGCGAAGTTGGTTTTCGCACTGGGTTTGCGAACCAAGTTTGCGAAGCCAAACTTTCCGAAAGTTTTCGCAGTGAGGGTTTTTCGGTCCGAAAACTTTTCTGCGAAAATGCTGAACCCACTTTTCGATCTCCAAACACAAAATTAATCAAATTAGCCCTGGGTAAAGATCAAAATACTTATATCCTAACTCCTGAACACTCAATCAAGCATCTAAACACCAAAACATGTCAAATTTTTCGAAATTTTTTTTGAAGAACACGAAGAACACCAAAAAATATTTCGAAACTTTTTACTCAAATCTGAGCGCGATTGGCTCTGATACCACTTGTAAGGCCTAGATATCCAACTAAACAAAGATTTAAAACGATCTTACCACGATTTGATGATCGGAAGAATGAAGCTCGCGTGGGGTGCTTGTGTGTTCTTGAGAGGTTGGGTGGCTCTCTCTCTCTCTAGATGAGTTTCACACAATTCACACTTTATTATGTGTTAGGGTTTTGGTATTTATACCACATTTTGGTATATAATACTTGGGCCCCTAACAAGCCCAATTACACTAAGCCTTTCTTTAAATAAAATCTATTTAAATAAACCACAAAGATAATTCTAATTAATTGAACATAATAAAATAATCCTAACAGTTAAACTCAATTTGAAAATCTTGTTTACAAGCGAGTGAAATCTCAACTGTAATGACCGAATAACACTTTCTACAACAAATATAACACAAGTACATAAAAAAATGCTTCATTAAGAACATTCTATGTTGGAACTTATTCTGTTGTGTTCAACTGATGATGAAAACTGAAGATTTGAGAGACAAAGACAACCGGAGCTGCAATTATAATTGAACACTAAGGGGGAGATTGTTGGAAATATTTTACAGTGTTCAATAATGTTGTTATCTTTGTCTAGGGACTAAATTGTAATATATATGTATAGTTAGGGACTAGAATGCAAATATACCAATATTGATTGGTATATATAGGGCAAGTATGTGTGATTAGCACACAACCTGAGTTGAACTTTCTCTCACTAGAAACACTCTCTCTAATCATTATCTTAATTAGGGTTGATTTGTAGATAGAGAAAGGTTAATTGTAGAGAGAAGGTTGAGGTTTAATAAAGATTTAATTGATAATTACCCAATCGCTTCCGCTCGATCATCCTCAAGGTAATTTCGATTAGATAGATGCTCGAGTTCATGGTTGGATGTTAAAAATGGACCTAACAATTGGCATCAGATCCGAATCGTTGATTGAATTGATGATATTTTGTGGCTGAATTTTTTTTATCGCATGAGTGTTCTTCGCCCAAAAGCTTTTCGCATGATCAAATTGATTTTCGCATGATGTTTTGATTGCTGTTTTTCGCTTGATGCTGAATGAAAACTACTTACGAATCATTTGATATATGTTAATTTCGATTATCTTCGATTAATTGAGCTTAATTTTCAAATTGCGATCGAAACTATTTTTCTCATCTTCAAAGTGTTCTTCGCTGAAAATGCAAAATTGGACTATATTTTGGTTTCAAGTGTGTTAATCGAGTGTTTTCAGTGATTGCCCAACATATTTCGATCGATTAATTGTGTTTAAAGTGAAAATTTGAGTGTTATTTGAAGATTTCCCACATAAAATCGCATTTTCGTACCAAAGAAATAGTTTTTCGCGCCAAACATTTTCGCACTATTCGTAGGATAGTTTTGGTACCAAGTTATTTTCGCATTGACCAAAGTTTTCGTATCTCTCACATACACAAAATTTTTTGCATTGACTTTGCATTTTCGTGTACTGTAGCATACGAAAGAGTATTGGGTACGAAAAAATTTTTATATACGAAAAAGTCACTGTTCATCCGAAAAATAATTTTTTTCGCACGCTACTGTTCATCCGAAAAAAAAGGATTTCCATACGAAAAATACTTTGATACGAAAAAGATTTAAAATCTGAAAATTAACATTTTCTCGTACGAAAAAGATTTCTATACGAAAACTACTTTTTTTCTCGTACGAAAAATATTGCATACGAAAACACTGTTTATCCAAAAAAAAAAACTACTGTTCATCCGAGAAAAAAAAAATTCCTATACGAAAAATATTTTTTCTCTCGTACGAAAAATATCTTGTTAGGAATATTTTCTAGTGTTCAATAATCATGTTATCTTTCTCTAGTGACTCAATTGTATTTTATGTAAATATAGGGACTAAAGTGTAAATATACCAAAATATGCTTTGGTATATATAGGGCAAGTGTGTGTAAATTACACACAACTTGAGTTTTAGCTTTCTCTCACTAGAAACACTCTCTCATCATTATCATAATTAGGGTTTAATTATAGAGAGAGAAAGGAACTTATTGTAGAGAGAAGCTTGTGATTAATGAAGGTTGATTGATAATTACCCAAGACTTCCGCGCGTTAATTACAAGGTAATTCTTCATCAATCTATTCTCAAGTTTTATTGATTGGATGTTAAAACTGTGACTTACAATTGGTATCAGAGCATGCGTGTTAAGAATTGATAGATTTCGAGTTGAATTTGATGTTTACGATGCTTGATTTTGTTGAAATATAGTTTACGATCGTTTTACTGTTCATCGCAAACTTGTTTACGATAGCTACTGTTCATCGCGATCATCACTGTTCATTGCATTTTTGAGTGTGCTGGTTGCTTAGATGTTTGCGATGTTGTGTTTGATACTGTTTGTGATGATTAATAGTTGATTAATTGAGCTGATTATTGCTTAATTTGGACCAAATTATTGATTTTCGATCGAATTGTTCTTATGATCTTCAAAGTGTTCATGTGAAAACTCAAAAATTGTTTATGTTTTGCTTTTGATCTGGTTTAATCTAGTGTTTTTACATGTTTAATTACTGTTTTCGATCGATTATCTGAGCTTAATTCAAGAACTTAAGTGTTTTTGATCGAATTTAATCGAATTGCAAAGTTTACGAATCGGATATCGATCGTAAACCTCTTGATTATCTGTTTACGAATCCACATTCATCGTAAACCTTCACATTTCTATTGTTTACGAATATATTTCATTCGTAAACTATCTTTAAGAAAGGTTTACGAATACTTTTCATTCGTAAACGCTTAGGTTTACGAATATTAACTTTGCAATAGTCTGTTATTTAAGCTTTACGAACAGAAAACTTTACGATCGAAACTTTATAGTTTACGGTCAAAGCATTTAAGTTTACGGTCAACCAGAGGTTTACGAAAGATTTTCAATCGTAAACCTTGTTTACGATCTCAACAGTGTGTAAAGGTTTACGAATACTTTTCAATCGTAAACTTTACTTTACGAAAGTCACTGTTTACGAATACTTTCACTGTTTACGAACACTTTTCAATCGTAAACTTTACTTTACGGGTTACTGTTTACGAATCAGTTTCATTCGTAAACCAGTAAAAATAATTGTTTACGAATACTTTTCATTCGTAAATATCAATGCACTGTTTACGAATCATCTTCATTCGTAAACTCATTTACGAACAAGGTTTACGAACAAATTCTGCTCGTAAACCTAAAAGACCCGTAAACATTTGAAAAGGTTTTCAGTAGCAAAAAAAAAAAAAAAATCCTAAAATTTTCAATTTTTTTGCTACGAGATTTTTTTTGTACCTACTTTTCCAATGTTTTCTGAGGCTTAGAAAAACTTTTGGGTAAAGAAATTTTTTTTGTCCGGTAAAATTTTTTTTCAGTACAAAAATTATTCTCGGTATAATTTTTTTTTCATATAAATCATTTTAAAATCATTTGTGAAAACCTTTTCATACAAACTTAGACCCGTAAACCTTCTATCTGAAACACAAAGAAAATTCGATCGAAGATGAATTGAAGACCTCTTGATTATCATCTGGATTTGCTGCTCGATAATCAAGTAGGTTTCGGATCCACTCTGCCCAGATCGAACGATTTCTCAAACGATTAAGGTTTGAATTAAGCTTCCGTGCGCATTTTATCTTTTATTCGAACCTAATTCTGTGTTTAATTCGAGTCTCTCACATAAGAAAGTTTTCAAAATTAGTCAAAGCTTTACAATTTACGATCAAAACATATCTCATACGAAAAACTTTTGAGTTTGACTTTCGTACGAAAAATATCTCCTACGAAAAACTTTTGAGTTTGACTTTCGTACGAAAAACAAATTTTTGTTCCAATACGAAAAAAAAAAAATTTTGCATACGAAAAACATTCTGATTTTCAGTACGAAAACATTTAGGAACGAATATTTTAATATTCTTTAAAAGTTTTTCGCACCTACTGCAATACGCGAAAGAAAAAGTTTTCGTAGGAATACTTTATTATTTCTGTAAGGATTTCGTATCCTATCTCATACGAAAAACTTTTCTCATACGACAAACTATTCTATACACATACGAAAACTTATGATGGGAAAAAGATTTTCGATACCGCAAAGCTTTCGATAGTTTTAGGTAGCAAAAAAAAAAAAAGGTTAGCTACGAGATTTTTTGCGTACCTGCTTCAAAAAGGTTCCCGGTTCATACGAAAACGTTTTGGGTAACAAAATTTTTTTTGGACTGGTAAAATTTTTCGGTACAAAAAATTATTCTCAATATAAGTTTTTTTCTTTTCTAATCATTTCAAAAGTCTTTTTGATACCTAAACTTCTGAAAACTTAATCATTCGAAAATCTATTCGAACACATTGATCCAAAATTTAATATCAATTCAAACACACGATAACGATCAATAAGCACCCAACATAATTGAAATTAAAATCCAACATTCTATAGAAACCAATTAAAAATTTTCAAACTTAAATTGGTCTGAACTGAAACGTCAAAAATGGATTCTCTTATGAACGCTCAAAGAAAAACTATTAAAGAGTTAGAAGACAGGTTAGCTAATAATGAGCGTGTTCTTAGACAATATCTTGATAAAGCATCTAGTCTTCAATATATTTTAGCTACTGCACAAGCCAAAATCACAGACCTTGAATTAAAATTAGGAAGTTCAGAAATAAAAGTCTGTGAACTTACAGAGGAACTGTCTGATTTTAAAAATGACAATAAAACTTCTTTAGCTACATATAATTGTCTCTTTGAAGAACGCAAGACACTATATTAAAAAATTAAAGAACTAGAAGATACTTTTGCGAAGAAAAGACAAGCTAAAAAGCCTATGGTTAGCAATATATCAACTCAGACAGATGAGCCAGTGCCCAACACAAATGAAAAGGAACATTCTATACAATCTATAAAACCCGAATCTAAGGATTGCTCTATTCCAGAAAATACTTGCAAAATTGCTGAATTACATTCTCTTCTGGATTCCGAACGAAATGGGTTTCGAACTCAAATGGATAAGCTTTTAAAGGAGAATTCAATTCTCAAACATTCCTTACAAAAGGGCGCAACCTCAACTTCCTATTCTGTTAAAAACGAACCATTAAAAGACATATCCCCAAAACAGAATAAGAACACATCACGAATGAGTAAAGCTGTCAAGAAAGAAAGAATAGAGGAAGATAAATCATTCTTTACTAAAACAAGCGAAAATGTTTCTACCTCTATTCCTACAAAGAAAATTATTAGAGTCATTCCTAATCTTCCAAGTTGGAAAAGCAACAACAAATATTTCTAAAAACAATTGTTATACATTCTCTATACACACTGAACTTTCTAAAAATAACAATTGTCCAAATCTTTCTTATGTGAATGCTCCTAATTGTGCTGTGAATGATGTGATTCTTCAATATAGGAAATACGATTCTTTTATCCATGATTCTATTAATGCTATTAGCTCGTATTCTTACTTACAATACCCAGTCAAAGTCAAATCCGAAAAACATCTTATGCGACTGGCGCAAGAGAAAATATTCTCAAATAGACACACATTCACCGAATCAACTTTGTCTCAACCATATAGGGATAATCAAGTATGGACTCCAAAATTGCAAATGACAATAAGTAATCCAAAACGGATTTGGGTTCCTAAGTTAAAGACAACTTTACATGATGATTTCATACTTGATCCTATTATGCCTAAATATTTATCTGCTAATAAGGGAGGATGTAATACCCGTGGATTTTATAATGTAATTACCATTATAATTACAAATTTTGATATATTATTTAGATGAAGGATTCGAAAGCTCGGGTGAAGAGTATGAATAATAATAGGAACACCCGAATTTTGATAAGTATTTGAAAACAAAAGAGGCCAAAATTCGGGTAAGAACAAAGGGAAGAATTCGGGTAAGGACAAAGTGAAATTCGGGTGAAGTGTAAATAATTTTCGGGCAAGACATTTCTTAACCTAAGAGGAAAAACTCGTCACCTCCTTGTCACCTACTTATCATCATTTACCTCAAAGTATATCTACAACTTAAAATACCTAAAACGGGGAGAAAAAAATATTCTCTGGGGAGGAAAAACGCAAGGAAGAAGGAGAGAAGGAAAAACAAAGCAGTGCAAATTCCTGAACATAGCTTGGACTTAAGGTAGGTGAGATTCTTTTTACAACTCGTTAAAGAATTTGAAAACTCGGGTGAAAGGTTACTTTAGCTCGATTTATCAAATTTTTCGGGTATGTTGTTTTGATGTTTTTGATTTGTCTAATGTTTTATGATGTGTTTCAAACCCAATATCTGGATTTTTGGTATGAATATACATACTTATGTGCTTAGAAAATAGGTCTGATAACTTGAAGAATTGAAGAACTTAGTGTTTTTCGCATATTGTTCTTCATTTTCGGTGTTTGCATGTATTTTCGGATGATTTCATGTTTTCGGACCGAAAACTAGTTTACGCGGGCCAGAAGGATTCGCGAATGAGAGATAAGTGCGGTCCGAAAACTTGTTTTCGCGGGCCAGAGAGGTTTTGCGAAAAAGAGATAAGTACGGGCCGAAAACTAGTTTACGCGGGCCAGAATGATTCGCGAATGTGAGATAGGTGCGGGCCGAAAACCTGTTTTCGCGGGCCGAAAACCAGTTTTCGCGGGCCAGAGAGAATTCGCGAATAAGGAACAGATGAGGGCCGAAAACCTGTTTTCGCGGGCCGAAAACCAGTTTGCGCGGGCCGACTTCAGTTTTCGCGAGGTGATTCCTGTGAGACAAAACAGGCTTTTCGCGGGCTGGGGACTGTTTTCGCAGGCTCAGTTTCGTGAATTTGAATTCGAATGACATTCGAATTCAAATAAATGCCGAATCTTATTTTTTTGAGCAAAATGACTTTTGGGTGCTTATAAATTGCTGTGTTAATGTTAGGTGTTAACCTAATTTCATACAAACACATTTTCGGGCAAAATCATTTATTTTATTTACAATCAAATTCTCTTAATAAAGTTTCGGGTTTTGACTAAGTTTCCCTTGGTCAACGATTATTTTATTTTCAGCAGTAAATATTAGTTTTGGAAATTAAAAAGATTTCCGAATCTTCGGGTTTTACGAGATGTGGTTGTTATTTTGTGTGACTTGTATGACACGCATCGCATATCACGACACTGTGAGAAATGGGTACCGTGTCAATACGACAATACTCTGATGTATTGATGAGCGGGGCAGATCGTGATCGTGTTGATGATTCGTAGAGGAATCGAGGTTAGTACTCATATATAACACCTGACGGCAGACAGGCGTGATCGATCTGTCTACTCGGGCGTGAACGTCCCGAGCTGCAAAACTGTCTTTTATGTTATTTTCGCGGAAGGAGCGACCTGGTAGGGCAGTAGCGTGAACGTCTAAACGCTATCAGTGTAGGCTACCGTGATTGTTATGGGCGCGCGAGGTGTCGAGTCTAACCTAGGGCCTTGTGTTGAGATATGATAAGATGGATTGAGAGGTAAAAGTCGAGCGTGCATTTATGGTGAGATATTTTGGGATAATAGTTGAGCGCACGCTGCATTCATGCATGTTTTCACCTACTGGGCAATCGCTCATTGGTCAGTTTGTAAATACTAGATAGTCCGAGGACCAAATTGTAAATATATACCAAAAGCTGAAAGGTATATATATTCTCGGTCCTCATTTCTTTTAGGTAGGTTTTTGGAAAATAGTTTTACGTATGTAAAGGTTCAAAAAGCTCAATTGAAATTGGTTGGAAAAATTCTCTCTCCATCATTTTCACTTTACACTCGCGAAAACCTCACACACATAAAATTTCTGATCGAAGATTAATTGAAGACTGTTTGATTATCGTTTGGATTTGCTGCTTGATAATCAAATAGATTTCGGAACCACACTGCATTCGATCGAGCTGTAATTCAACAATTTAAGGTTCGATTTTAGCTTCCGCGTATTTACCTTTCGTTCAAACCTAATTGTGTGTTTAATTTGATGTGTTGATTGATTTCTGGACCTACAAATTTTTCCTTATCTGTTGGGGTCTATTTGTTAAAGGTTCTGGGACGAATTTGTGAAGAAGTGTAAATTTTGGGCATGTAGGTCACCAGAGGTGTCATGAACCGAAACTTTGCATCATAAGACCATTCAGTAGCATCATCTCATTATGTCACACTCATATTAGAATTTTTCTAACATAAAGAAAGCATTGAGTCTTAAGATAATGAAGTAGAAAATTTGTGTGCTAATGGAATTGAGTTGTCGAATTTGTTTTTGTTTTCATGAGACGTTTATCGAGTATAGGAAATTTTGTGTTATTAGATTTATTATAAGGCTTGTTTGATAGGTTATTGTAGTTTTAAACGTCATGCGTTCAAAACTAGCAAGCATGACGATTATGAGACGTTTTCGTTTCGAAGACCTAGAAAATAAAATAAATATATATAAATATATTAAATAGGGATAAATTTAAATAATATAAACAATTTTATGAAGGGGAAAATGAGGATTTTTTAGAGAATTACACCTCATGCTTCATGAAGTGCTTACTAAGCACATTTTGGTCCAACCTATCATTCTTCTATCTTATCAACCACGAAATTCATTCCTTCTTCCACCATTTCAACTTCAAAACAGTATCCTAGAGGTTCTTAGAATACCATAAGTAATCTCACCCAAAGGTTGAGCCAAAACAAGTGAAGAAAGGTTGAATAGAAAGGCTTATGAGTCATAGAGTGTAAGGTATGCTTTCTTTTTGTGTATAACATCAGTTTTCCTTACATGATTAACATATTTTCGACTTCATAGTCATTCATAATCATTTATTGAGGGTTTTGGGTGAGCTTTCATGAAAATAAAAAAGGTTTGATGGCAAAACAACGTATGAAACGAGTTTATGGCGAAATCTGTCCGATTTCTGATTTTCATTGATTTAGACATGTATAGTTCATATTAATAGATGTAAAACACTTGGTTATCAATGCTTAGATGCCTACAAATGTGCTGCTATTGAGTTGATAAAGTTTGGAGTTTTTATTACTAGGATATGAGATGATATTTTGAGACTATGTGCATGGGTACAGTTCTGCGGATCAGCACCTCTGCTCTGTGTTCATCATCATTTTTGAAATTGATATGCTTTGAATCTGAGAAAACAGAAAATACAAAAGTTGTAGATATGTAAGTTGGCTGTTTAGGGAACTTTGAATTAACTCGTTAGTGCTCTGCAGCAAAAGTTATGACTGAAAGTATACCTGCTGCCACAGATGAACAACAACAGTTCGAAAATTCTTGTTGATAGTCATATTCTAGCGTTTAATGTCTGAGAATTGGATTGTGATGGTACAGGGAAGAAATACATTCATGCATAAGTCATTCATATCATGCATATGAGTTAATGAGCACGATTCGTTTTAGTTGCGCATTAATTATTGAGCTTGATATCTTTATAGGCCAAGATTCGGATAAAGGGGCAACAAGACCGAATAGGACGAATCATCGGGGTTATAAGCCCGAACTTGTGAGTATGATCTGCAACATGATATGTGACTTATGTGGTGTACTTGGCGTTATTTATTTGATGGTTGATTGCTCGGTATATGTGAATAAATGCGACGTGAACCTGATGAACTTGCGGAATACTTGTGACTTATGTTCCATGTGTACGGATTTAGTCGTTGCTATATGAATTGCATCATGTGCTATTTATAATTGTCAGATGTTGCATCATGAAAGCTAAGAGGAATCTGTTATGACCGCTACGACCTCGAATCACGTGTTACAGATGATATCCCGAAAGGGAGATGATACAGATATATATCCCTACAAATCGAGGGATCACAGAGTCCTGTACAGGCGCATATGCTTATATGATTACAGAGTCCCATGCATGGGCACACGTGTGCTATCAATATTCTTGGTCCTAGCCGGTTCATAACATGAATTTAAAATGAATTTGCATATAGTCACATCTGTTACGATTATGTGGGTGAATATGTGACGACGTTTATTTGTTATATGGTTTTTATCAAGCTATGTGTTATGTGCTGATAAATGTATTCATATGATGTTGATTAACATGTTGTCGATCATACTCTGAAATATTATTTCTTTCAGTTGTTGTAGATAGAAGTTGATCTTCTCACATTTTGGCTTTTATCAAAGCATGGATACAAGGTCGGTCGGTTGCGTTCTCATTCTTCTCCCTCGGCTCATCGTTTGCATACCCTTCATGCATTAGTTTCACTAGTATTGTGATGTTGTGTTATACTTTGGGAGATGATGATATGTATATATATGTACATTATCAGTTGAGTTTGTGGAAGATTGTGTATGTGTGTTGATGAAAAATATTTTTGAAACGATAATGGTTTTTAGATTTCTTTGGGTGGTGTTCAGGTTACTTCTACGTTTCTTTTTAAACAGAGTTTACGCAGTTTAATTTCTCAAATTGTACTCGTTCGTTTACGAAAAAAAATGTTAAGATTATTATTCTAAATTTTATGAGCTTTGACAAAATACTTTACTAATAATTGTTACAAGTTTCGGGTCGTCATATGTATAGGAAGTGGTATGAGAGCATAGTTGTGACATATGGTTATTGCATACGCTGCCCTAAATAGTATTTTTGCATATTTAGGCCAATGACAGCAAATCAACCATCTCATGTAGAACACGATGAGCCGACTGTACTGGGAGGAGAAAGATCAGCCGTGCCAGAGTCACATTCATCTCATACAGTCATGCATTATGTGTCTCCCCCATTTCCAAACCCCCATGAACCCCGTGGACGGAGGTATGACAGACTGAGAAAAATGGGTGCTGTCGATTTCATGGTACTACTGATCCAGCATAGGCAGAAACATGGCTCAAAAGAACTGAAAGGATACTGAATATGATGCGATGTACGCCTGATGAGAAGTTCGATTATGCAGTGTCACTACTTCAGGGAAATGCTTATGATTGGTGGGAAACGGTACCGAATAGCACCGTGCAGCCACCGGTGGTGACTTGGGGTGATTTTCTGAAAGAGTTCAACGATGCTTATCTCCCAAAAGTTTATAAAGATCAGAAAGAAAAAGAATTTCTCGAGCTTAGGCAAGGAAATAAATTGGTTGCCGAGTACGAAGTGTTGTTTAATCAGCTTTCTCACTATACGCCACATATGGTTGCCACCGAAAAGAAGAAATCTAGATTCAGTGGATTTTCTTCAAGTCGAGGGACGGGTAGAGGCCGAGGGCAATATGGTATTGGTGCTGGGAGGAGTGAGATAGAGAGTCAAGCGAACAGACAACCAGCACAAGCTCGGATTTTTGCTATGACCCGAGCAGATGCTAAAGCTGAACCTAGAATAATCACAGGTAAACTGTCTATCTCTGATATCAATGCATATGTTTTATTTGATCCTGGAGCAACGCATTCATTTGTTTCACAAGCATTTGCATCACGTTTACCTGATAAAGCTGAACCTTTGGGTTATGACTTATTTGTTCGAATTCCGGTTGGAGATGTGGTTATCATGAATACAGTTTATCACGATTGCAAAGTTGTTATTGAGGATGCTGAAATATGTGCTACCTTGTTGGTTCTACCATTACACGACTTTGATGTAATACTTGGTATGGATTGGTTAGTAAAGCAGCATGCTAGACTCGATTGTTTTGCGAAAGAAATTGAATTGTACCCCCAGATCAGCCACATGTAGTATTTGAAGGATAACGGGATGTTTCACCGACATGTCAGATATCTACCCTTGAAGCATCAAAGATGGTTAGAAAAGGGTGTAAAATTTATTTAGCCTATATCATAGACATCAGGTTATGCGGGTTGATTCTTGAAGACATTCCAGTGGTTAGAGAATATTCAGATGTATTTCCTGAAGATTTGCCTGGATTACCTCAAGATAGAGATACAAAATTTACTATTGAACTACAACCAGGTACTGCACCGATTTCCATTCCTCCGTATCGAATGGCGCCTATTGAATTGAATGAATTGAAAACCCAGTTGAAAGAACTATTAGACAAAGGCTATATCCGACCGAGTGGGTCGCCGTGGGGAGCACCTGTACTCTTTGTGAAAAAGAAGGATGGTACATTGCGATTATGTATCGATTACCGAGAACTGAATAAAGTTACAGTGAAAAATAAATATCCATTGCCTCGAATAGATGACTTATTTGACCAATTGCAAGGGTCCAGAGTTTTCTCGAAGACTGATTTACGATTGGGGTATCATCAATTGAAGATTTCAGAAAGCGACGTTCCAAAAACAGCTTTCCGAACAAGGTACGGTCATTACGAATTTTTGGTAATGCCTTTTGGATTGACAAATACACCTGCAGTCTTTATGGCATTGATGAATGACGTCTTTCGACCTTACCTTGATAAATTCATAATTGTTTTTATCGATGGTATTCTAGTGTACTCCAAATCGGTTGAAGAACATGAACAACATTTGAGAACCGTTCTTCAGACCTTGCGAGAGAAGAAGTTATATGCAAAACTTTCAAAATGTGAATTCTGGATAAATCAAGTGGTATTTTTGGGGCATGTGGTTTCTGGTAACGGCATCAAAGTTGATCCTCAAAAGATCGAAGCAGTGATCAAGTGGGAGAGTCCTAAAAATATTACAGAAGTTCAAAGTTCAAATGTAGGGTGCTACATTTGAACGGACTGACGACTGTCAGAGAAGCTTTGAAGAACTAAATAAACGGCTAACAACACCGGTGTTGACCATTCCAGCAGGTACCAATGGTTTTGTTATTTATAGTGATGCATCTTATCAAGGTTTGTGATGTGTTCTAATGCAACATGGCAAGGTTGTGGCTTATGCTTCTCGACAATTAAAGACGTATGAGACGTCCTACCCTACTCATGATCTTGAACTTGATGCTGTTGTATTTGCTATTTATACGGAACTACATTTCAAATATTTACTGATCAGAAAAGTCTGAAATATTTGTTGAGTCAAAAAGAGTTGAATATGTGGCAAAGACGATGGATCGAGTTACTGAAGGATTATGACTGCACAATTGAGTACCATCCTGAGAAGGCAAATGTTGTTGCTGATGCTTTGAGTCGAAAATCATATGGTACCATCTCTTATCTATCACCACATTCTTTGTCGGATTTGATTGATCTAAGGAAGATGAATGTTGACATGAATGTGAATGATATCGGCGTTATATGTGCTTCGATTTTGATTCGCCCTATTATGGTTGATAGAATTAGACAAGCTCAGTTCAGGGATGAAAAGATAGCCAACATTGCAGAAAAAGTGAAACAAGGAAAAGGGGTTTCTTTTTCTATAGGCGATGATGGTAGTTTGACGATCAATAACCGATTATGTGTCCCTGATGTTGATAATCTACGACGTGAGATAATGGAAAAAGCACATAATGCTCCATATGCTATGCATCCAGGTAGTACGAAGATGTATCAATCTCTAAAGAGTAATTATTGGTGGCCAAGAATGAAGAAAGATGTGGCTGAATATGTTTTGAAATGTCTAACCTGCCAACAAATCAAGGCAGAGCATCAAGCACCTGTGGGTAAGTTACATCCTTTACCCATACCAGTTTGGAAATGGGAACGTATAACCATGGATTTTCTTTATGGTCTTCCTCCCACGCTAAAGAAAAATTATGCAGTTTGGGTAATAGTTGATCGGCTCACCAAGTCAGCTCACTTTTTGCTGTTTAGATGGGGTTCCACACTTGAATATTGTAGGTCACAGATTTCATCCAACATATGATTAAACTTGAGAATTAAGATCAATCGAGAATACCTTTTATGATTTGCGCGGAAGCTTATGGATTAAATCTTCGATCAATCTTCATTGCAATCCAAGTTTCTCTCTACAATATACCTCACTTTCTCTCTCTACAATTAAACCCTAATTATGCTAATGATGAGGGAGAAATCTAATCTAGTGAGAGAAACTAAAACTCAAGTTTTGTGTATTTTACACACACTTGCCCTATATATACCAAAGCATATTTTGGCATATTTACACTTTAGTCCCTATATTTATATAAAATACAATTAAGTCCCTAGACAAAGATAACATGATTATTGAACACTAGAAAATATTCCTAACAATCTCCCCCTTAGTGTTCAATTGTCATTGAAGCGCCGGTTGTCTTTGTCTTTGATAATCTTCAGTCTTCATCAGAATTTGAACACAGTAGAAAGATTCCTAACAATCTCCCCCTTTGATAATTTTTGCCTTTGTGTTCAACTTTGAATTTGACACGGTCTTTTGTTGCAGTCTGAAGAAAATAGCTGAGAGCATCTGGAGAATCTTCAGTCTCCCCTTATTTACATGCACTCTCTTTTTCTTCTTTGCAACTTGAATCTTCGTCACCTTCTTGCATATATCAGAGTCGCGCGGATCGTCAGCATTGACTTGTCGTGTATGCTCGAACCATGGAGAGAGGTCTTGTTTGTTGTGGTTCAGCACGTGCGTTGAAATCTTGGCTTCTTTAATAAGTTCACGTGCTTGGCCTCCTTGATATACTTCTCCCCCTCATGGCGATTCATTTGTATCGTCATGCTGTGTGATCAAGGTGATCCTGTGTACGCTGAACGTGTTGGCATTGAATTCCGGATGAAGTACCTGAAAACGGAACAGACGACCGATCATCGTGAGACATCCCTTGATGTCACTCTTGGTCGTTGATGCGAGTCACACATACTTGCATTTGAAGGGACTACGGGGCCACATAGGCATCCCGTTGTCATCGTTCTAGAGTCGTGCTCCAGAAGATGGCCTGCTACCGTTGTTGTTTTGATGTTGCAACGGCAGGACTTCCTTTTGATCATAGAAGCACATTATTGAATGATGCGTCTACAGAAGTTCTGGCATGGTCACGTAGACCTGCAATATGTGTGTAAAAGAATGTATGTGTCCTAGAAAATGTAAAAAAAAAGACTATGAGGACACACTAGACATTTACGTGTTCAAGAAAGTCGTGGTGTGGGGCTGTGGACCACTTTGTTCAATATCTCCCGCTTCCAAATGAAACGGTGATAGCATATGCGGTTCCCCGTGAGATATTGAAACATCTGTCTTTAGGGAGACAAATGAGTAGCTAGGAAGGGTCGTGCATGCGCCTTTGGACCAGATGAAGTGTCTTCTACCCGGGATCTGATAAATCAGTCCTGTACCTATATGGTTATGGCCCGGATAGTTTGTGGTTGAGTTGTAAGGATGTCATCGTGATACGCTCAATACCCTCACATACACTCGGGGTTTGTTCTTGGGTTAGGATCAGTTGGGTCTACTGAACCTTTGGAACATGTATGTGAACAACTCTTTTGTGTCCATGCGCTTGTTGGCATTTGGGTAGCACTCCCTCTTCAAAGCATGAAGGTTGTCTTCAGGGCATTCCCTTTTAAGCTCTAGCGCTGTTTTTAGGTAACACCCCCCCTAAATACTTGCGCTAATTCTAATGTGATGCCCGTGCTCCCCCTAAATAGATGCGTTTTTTGAGAAATTGCATATTACGAAGAAATCAAGCGCTTTTTGTATTTGAAGTGACACTCCCCAATAAATGTGCCTTTTGCACTTATAAGTCTCACTCCCTCTAAAACATATGCGCTTTTTACATTAGAACTATGGTAATACGCTCTTTTGAAGTTCATGCGCCTTGTCTATCTATCTATCCACTCCCCCAAAAAGAATATAGAATATGAAGACCGAATATTCTGTAAAGGTAAGCGCTCTTTATAATAAGTCGAACTCCCAATGAAAATCAAGAACTTAAGATATAGAGTTTGACTCCCCTGAAATTCAAGCGCACTTTGAATTTTGAAATCGGCTCGGCCTTCTTTGAACATTGTAGCTCAATTATTATTTTTTTTTTATTATTTTTTTTTATGGCCTTTTCTTTCTGTTTTTTTTTTGTGGCCTTTTCTTTCTTTTTTTTATTTATTGGCCACTTTTTTTTATGGTTTTTTTTTTTTTTTTTTTTTTTTTTGACGAAAAGATAATAATAAAAACAATGTGAAATCAAGAGCTTTGGAATAGTCTTGACTTGGTGTGTTTGCTCACGTCACATACCGATCACGTGTGTGGAGCAAACCGAATACCACACGTGTCGGGTTCTTGTGCGACTGCTCATCATTGCATACCGACCATACATGTGGAGCAATCGTCGTCTATTTACCATGTATGATCGGGAAACTGCAAAACAAATTATCGGGACTTTGGTACCCATTTTTTGATGGGTCCTCCCTGGTTAGCAGTGAAACAATTATGCATATAAGGTTCAAATTTGGAAGCAAAATTATCACATAAAGCAGTCATAGGAATCCACATTTGTCGAGGACTACTGTAATACCCGTGAAAATTTAATACGGGGATTTCGCAAAACTTCGAAATTAGTAAAGATGAGTTTGGGCAGGCTTCAAATTGAGCCCAAATAATAATTGGGCCCAAGCCCGATAAAGAAGGAAAACTTTAGGGACTGGAAAATAATTAGGCCAAAAGGACTGGATGGATTCGTAATTTTCATAGAGAAATCTTGGTTTGCGATGAAGAAAGATACAAAAGAAGGAAAATTACAAAAAAGACCCTTTCTTAGCTTAAGAGGAAAAACACGTCTATACTTCATCACCTGCTGAACAAAAGCAGTAAAAACCATCATGAGATAAATAAGAACAGCAAGAGAGAAAGAAAGAAAGGAGAAGGGGGCGAGGGAAAAAGAAGGAAGAGACAGGAAATTTGGCAAAAGCTCCTTCCAACCTTCATCAACGAAAACCTGCGTAAGCACTGCTTAGGACGTGAGGTAGGTGAAATCTACAAACCCAAAACTGATATTTTAAGTTGTTATATCTATGGTGAAAGGATCACCATCGTTTTTGGTGTGATTAAATGCTATGTGTGATGATTGATGTTTAACAACCCAAAATATGGGTTTTAATTATGTTATGAGTTTCTGGAATTTGTTGAAGATATGAAGATTTAAAGAACACAGTGTTTTTCGTATACTGTTCTGTGTTTTCGTATGATTTCGAGTTTTCGGGCCATTTGAAGTTTTTCGCGGGCCAGTTATTTTGCGAACTGTGAGAGGAAAAAGTTTTCGCGGGCCATTTTAAGTTTTCGCGGGCCAGTTACTTCGCGAACTGTGAGGAAGAAAAGTTTTCGCGGGCTGAGAAATCAGTTTTCGCGGGCCTAAGGTTTTCGGTATGTGAGAGGAAAAAGTTTTCGCGGGCCGCAAACCAGTTTTCGCGGGCTGAGGTATTTCGCGAACTGTGAGACATCACGGGCCGAAAACCAGTTTTCGCGGGCCGAAAGCCAGTTTTCGCGAACTGAGCTTTTCGCCACTCTTCATTAGATTTCGCGAACCAAAGCTTTTCGCCACTGATAGTTCGCGAATTGCCGAAAGCCAGTTTCGCGAACTGAGCTTTTCGCCACTCTTCATTAGATTTCGCGAACCAAAGCCTTTTGCCACTGATAGTTCGCGAATTGAGCTTTTCGCTAGTCACTGTTCAAAATAAACGGGGTTTTCGAAGTAAAGCTTTTCGTCACTGTTTTCGCACCAAAGCTTTTCGCCACTGTTTTCGAACCGAAGCTTTTCGTCACTGTTTTTCGCACCAAAGCTTTTCGCCACTGTTCAAAACGAAAAAGCTTTTCGCCACTTCCACAGTTTTCGCCAGGTCAACTTTTATAAAATATTTTCGAACTTGGACCCCATTTTTGGGTCAACTGATAGAGGAGTATTGGATCTTAAATAATTCACTATTCTTGGGATTTTAAGTATTTGAACCAAAAGTACGTTTTATATATTCTAATGATTTTTGAGGGTTTTTCGGATATACTTGATATGTTTTGCGATTAATTGTTCATGCATCCACGGCATGTCATGACGAGAGTATTGATCGCATTTGTGCAATGGGAGAGTGTATGCCTTTCTTTGGCAGAGATTTGTGATGTTAAGACTCGTAGGCGCACCTGACGGGAGACAGACGTGATCGCTCTGTCTACTCAGGCTTGAGCAACCTGAGGTGCCCACCGTCGTAGGATTGCTCGACTTGACGGGAGATAGACGTGATCGTTCTATCTATCCGGGTACCGCGTGAGAGCGCGACTCGGGGTGCCCACCGTCAGGAGATGAGATTAGGCGGGAGATAGACGTGATCGATCTATCTACCCGGGTACAGTGTGAAAACGTGACTCGGGGTGCCCACCGCCATGAGATGTGATTTCCGAGTCTGTGTGACCGGATGATTGATGTGATGTTGCGCGCGAGGTGCCGAGTCTTACCTAGGGCCCTGAGTATTGAGATATGAGAAAAATGAGCGTGCATTTGTCATGTGAGATATTGGGATTTGGGGAAATGTGCACGCATGCATCGCATTACTTTGATGTTCACCTACTGGGCAATTTTGCTCAGGGTTACATGTTTTATAGGTACGGGTGAGTAGCGGTTGGTGGCGGTGACTCCACGGGCTTTTGGGGGCGGATGCAGTACATGGGACGCGACCTGTGGAGGTGTAGGATTAGTTTGATATTTTGGGGCTTCGGCCCGTTGTAAAAACTTTTGTAAAACGACTCTTTTATATATTGTATAATATACTATTTTGTTTTTGTAAAATGGGCTTTCCGTGGCTTTCGTTGCGAAAACCCGCCAACTATATGTGTTTTAAGAAGAGGGGTCGCCACAACTACTTATTTCCATTTGTAGCTTAGGTTTCCAAATTTGTTGTACCTTTTTGAAATTTAACTTTTCAGCATCGATGAATGTGTGTCTTTCTGTAGAAGAGAAAATTTCCTCTTTCGCCAGTCGCTTAAGATGCAATTCGGATTTGACTTTGACCGGGTACTTGAGAGAGGAATACGAGCTTATAGAATCAATAGCATTAAGTATAGAAGTGCCGTATTTCCTACCTTCTAGACTCACATCATTCACTTTGTAATGTGTACTAAATGAGCTACTTTTGTTTAGACAATTATTACTTTTGGACGTTTCAGTTTTAATAGAGAATGTGTAATTATTACCTGCTTTAGCTTTAGTAGCTTCTTCCTTTAATTTTGATTTTAGAATGACTTTAGGCATTTTTGGATTAGGAATAGAGGTAGAACCAAATTTAGTCGAGGCAATAGAAGATAATTTGTCTTCCTCTATTCTTTCTGTCTTGATAGCTTTAGTCATTCTTGAGCCTTTTTGAGAGGAATTTTTTAGAATTAAATTCTCCTTTAAAAGTTTATCTATTTGAGCTCGAAACCCGTCTGGAGTGTAGCAGTCCTTAGGTTCGGGTTTTATTGATAGTATAGAATGTTCCTCGGTTGACATTGACTACATTGTTTGAGTCGACTTGTTTCGAGACAATTTTAGCTCAATTTGTTCTTTCTTTGCAAGAAGAACCTCTAGTTCTTTAATTTTACAGTGTAATCTAGTGAGTTCTTCAGAAAGACATTTATTTTGAGCTTGATAATCTTTATTTTCCTTTAGTTCTGTTGTTTCAGAATTTGATTTAGCAAGATCATTGTTAAGTTTAGCTATTTTCTCATTAGCTAATTGAAGTTTTATTCCTAGATTGGCTTCTTCTAATAGATGTTTTCTTAGGACAACTTCATTATTGGCTAATCTTGCTTCTAATTTCTTGACCATTTCTTTTTCATTATTTGTGGATGAGAATTTTTGCAACATTGACTTGTTTGCTTCATCACAGGCAGACAGACTTATTTTCAACTCACATATTTTTGATTCATGTTCTGTGGTCTTAGTCTCCAACCTTATAATCTCATCCTTTGCATTGGTCAATTGACATTCAAGACTAGCTTCAATTTCTAAATGTTTTCTTAAGACACGCTCGGTATTAGCTAGCCTCGCTTCTAGTGTCTTGATCATTTGTTCGTGAAATAAATCCATTTTAATCTTTTCAGTTCAAATATAGAATTTTGAAAATTTAAGTTCAAATAATGTTGGTAATTTAATTCTATATAGAATGTTGGAATTTAAATTTTGTTCAAATAAAATTGTTGGATGTATATGATCGTTGACGTGTTTTAGAATTGATTTTAAATTTGATTAATGTTTTCTATTCTGTTTAGAAAATTTTAGATATTGATATTAACCGCAAACTTTTAATTTCAGTTCAGTTCATAAGCTTTTCAGCACAGCAAAGTTTAGATACAAAATATTAATTATCGACTTAGATTGTATCTTAGACTTTGTATATTATTAAAAGAATGTAAGTTTTTGCGGTTCAGATTTGACACTGTATTAGTTTACGAATGAAAGAGAGCCGTAAACAGTAGAATTGACAAGTGATTAGTTTACGAATGATCTAAAGTTATGAACAGTAACTTTTGGAAAGTATCAGTTTACGGGTCTAAGTTTCTGTGAAAAGGTTTTCGTAAATTTTTTTAAAATGATTTACAAAAAAAATTATACCGAAAATAGTTTTTGTACTGAAAAAAAAATTTATCGAAATATTTTTTTTGTCCTAACTTTGAAAAGTAGGTAAAAAAAATCTCGTGGTAGAAAACCAATCCGAAAAGGTTTTTTTTTTTTTTTTTTTTTTTTTTTTTTTTTTTTTTTTGCTATTGAAAACCTTTTCAAATGTAAAACAACAATTAAACATGTAAAAACACTCGATTAAACCAGTTCAAAGCAAAACATATAGAATTTTCGAGTTTTTCACATGAACACTTTGAAGATCATAAGAACAATTCGATCGAAAATCAATAATTTGGTCCAAATTCAGCAATAATCAGCTCAATTAATCAACTTTTAACATCGCAAACAGTATCAAACACAACATCGCAAACATCTAAGCAAGCAGCACACTCAAAAATGCAATGAACAGTGATGATCGCGATGAACAGTAACTATCGTTAACTATAATTCAACTTTGATCGAAAACAATTTCAGCTCATCAATCGATCAATTCAAACACGCATGCTCTGATACCAATTGTAGGTCACAGATTTCATCCAACATATGATTAAACTTGAGAATTAAGATCAATCGAGATTACCTTTTATGATTTGCGCGGAAGCTTATGGATTAAATCTTCAATCAATCTTCATTGCAATCCAAGTTTCTCTCTACAATATACCTCACTTTCTCTCTCTACAATTAAACCCTAATTATGCTAATGATGAGGGAGAAATCTAATCTAGTGAGAGAAACTAAAACTCAAGTTTTGTTTATTTTACACACACTTGCCCTATATATACCAAAGCATATTTTGGCATATTTACACTTTAGTCCCTATATTTACATAAAATACAATTAAGTCCCTAGACAAAGATAACATGATTATTGAACACTAGAAAATATTCCTAACAATATCTTGCAAAAAGGTATGTGAATGAAATCGTTAGATTAATATTCCTAACAATATCTTGCAAAAAGGTATGTGAATGAAATCGTTAGATTACATGGAGTACCTTTGTCCATTGTTTCTGATCGTGATCCTCGGTTTACATCGAGATTTTGGGAAAGTTTGCAAGAAGCTTTAAGAACTAAATTACATTTTAGTACGGCATTTCATCCACAAACGGACGGACAATCAGAAAGAACTATTCAAACTTTGGAAGATATGCTTCGGGCATGTGTTCTTGAATTCAAAGGTTCTTGGGATGATTATATTGCTTTG
Source organism: Lindernia subracemosa (assembly GCA_028392965.1). NCBI lineage: Eukaryota > Viridiplantae > Streptophyta > Magnoliopsida > Lamiales > Linderniaceae > Vandellia > Vandellia subracemosa. The sequence goes on from JAQPCC010000049.1 coordinate 1,281,006, forward strand.
ATAAAATTTGTTTATAATAATCAACACCATTCTAGTATCAGCATGGCACTAGGGATGTCAGCGGGGCGGGGCGGGGACGGGGACCTAATCCCCGACCCCATCCCCGCGTCTATGGGGAATCCCCATCCCCGTCCCCGCCAAGTAAACGGGGACAAAATCGTCCTCGTCCCCGTCCCCACGGGGATCCCCACCCCCGCGGGGATCCCTGCCCCGCAATATTTTAAAAAAAAATATATTTATATTATAATATATAAATTAAATATATTATTTAAATTATATTTTAAATATTATTTATATTATAGTAATATAAAATGAGTATAATAAATATTTTTAAATATTATTTATATTATAATAATATTGATTAGATATAATAAATATTATTTATATTATATAATATAGTATCGGGGAACGGGGCGGGGAACCCCACGGGGCAAGATCAATCCCCGTCCCCGCCCCATCCCCGCCAACGGGGGGAGATCTCTCCCAGTCCCCGCCCCACGGGGATTAAAAATCGGGAATTCCCGCCTTGTTCGGGGCGGATCCCCGCGGGGACGGGGAATCCCCTCCCCATTGACAAGCCTACATGGCACCCTATGAAGCATTATATGGTAGAAAATGTAGAAGTCCGGTGTGTTGGGGTGTTGAAGGGATGTAGCTATTAGAGGGGCCAGATTTAATCCAAGATACAACGGAAAAGATAATAACAGTCAAAAGCCGGCTTAAAGCAGCCCAAGATAGGCAGAAAAGTTATATCGACCAGATGTAATAACCGCAGAGAATTTTCGGGAATTATTCGAACGGGCCCAAATAAAGAAATAAATAATTCAGCCCAACTTGAATAAATATTTAAAACCCAAACTTTGGCCCAAATGAAAGATAACTTAAACATGAGGGAAAACCACGTAGTGAGTTTGTCACCTCCTTATCACCCTTATTATCATTGGTAAGGTGGTGGAGAATACTTAAACATTGGCCCTTTCAGAATACTCAGGCGAGTCGGCGAGGTCGCGTATCAGTTGGAATTACCAGCATCATTGTCACAGGTCCACGATGTATTCCACGTATCAACATTACGCAAATACATCGCGAACCCAAGCCAGGTGGTGGAGAACGAGTTTCTTTATCAACAGTTGAGGCCAGACTTAAGTTACGAAGAAAGACCAGTAGAGATTTTGATGCAAGAAGTAAGGCAACTTCGGAATAAAAGTATTCCATTAGTTAAAATACTGTGGCGGAATCAATTAATTGAAGAAGCCACTTGGGAGCGAGAGGACGACATGAGAAATCGTTATCCCGAATTATTCCAGGCGGCGTAATTTCGGGGACGAAATTCTTTTAAGGGAGGGAGGATGTAATAACCGTAGAGAATTTTCGGGAATTATTCGAACGGGCCCAAATAAAGAAATAAATAATTCAGCCCAACTTGAATAAATATTTAAAACCCAAACTTTGGCCCAAATGAAAGATAACTTAAACATGAGCGAAAACCACGTAGTGAGTTTCTCACCTCCTTATCACCCTTATTATCATTGGTAAGGAGCATATTAAAAAGAGACAAAGAGATAAGAAAGAAGAAGGAGAAGAAGGAAGGAGAGCGAAAGGAAAGAAATTCCCGAGCCAAGAACAATCAAATTTTCGGCCAGCTCAACCTTACAAATCTGTTATAAGTAACTAGGAGGAAAGGTAGGTGAAGATTTCATCTACAACACGTAAATATTTTCGTTAAATCCGATTTTTAGTTCTCGAATTTCTGGGACTTTCGTGATGTTTTTGAAGTGTTATGATGCTTGTTCGAGCTCAACATATGAGTTCTATAATCTATTTAGGTGTTTATGTGAGTTGGAAGGATGTTTGTGTGATGAAATTTCTTGAAGAATTGAAGAACTTAGTGTTTTTCGCATACTGTTCTTCATTTTCTGGGTTTACTTGTGTTTTGGCGAATTTCATGCTTTCGGATCGAGTAAGGGTTTTCGCGGGCCAGTTATTTTGCGAATTGTGAGGGAGAAAGGTTTTCGCGGGCTGAGCTCTTTCGCGAACCGTGAGACATCGCGGGCCGAAAACCAGTTTTCGCGGGCTGCGGTCTTTCGCGAACCGTGAGACATCACGGGCCGAAAACCTGTTTTCGCGGGTCAGAGAGTTCGCGAATAAGAAATAGATGCGGGCCGAAAACCAGTTTTCGCGGGCCGAAAGCCAGTTTTCGCGGGCTAAGGTCGTTCGAGAAACGTGAGACAACGCGGGCTGATTTTAGGTTTTCGCGGGCCTAAACTGGGTTTCGCGGGTCTGATCAAAGGACTTCGCGAAATTCATTAAAGTTTCAAACTTTGACCAGAAGTTTTTCGGATTGACTATGTTTTGAAAATAGAGTTTCGCGAATTAGGTTTGGGCTTTGACCGAAAATAGTTGGGTTTGACCAACGAATTTGTTTTGAGCATTTGCCTTATTTTTGACCCAATTCTTTTAAATAAAATTATTTTCAGCCTAAATCTTTTAAATTAAAATGTTATCAGGGTTTGACTAAGATTTTCGGGTCAATCCAAATTTTAAATTTAAAGGTTATTTTTGGGATTTAAAATATTCGGTCTATTATCGGATTTTAATATATTTATGACTTTTGAGATTTCAACTTTTTGTGATGTGTCGTGTATAATTGATATTTGTTTGCATTTCACGACATTTCATTCGTGGGAGATGGTATACCGTAATGTTACGGTGACACCTTACGGTGTCAACGAGCGGGGTAGATCGTGATCGCGTTGATGATTCGTAAAAGAATCGAGGTTAGTACTCATATATGACACCTGACGGCAGACAGGCGTGATCGATCTGTCTACTCGGGCGTGAACGTCCCGAGGTGCAAAACCGTCTTTTATGTTATTTTCACGGAAGGAGCGACCTGGTAGGGCAGTAGCGTGAACGTCTAAACGCTATCAGTGTAGGCTACCGTCTTTTATATTATTTTCGCGGAAGGAGCGACCTGGTAGGGCAGTAGCGTGATCGTCTAAACGCTATCAGTGTAGGCTACCGTGATTGTTATGGGCGCGCGAGGTGTCGAGTCTAACCTAGGGCCCTGTGTCCAAATATGATAAGATGGATTGAGAGAAAAAAGTGGAGCGTGCGTTTATGGTGAGATATTTCGGGATGATGGGTGAGCGCACGCTGCATTCATGCATGTTTTCATCTACTGGGCAATCGTTCAGTTTTATGTGTTGTAGGTACGACCAAGTCCGACGTCGAGGTACGTCGCGACTGAGGCAGGCTGATGGCGGTAACTCCACGGACTTTTGAGAGCGAGGTTGTACATGGATGAAGACCTGTGGAGCGGTATTAGGGCGTTTTGATATTTTGAATATTTTGGGGGTACCGGGTGTACAGCCTTTATGAATATACGACTTTGTAAACCGTATGTACTATAATATATTCTATTTTACGAAAAAGTTTTTGTAAAATGGGTCTTCCGCGGCTTTCGTTGCGGAAATCCGCCACTAATAGTATTTAGAAAATGAAGGTCGTCTCACCAGCACAGGCGTGAAATGGAATATGAAGTTGGCGAGAAAGTTTTCCTTCGTGTATCTCCATGGAAAGGTATTCTTAGATTTGGAAGAAAAGGTAAATTGAGCCCTCGTTATATTGGACCTTACGAGATACTCGAGAGAATTGGACCATAGCATATCGATTAGCATTGCCACCGGAACTGTCACAGATACATAATGTCTTCCATGTTAGTATGCTTCGACGATATAGATCAAATCCATCCCATATTCTTCGTGATGAGCCAGTTGAAATTTGTGATAATCTCAGTTATGTTGAAGAACCAATTGAAATTCGAGAGTACGAGGATAAACAACTTCGAAATCGGACAATTCCAATGGTGAAAGTGTTGTGGAAAAATCATTCTAGACAAGAAGCTACATGGGAAACAATAGAGCATGTAAAGAAGCACTATCCATGGTTGCTAGCCAATACGGGTACGAAATTTCGAGGCCAAAATTTTAAAACGGGGGGAGAATTGTCATGAACCGAAACTTTGCATCATAAGATCATTCATTACCATCATCTCATCATGTCACACAAATATTAGAATTTTTCTAACAAAAGCACCGAGTCTTAAGATAATGAAGTAGAAAATTTGTGTGCTAATAGAATTGAGTTGTCGAGTTTGTTTTTGTTTTCATAAGACGTTTATCTAGTATAGGAAATATTGTGTTATTAGATTTATTATAAGGCTTGTTTGATAGGTTATTGTAGTTTTAAACGTCATGCGATCAAAACTAGCAATCATGACGATTATGAGACGTTTTCGTTTCGAAGACCTAGAAAAAAAATAATATATATAAATATATTAAATAGGGATAAATTTATATAATATAAACAATTTTATGAAGGGGAAAATGAGGATTTTTTAGAGAATTACACCTCATGCTTTATGAAGTGCTTACTAAGGACATTTTGGTCCAACATATCATTCTTCTATCTTATCAACCACGAAATTCATTCCTTCTTCCACCATTTCAACTTCAAAACAGTATCCTAGGGGTTCTTAGAACACCAGAAGTAATCTCACCCAAAGGTTGAGCCAAAACAAGTGAAGAAAGGTTGAATAGAAAGGCTTATGAGTCATAGAGTGTAAGGTATGCTTTCTTTTTGTCTATAACATCAGTTTTCCTTACATGATTAAAATGTTTTCGACTTCATAGTCATTCATAATCATTTATTGAGGGTTTTGGGTGAGCTTTCATGAAAATAAAAAAGGTTTGATGGCAAAACAACGTATGAAACGAGTTTACGGCGAAATCTGTCCGATTTCTAATTTTCATCGATTTAGACATGCATAGTTCATATTAATAGATGTAAAACACTAGGTTACCAATGCTTAGATGTCTAGGAAAGTGCTGGTATTGAGTTGATAAAGTTTGGAGTTTTTATTACTAGGATATGAGATGATATTTTGAGACTATGTGCATGGGTACAGTTCTGCGGATCAGCATCTCTGCTTTGTGTTCATCATCATTTTCGAAATTGATATGCTTTGAATCTGAGAAAATAGAAAATACAAAAGTTGTAGATATGTACGTTGGCCATTTAAGGAACTTTGAATTAATTTTGTTGGTGCTCTGTAGCAAAAGTTATGACTGAAAGTATACCTGCTGCCAGAGATGAACAGCAACAGTTTGACAATTCTTGTTGATAGTCATGTTCTAGCGTTTAATATCGGAGAATTAGATTGTGAGGTACAGGGCATAAACACATTCATGCATAAGTCATTCATATCATGCATATGAGTTCATGAGCACGATTCGTTTTAGTTGCGCATTTATTATTGAGCTTGATATCTTTATAGGCCAAGATTCGGATAAAGGGGGCAACAAGACCGAATAGGACAAATCATCGGGGTTATAAGCCCGAACTTGTGAGTATGATCTGCAACATGATATGTGACTTATGTGCTGTACTTGGCGTTATTTATTTGATGGCTGATTGCTTGGTATATGTGAATAAATGTTATGTGAACCTGATGAACTTGCGGAATACTTGTAACTTATGTTCCATGAGTACGGATTGAGTCGTTGCTATATGAATTGCATCATGTGCTGGTTATAATTGTCAGATGTTGCATCATGAAAGCTAAGAGGAATCTGTTATGACTGCTACGACCTCGAATCATGTGTTACAGATGATATCCTGAAAGGGAGATGATACGGATATATATCCCTACAAATCGAGGGATCACAGAGTCCTGTACAGGCGCATATGCTTATATGATTACAGAGTCCCATGCATGGGCACACGTGTGCTATCGATATTCTTGGTCCTAGCCGGTTCATAACAGGGATTTAAAATGAATTTGCATATAATCACATGTGTTACGGTTACGTAGGTGAATATGTGACGGTGTTTATTTGTTATATGGTTTTGTATCAAGCTATGTAATGTGTTCATATGATGTTGATTAACATGTTGTCGATCATACTCTGAAATATTGTTTCTTCCAGTTGTTGTAGATAGAAGTTGATCTTCTTACATTTTGGCTTTTATCAAAGCATGGATACAAGGTCGGTCTGCTGCGTTCTCATCATTCTCCATCGGCTCATCGTTTGCATACCCTTCATGCATTAGTTTCACTAGTATTGTGATGTGTGTTATACTTTGGGAGACGATGATATGTATATATATATGTACAATATCAATTGAGTTTGTGGACGATTGAGTACGAGTGTTGATGAAAAATATTTTTGAAACGATCATGGTTTTTAGATTTCTTTTGGTGGTGTTCAGGTTACTTCTATGTTTCTTTTTAAACAGAGTTTACGCAATTTAATTTCTCAAATTGTACTCGTTTGTTTTCGAAAAAAAATATATATAAAGATTATGATTCTAAATTTTGTGAGCTTTGACGAAATACTTGTGTTGGTCCTCTTGTTACCAAACAAGGATCAAAAGAAATGGTTAAACCTAAAACTCGAGCTACCCCTTGAGTGTGTGTGAAAGTGTGTGTTTCTTACTTTGAAAGTAAAAGGTGGCTTGCTTTTGGAATTCTTTTGATAAAAAAACCCTAGAAGGGCAAATGGAGCCTTATATACCACAATTGTTGGTATATTAAGGCTCTTACCTAAACTATTACAAAATCCCAAACTAGTCCCAAAACCACTAATTACAAAATAGACCCAAGACTTATAATTATCAAAGGACACTACAAACGGTTCCTAACAATCTCCCCCTTAGTGTTCTTTCCGCATAGATGTCTTCTTCTTCTTGGGTCTCACCAGCTCGTAGACGGATCTTCTGAATCCTAATTTGTACTCGTACGTGCGTATCCATCTACGATGTCCAAGCTTGTCAGATATTATCTCTATCATCTTATTGAACTTCGCTTGGACTTCATACTCTTCATCACTCAACCCCTCCATAATTCTCTTCAGCTTATCTCGTATGATCAGGAGGGTTCCGTCGGAAAATTTCGAAATTTCCGACGTCTTCATCAACCTCTTGCTGCCCTTGTAGTTGATGTAGACCACTGATGGATCTTCTCCATCAAAGATGTGGCCTTCACCGAAGTCTTCAGATTCGGGGCTCTCGAAGTAGGCCTTTGTGAGATTCGCCTTCTTCAGGTTGCTTTCAAGCGCCATTTGTAGATCATGTGATGATGTGTACTTTATTTGGCGCAGCATTAATCTCTTCAGTGTGTTGTAGCCCAGTCTGAAGTCAGGGTTCTGGAGGGTGCCTATCATCTGGAAGGTCCCGACCATCCTATCGACGTCTTCTGATCTGAGATAGGCGAGATCTGCTTCATTAAGCTCTTCTACGGTGCCGTCATGCCTTTGAATTTGATAAACTGGGAAGGCTATGGAGCAGAGATGGTCCGTCCGAACACCCGTCATCTTCGAGATCCTTGGCCTCTTCTTCTCTTCTCTTCGGAGGGCCTCCAAATCATCGCCTTTTCCATCGAACAAGAGCTTTCGACGGAGGGTTAGCAGGTACAAGTTGGCTCTTTGCTCCGAGAGATGGGTCATGCCCCTCAGCTCCAGCTCATTCAACTTCTTGAGCTGATCCTCCTTTCTCCAGATTCTTTTACGAATTTCTTCTTGGAATGGTGCCACGATCTTGGCATTCTTCCAAGGCAGGTTCAGGTCTTCTCCTATTCTGGATTTCATTGGAGGATCGTCCACGTCCACTACTCTGTGTTGGAGGAGCTCGGGAAGCTCTTGAATATCAGCATTGTAGTCTTCGCCTTCCTCGAGTCCACGTCCAGCAAGTCGTCGGGGATAGCCATCGCTTCTCTATCGAATTTTGTCTTTGAGGATTGGAGAGAGCCGAGCTTTGGTGGTTGGTAGCCTTCAGAAGGGTCCCGTCTCTCAATCTCGGGAAGCATGTCCATGAAGTGCCTGACGAAAACCGGCAACCACCGTAGATATGGCAGAACTTTCTTTGTTGATGGGAGGTCCCGTTTTCGTAGTTGGTCCAGCAGGTCCGCCCATATTAGTTGGACGACATCGTATCGTTTGTTGAATACGATGCCGTGGAAGATTAGGAGAATGTTGCGGTTGCATCTGTCGGGACCACTGTGTTTTGGTGAGAGGCATTTGTTGATTATAAGAAAGAGGGTCCGCCAAGGTTGGGGAATATCCTTGGCGGTGAAGTCTGCAAGGTGGATGCTGTTATGGGCATTTGGTTTGTAGCCCATGAAGAGGAAATCTCGTTTGAGGTCCTCTTCATTGGGGTGAGGGTCGACGTTTATAGTGAAGGGTAGGTTGAAGAGGGATCGGATGAGATTTTGGGTGAGAGTAACTGGGGTTCGGTCGATTTGGGCTGTGAGTGTTGATGGATTTGGTCTTGGTGTGGGATTTGTTAGAGTGTCCCAGAATTGCTGAACGTACACCTCTGGGACGAACTCTGTTATGGTGAGTGCGGTGTTGAGAGGGTGGTTGTGTAGGATGTGGAGGATAATTGGATCAGGACAGCTTGCCGTCTCAAAATTGAGTTGAAGGTTGTTTGGGAGACGTGGGGCCCAGTTCACTTGTGGGAATATCTCGTCAATCGTACGCACCATTTTTGTTCTGAAATAGATATGAAAAGTTGTTAGCGCATAGAACATATAGTTAACTTAATATGGCCCGGTTGCTTCTCAGATTCCAGACGAGGAAATAAGTTTTTAAGCAGAGACTGTGATATTTGGACTTTATACAAAATTTTCGCACTTAGTATAAATTTTCGAATGAACTTAAAAGAGCGAGTTTTGGACATAGAAAAAAAATGACTTAGCAAATTCGCGATTGAGTGTTAAATTCGGGAAAAGCAGCGGCGATTTCATTTTTAAAAATTCGGGCAAGTCAATTTTCGCCTAAGTATGATTCGGGCAAGTTCAAAAATCGGGTAAGCATCCGATTTTCGGTCAAAAAGTCAAACAGTCAACATGTCGATGTAAAGTCGTTGTAATACCCGAGTTCCGCACATAAAATGGCCAATAAATTTGCATGCATATTATGTGCTTATATATGTATATGTGATTTTCGAAAGATGGGAGATTTCGAAGATTAAGATTATGAAGTATAGGATTTTCGAAAGAACATAGATTGCGAAAACTTAAAATTTTCGAAAGGAGATTTCCGAACTTAAGATTTTCGAAACATAGTTTCAACAATATATAGTTTTCGAAAATATAGTTTCAAAAACATAGATTTAAAACTTAGCATCAGAGGAAAGTGAATAAAACAATAAAATAATATATTACATAGGTTGAGATAAGTATTAGCTAGGTCCTTGTCATTTGTTTATCATCACACGCAAACATAAGATAAGAATTAAGAAGAAAGAAAATCATTCATTTTTTTTCCTATCAAACTTTCGAAACTAAGAATAAGGAGAAAAAGAGTACGAACAGTGATCATCTTTAAGCTTGGGAAAGGTATAAATTCTTAATATGAGTTTTATGTTTTTAGCTATGATTTAGCATGTTATAAGTATTAACAAGCATGCATATTTCATGTGTTCATGTTTTATATATAGGTTTTGATTTTCGAAAGATTTGAGCATGTTTTAAAGTTCATATGATGCTTATCATGTTCTGAAGAAATGATGTTTTGATCGAAGGTTTAGATATTTTTCGAATGAATAGGAGTTTTTCGCGTCTTGAACTTGGTTTTTGCTACTTAAGATGATTTTCGCTGGTTTAAAATGGTTTTCGCCACTTTTCACTAGATTAAGCTTTTCGCCACTTAAAATAAAAGGTTTTCGCTAGCTACTGTTCAAGGTTAAGCTTTTCGCCACTCTTTATTAGGTTTCGCGAACCAAAGCTTTTCGCCACTTAGTGTTCGCGAACTGAGCTTTTCGCCACTTAGTGTTCGCGAACTAAGCTTTTCGCCACTCTTTATTTGGTTTCGCGAACCAAAGCTTTTCGCCACTTATTGTTCGCGAATTGAGCTTTTCGCTAGTCACTGTTCAAAATAAAAAGGGTTTTCGCGGGCCAGAAAAGTTTTGCGCATGAGATAACCCCGGGCCGAAAACCTATTTTCGCGGGCCAGAAAAGTTTTGCGCATGAGACAACCTCGTGCCGAAAACCTATTTTCGCGGCCCGAAATTTAGTTTTCGCAGGCCAGAAAAGTTTTGCGAATGAGAGATAACTTCGGGCCAAAAACCTGTTTTCGCGGGCCTGGAAGGATTTTTTTTGAAACTAATTGATTTTCGAATGAAATTTCGAAAACTTGCATATTTTCAATATAAATGCAATTTTTTTTTAACATTTAGGTAATTCGAAAACTTTTATAATTATTTAACTTAGATAATGCACTGACATAATAATATTTTCATGTTTAAGGGTCGAAAATTAGGTGATTCACAGGACTGTTAGGATAATTAATCAAGGACACCAGGTAAGTGGGAATTTCAACTACAACACATAAATGTATTATAAGTGATTAACTTACGTGACTATGTGCCTTGGTGTTAATACTGTTACGTGAATTATTTGGCATGTGCCTAACTAGTAAGTATTTTCAATATTACTCCCGTGGTATAATCATGTGCATAAACAATACATTTGGGGATTTACGGGGGATGAGTATGCATGGTACTTATTGCCTGAGGGCGAATAATATTTGCCAATGTGGGCATTTGCTGTCGACTCGCAGTTGAGTCAGGGCTACTTCTATGGCACCATGACGACGTGGTGCGTCGTCGGATATTTTATATATTGATGAGGCAGGAGGAGCGACCCAGGAAGGAGCGACCTAGCTATGCTAGCGTAGGCTAACTGGAGTACGCAACTTCCCTATTAGCGGTAAGGAGCGACCTGGAAGGAGCCACCTGGGAAGGAGCGACCTAGGGAGTAACCCTAGCGTAGGCTACTAGCGTGGGCTACCAGCGTAGGCTACCGCATGATAGAGGGGACGACCTGGGAGGGAGCGACCCAGGGAAACCTGGCGTAGGCTACCCAGCGTGGATCACTGTCATAATTATCCGTTTTGGATAAGAGCTCTTTATGGTGCATAGCAAGTTAGCCGAGGGCCCTGAGAGATAAGAGATTGAGTTCAATTCTACAAGGGTAGAGATGTATTGGCGCGGATGCCTTTGCGGGGGTTACACGTGCACGACATTGCATATTCCTACTTACTGGGCTTTATAGCTCACCCCTTATATTATATGTTGTAGGTGTAGGCGACCATGGTACGTGATCGTCTTGTTGGCAAGGCTAGTCTTTTGGAAGCTTCCAGCGACTTTTGAGGGTGGTGTGTACATGGATGCGACCTGTGTGGCGGGTGCTAAAGTTTACCTTGCTGCGTTATTTTACAACTCGTATGTAATTAGGATCCCAACTATGATTTTGGCTTGTATGGGATGGTTTTCATATATAAAAAATAAAAATTAATACGCATTTGCGCATGCTTTGCATTCTATAGTATCGATAGTCACGTAAGCTAGTATCGAAATGGGTAGTAGAAGGTGGGGTGTCACAGGGTGGTATCAGAGCTTCGGTTGCAGGTTCTGTAGACTGTTCATGTACACACACTCAAAAGCGTGGAAGCGGCCTTGCTAGTAAGTTTTATATTCTTGTGAATTTCTTGTGTTGAACGAATTTATTGGCATTCGGAACGATTAGGGTAAGATAGAAAATGGTAAGAACGCGAGGTGAAAGTAGTGGGAATGCTGATAGAGGCAAGGAACCCGCAACACCTATCGATAATCGCGACACGGCTATCCTTCAACTCACAGAGTTAGTCCGTTAGCAATCCGCCCAGATTCAAGAATTAATTCAGCAACGAAATATTGAGGGACAACAAAGCAGCAGAACTTCTCAGGCAGAACGAATTGAAATAGTGGGGGAGAGGTTTTGCAAACTCAATCCTCCAACTTTTGAAGACGCAAACGATCCAACGTTTGCCGAAGATTGGCTAAGGACCCTTGAAAGCATGTTTCAGTATAGCCGAATTCCCGAGGAAGAGAAAGTGCTTTGTGCCGCCTTTCTGTTGCGAGGAGGTGCGGGACATTGGTGGGATACTATTTTAGCGATCGAGAACCCTATTACGATGCCTTGGGAACGCTTCAAGGAGCTGTTCAGAAGCAAATATTTCACTGCCCCGGTGCGAGCCCAGCGCATGAACGAATTCATCAATCTCAGACAGGGGACGATAACGGTGGCTGAGTATATCAGAAAATTTGAGCAATTATCGAGGTTTGCGACTCACATGGTGAGTACGGACGCGCTGAAAATTGAGCGATTCCTTGAGGGCCTGAAGCCAGAGTTATATCGTGATGTAAACATGGCTGGACTTCAAGGAGCTACATATGCACAAGTTACAGAGCGAGCATTGGTAGCCGAACAGGCTGAAACTAGAATCATCAGGGCGCAGGAGGCGAAACGGAAGTTTGTACAAGGAACAAAGTGGAGCGGAGGGAATCAAAAGCGACTATTTGTCTCGAAAGGTGCGAGGCCAAACTTTCAGAACAGGCCTGGACAACCTCCACCAAACCCGACGCAGGCAAGGTTTCCCGCACCAATTCCAAACTGCCCGAGGTGTGGGAAACGACATTATGGCAACTGCTTTCCACAGACTAATAACTGCTTCAAATGTGGGAAGTCTGGACACTTTGCAAGGCAATGCCCAGAAAATACATCTGGGAGCCAAGCTGCAGGACAGACCAGACCACCAACCATGGCAGCACGAGTTTACACCCTAACTTCAGAAGAGGCGGAGAACAACCCATCAGTGGTGGCAGGTATCCTACTTATCCATCAAACCCCGACATGCATTTTAGTAGACTCAGGAGCCACGCATTCATTTGCATCATCCAATTACGTGGTGAGACTCAGGATTACACCTCAACAATCCGAATGTGAATATAACGTAATCATTCCGCATGGAGCTGCAACTCGAACCAATTTAGTTTTGCGAAACTGCCCGGTATTAATCCACGATAGAGAACTGCCCGTAGATCTGATAGTCATTCCAATGAACGACTACGAAGTGATTCTTGGAATGGACTGGCTATCGAAGTACGGAGCGGTGATCGATTGCAACCGAAAGAAAGTTACGTTCAATATAGAAGAAGCCGAACCCTTTACTTTCACAGGAATGAATAAAGGCGGAAATATTTCCATGATATCATCATTGAAGGCACAACGTTTGATTAAGGCAGGATGTGAAGCCTACCTTGTTTCCGTTATAACATCGGCAGAACGTTCGTTTCCAAAGCTAGAAGAGGTTCCAGTAGTGCGAAAATTTCCTGATGTCTTTCCTGAAGACTTACCAGGACTTCCTCCGAATCGTGAAATTCAATTTACCATTGACCTGATACCTGGAGCGGCACCAATTTCAAAGGCTCCTTATCGATTAGCTCCAATGGAGTTGAAAGAACTAAAGGAACAACTGGACGAATTATTAGAGAAGGGATTCATTCAACCAAGCTTTTCTCCCTGGGGAGCGCCAGTTCTATTCGTAAGAAAGAAAGACGGATCGATGCGATTGTGTATTGATTTTAGGGAGCTAAACAAAATCACCATAAAGAACAAGTACCCTCTGCCGAGGATTGACGACCTATTTGACCAGTTGCAAGGCGCGACGGTGTTTTCAAAAATAGATCTGCGATCAGGATATCACCAGTTGAAAATTCGAGAAGAAGACATTCCAAAGACCGCCTTTAGTACGAGGTACGGACACTATGAATTCTTAGTTATGCCTTTCGGGCTAACTAATGCGCCAGCAGCATTTATGGACATGATGAATCGCGTGTTCAAGTCATTTTTAGACAAGTGTGTCATCATATTTATCGATGACATTCTAATCTATTCTAAGACAAAGGAGGAGCATGAACAACATTTGGAAGTCGTCCTTGAGATATTACGAGAGGAACAGTTGTATGCTAAATTCAAGAAATGCGAGTTTTGGATGAAACAAATCGCATTTCTTGGGCACGTCATCTCGGGAGCTGGGATCTCAGTAGATCCAAGCAAGATCGAGGCTATTAATAATTGGCCTCAACCAACCAACGTAACGGAAGTACGTAGCTTTCTTGGCCTGGCAGGGTATTACAGAAAATTCATTAAAGACTTCTCGAAGATCGCCTCAACATTAACGAAGCTAACAAAGAAGAACACTCCTTTTCATTGGAACGAATCGTGTGAGCAAAATTTCCAAGAATTGAAAAGACGACTCACCTCGGCCCCAGTCCTTACAATACCAACAGGGACAGGAGGATTTTCAGTTTACAGCGATGCTTCGAAGAATGGCCTAGGATGTGTGCTAATGCAAAACGGGAAGGTGATAGCATATGCTTCCCGCCAATTGAAGGAATACGAAAAGAACTACCCGACACATGATTTGGAACTTGCCGCAGTGGTTTTTGCTCTGAAGATTTGGCGGCATTATCTATACGGAGAACGATGCGAAATTTACACAGACCACAAGAGCCTGAAATATTTCTTCAACCAGAAAGAACTGAATATGAGGCAGCAACGTTGGCTGGAACTTGTTAAGGATTACGACTGCGTAATCAATTACCACCCAGGCAAAGCAAATGTAGTTGCTGATGCGCTAAGCAGAAAAACCGTAACTACTGAGTTACAACGATTTGAGGTGGAGATAGTACCTTTGGGCGAAGTCGAAACAAAATTGGCAGCAATGACCCTTCAACCTACGTTATTAGAACAAATCAAAAAGGCGCAAGAAAAAGATAAATTCTGCCTGAAAATCAAAGGCGCACAGACGAAACAAACATCAGCTGACCTTTATATACACGAAGATGGAAGTTTATACAACAAGAACCGTGTATACGTGCCTAATGACGAGGAACTGCGACGAACGGTAATGACGGAGGCACACGCTACTACATATTCAGTACACCCAGGAGCTACAAAAATGTATCGAGATCTACGGACGAACTATTGGTGGCCAGGAATAAAGGAAGACGTTGCGACGTTCGTAAATCGGTGTCTAACCTGCCAACAAATCAAAGCGGAGCACCAACGACCGGCAGGAACGTTGCAACCACTACCAATACCTGTATGGAAGTGGGACCATATTACGATGGACTTCGTTGTCGGTTTGCCGAAGACTGTGAAAGGCCACGACGCCGTTTGGGTAATCGTCGATCGATTGACAAAGTCTGCCCATTTTCTACCCATCAGCTCGACTTTTCCATTGGACCGATACGCTGAACTGTATATCCAAGAAATAGTTCGACTCCACGGGATTCCATCTTCAATCATTTCAGATCGAGACTCGAGGTTCCTGTCCAAGGCACATAGTCACGTAAGTTAATCACTTATCATCCTCAAACGGATGGACAGTCAGAACGAACCATACAAACCCTGGAAAATATGTTGCGGGCATGTGTTCTTGATTTCAAAGGGAACTGGAGCAAATACCTTCCATTGATCGAGTTCTCCTACAACAATAGTTATCACGCAACAATTGAAATGGCCCCGTATGAAGCTTTGTACGGACGCAAATGCAGATCTCCAATACATTGGGACGAGGTTGGTGAACAAGCAATATTGGGTCCCGATATGGTCCGAGAAATGACCGAAGCCATAACGAAAATTCGAGAAAGAATGCGAACGGCACAAAATAGACAGAAGAGCTATGCGGATCAACGACGGAGACCGTTAGAATTCAAAGTGGACGATTGGGTATTCTTAAAGATATCCCCGATGAAAGGCGTAAAACGATTCGGGCGGAAAGGAAAGTTAAGTCCGAGATACATTGGTCCGTTCAGAATACTTAAAAGAGTCGGCGAAGTAGCATATCAGTTAGAATTACCAGCCTCACTATCACAAGTTCATGATGTCTTCCACATATCAACGCTACGAAAATATGTCGCAGACTCAAATCATATATTAAGAAACGAATTTCTTCACCAACAACTCAAGCCAGATTTAAGCTACGACGAAAGACCAGTGGAGATTTTGATGCACGAAGTGAAACGACTTCGAAATAAGGATATTCCCTTAGTTAAAGTGCTGTGGCAGAACCAATTGACAGAAGAAGCTACTTGGGAACGAGAAGATGATATGAGAAGTCGCCACCCCGAATTATTTCAACCGGCATAATTTCGGGGGCGAAATTCTTTTAAGGGGGAGAGGATGTAATACCCGAGTTCCGCACATAAAATGGCCAATAAATTTGCATGCATATTATGTGCTTATATATGTATATGTGATTTTCGAAAGATGGGAGATTTCGAAGATTAAGATTATGAAGTATAGGATTTTCGAAAGAACATAGATTGCGAAAACTTAAAATTTTCGAAAGGAGATTTTCGAACTTAAGATTTTCGAAACATAGTTTCAACAATATATAGTTTTCGAAAATATAGTTTCAAAAACATAGATTTAAAACTTAGCATGAGAGGAAAGTGAATAAAACAATAAAATAATATATTACATAGGTTGAGATAAGTATTAGCTAGGTCCTTGTCATTTGTTTATCATCACACGCAAACATAAGATAAGAATTAAGAAGAAAGAAAATCATTCATTTTTTTTCCTATCAAACTTTCGAAACTAAGAATAAGGAGAAAAAGAGTACGAACAGTGATCATCTTTAAGCTTGGGAAAGGTATAAATTCTTAATATGAGTTTTATGTTTTTAGCTATGATTTAGCATGTTATAAGTATTAACAAGCATGCATATTTCATGTGTTCATGTTTTATATAGAGGTTTTGATTTTCGAAAGATTTGAGCATGTTTTAAAGTTCATATGATGCTTATCATGTTCTGAAGAAATGATGTTTTGATCGAAGGTTTAGATATTTTTCGAATGAATAGGAGTTTTTCGCGTCTTGAACTTGGTTTTTGCTACTTAAGATGATTTTCGCTGGTTTAAAATGGTTTTCGCCACTTTTCACTAGATTAAGCTTTTCGCCACTTAAAATAAAAGGTTTTCGCTAGCTACTGTTCAAGGTTAAGCTTTTCGCCACTCTTTATTAGGTTTCGCGAACCAAAGCTTTTCGCCACTTAGTGTTCGCGAACTGAGCTTTTCGCCACTCTTTATTTGGTTTCGCGAACCAAAGCTTTTCGCCACTTATTGTTCGCGAATTGAGCTTTTCGCTAGTCACTGTTCAAAATAAAAAGGGTTTTCGCGGGCCAGAAAAGTTTTGCGCATGAGATAACCCCGGGCCGAAAACCTATTTTCGCGGGCCGAAATTTAGTTTTCGCGGGCGAGAAAAGTTTTGCGCATGAGACAACCTCAGGCCGAAAACCTATTTTCGCGGGCCAGAAAAGTTTTGCGAATGAGAGATAACTTCGGGCCGAAAACCTGTTTTCGCGGGCCTGGAAGGATTTTTTTTTAAACTAATTGATTTTCGAATGAAATTTCGAAAACTTGCATATTTTCAATATTAATGCAATTTTTTTTTAACATTTAGGTAATTCGAAAACTTTTATAATTATTTAACTTAGATAATGCACTGACATAATAATATTTTCATGTTTAAGGGTCGAAAATTAGGTGATTCACAGGACTGTTAGGATAATTAATCAAGGACACCAGGTAAGTGGGAATTTCAACTACAACACATAAATGTATTATAAGTGATTAACTTACGTGACTATGTGCCTTGGTGTTCATACTGTTACGTGAATTATTTGGCATGTGCCTAACTAGTAAGTATTTTCAATATTACTCCCGTGGTATAATCATGTGCATAAACAATACATTTGGGGATTTACGGGGGATGAGTATGCATGGTACCTATTGCCTGAGGGCGAATAATATTTGCCAATGTGGGCATTTGTTAGAATATGTATTTGTGTTCATTTTGAACTTTGTCCTTTGAGTTTGAAATTCCATTAGTTTAGGGACTTAATTGTAAATATACCCAAACTTGTAAGGGTATATAGAAGTCCCGCTTACAATTTACGTGTAAGCATTCATTCATTCAATTCAACAGAGTGTGAATAACAAAAAAGATGCCCAAAACTCTCTTCACACTCACTTCACTCACGCACTTCACAACAAGCACACAATCAAGCTTGAATCTCAGTCCAGTCGTTCCAATCACAGAAGATAAGGAAGGATTTGCGATAAAGCTTGAAGAATTCGCTGATCGATTGCCTCCAAACTATCCACTCCTGCTTCCGCGCGCTATTTAAGGTTGAGGTATGTCAAACCTAATTGTGTGTTAACTATATTTGAGTGAATCTGAGACCTACAATTGGTATCAGAGCAGGCTTGTTAGTTGATTAGGTGTTGAATTTACATCGATTGTTTTAAACTGAGCTTAATTGCTGATTTTCGATTGATCGTTGGTTTGTCACTGTTGCATCCTAATTTGCCTGATTTCTGTGTTAATCCTGTGTTAATTCTGTTAATCGAGTGATAGGTAAGCTAAGTCGATACCTATTAGTCGATAATTGTGTACCGATTAAGCTGAAATTAGGATCTGAGAAATATCAGAACAGTTTGGTGGTTTTCGCTACATGAACAGTGATTTTCGCTACATGAACAGCTGTTTTCGCCACATGAACAGTTGTTTTCGCTATTAGAACAGCGGTTTTCGCTACTTGATCTAGTATTTGGTGTTAAATCAGTGTTTACCTCTGTTATTATTTGATTAATCTGATTTTACTTAACGGCGAAAACTTTAAAGTTCTCGCTGATAAGAATCACTTAGCGAAAACCTAAGCTTTTCGCCAGAATTAATAGCGAAAACCTAAAGCTTCTCGCTAATACTGTTCACGCGAGAAGTTCAACTTTTCATCACTTAGCGAAAACCTAAGCTTTTCGCCAGAATTAATAGCGAAAACCTAAAGCTTCTCGCTAATACTGTTCACGCGAGAAGTTCAACTTTTCATCACTTAGCGAAAACCTAAGCTTTTCGCCAGAATTAATAGCGAAAACCTAAAGCTTCTCGCTAACACTGTTCACGCAAGAAGTTTAACTTCTCATCACTTAGCGAAAACCTAAGCTTTTCGCCAGAATTAATAGTGAAAACCTAAAGCTTCTCGCTAATACTGTTCACGCGAGAAGTTTAACTTTTCATCAATTAGCGAAAATCTAAGCTTTTCGCCAGAATTAATAGCGAAAACCTAAAGCTTCTCGCTAATACTGTTCACGCGAGAAGTTTAACAGGTCATTTCTTAGCGAAAACCAGAGCTTTTCGCCAGCTACTGACATAGCGACAACCCGAGCTTTTCGCTAGTTACTGTTTGATCGAAGACCTGAAGCTTTTCGCCAGTTATATTTAGAGCGAAAAAAAAAACTAGAACCAATCATAGTTGACTAAAAGTCAAAATTCGTTGAAAATTTGAGAAAATCAGTCATTTTTAAAACTCAATCCAATTTTTTTTTCAGACCAATCAATCCTAACAAGACGATCATAGAATGGATACTTATTCCTTAGGAAATGATGTTAGGCCTCCTATTCTTAGAAGGGGAGAATACAATGTATGGAAGAAAAGATTCCTCAATTTTCTAGAAAGTAAAGATCAATCAAGTGGAATGATCTCTTCTTCGCAAGAAGGCCCAGCCCTGTTCTGGAAATTTATAGCAGGAGATCCCACTCATGATCCACCAATTCTTCGCGGGCCTAAGGTTTTCGGTATGTGAGAGGAAAAAGTTTTCGCGGGCCAATAATAAGGTTTTCGCAAACCAAAGCTTTTCGCCACTTAGTGTTCGCGAAGTGAGCTTTTCGCTAGTCACTGTTCAAAATAAAAAGGTTTTTCGCGAACCCAGCTTTTCGCCACTTTTCGTGAGTTTCGCGAACCAAAACTTTTCGCTACTTAATATAAGTTTTCGCTAGTTACTGTTCAAAATGAGAAAGCTTTTCGCCACTTCCAAAGTTTTCGCCAAGTCTAAGCTGTTCGCTACTTTTCGCTAGCCTAAGCTTTTCGCCAGCTTTTCGCAATGCCAAAACTTTTCGCAACATAGACAGGTTTTCGCCAGGTTAAAAAGGTTTTTCGTCAGGTCAACTGTTAGTAGACTTTTCATGGGCCTGGTGTGACCATTCTGGGCTTTAGTTTGATTTCGGCCCAAATCTTTTAATTTAAACCATTTTTGGGTTTTGATTAAATTCCCTGGTTAACGGGTATTTTATTTTCAGCTGTAAGTATTATTTTCGGGATTTTAAAGGATTTCCGGATTTTCGGGTGTTACGAGATGTGGCTGTTATTTTGTGCGACTTGTATGACACGCATTTCATATCACGACATATTGAGGTAAGATTGGATGACCGTATTGATACGGTGACACCTTAAGGTGTCGTTGAGCGGGGTAGAATGTGACCGATGCTGGTTGTCGACTCGAAGTCGAGTTGAGGTTGGTAATAGTTGCACCTGACGGTTGGTGCCGTCGAGATGGGTGGTAGGTGCCGCCCAGCTTTATTTATATAGACGGTTGGTGCCGTCGTGATTAGTGGTTGGTGCCACTAATGAGTATGGACGGTTGGTGCCGTCGAGATGAGTGGTTGGTGCCGCTCGAACTTTACGGTAGGTGCCGTAGGGTTATTTATGAGGTGCATTAGTCCAACCTAGGGCCCTGTGGATGAGATGAGATGAGGTCGTGGGACGAGCGTGCATTGCATGGTGAGGTGTCGGGATTGGGGTTGAGTGCACGCTGCATTCACGCATATTTTCACCTACTGGGCAATCGCTCAGTTCTTCGTGTTGTAGGTATTACTGAGCCCGACGTCGAGGTACGTTTCGACTGAGGCAGGCTGATGGCGGTGACTCCACGGACTTTTGAGGGCAGTGCGGTACATGGATGCGACCTGTGGAGTGCGTAGGAACTTTTGGATTTTGTTTTGGGGCCGAGGCCCGTGTAAAGATGGTTGTGCTGTAAAAATGATATGTATCCTAGTTTGTGCGAAAAAGTTTTTGTAAAATGGGTCTTCCGCGGCTTTCGTTGCGAAAACCCGCCAACTATTTATATTAAAAAGTGGGGTCGCCACAGGTGGTATCAGAGCATAGGCTTTAGATTCTGAAGACTGTCCATGTACTGCTGCTCAAAAGCCGGGAGGACCAGCCTTGCCTGTGAGTTTTATAGTTTGGCGTGATTACGTATTATTAATTATGTGCTTGCTTGTATAATTGTAGAGATTAAATTATAAAATGCCGAGAGGAAAAAGAATAGGTGTAGGAGAATCGAGTCGTAGGAACGAACCCGAGCCCCCTACGCAGGAACATGAGTCAATCGTCATGAAACTCACTGAACTGATCCAGCGACAGTCGGATCAGATTAATGATCTTATTCAGCATCGAGGTTTTTCCGAACACCATCCATCCCCTCAACCTGAACAGGATGGAATCATAGGGGAAAGGTTTCGAAAGTTAAGCCCTCCTATTTTCGAGGACACTTCTGATCCCATCGTGGCAGAGGATTGGTTGCGCACTGTCGAAGACATGTTCCTCTACGGTCGGGTACCGGAGAGTGAAAAAGTCCTATGTGCCGTGTTCTTGCTAAGAGGGAACGCCAGATTTTGGTGGGATACCATCAAGATCTTGGAAAACCCGATAACATGGGACAGGTTCAAGGAACTATTCTACGGCAAATATTTTACGGCTCATGGGCAAGCGCAGCGAATGAACGAATTCATAAACTTGAAGCAAGGAAAAATGACGATTGCGGAATACATCCGCAAATTCGAAGAACTATCCCGTTTTGCCCCACATATGGTGGCAACAGATACTCTAAAAGTAGCACGATTCACAATAGGTCTCAACCCTGAGATCCACCGAGATGTAAGTATTGCAAGTATGCGAGGAGAAGCGTTCAATCAGGTGGCTGAACGAGCAATGATCGCGGAGAAGGCAGAAGCTCAAATTTTAGGGGCGCAGGAAGCGAAGCGGAAAATGGAAAATCAACAAAGGAATGGAGGCGATCGGAAACGTCAATATTTTGAGACAAATCCCAATAACAACAACCCTTTAGACGATCGTGCGGGACAACGAAATTGGCGGCCAAAGCCAAATCAGGGACCGACGAATATCCCTGTTCGACCTCCGAATTCAGCCCCACAGTGCCAACAATGCGGACGTTACCACTTTGGAGTATGCTTCGGAATGAGACCCTATCCGAATTCTAATCTACAATGCTTCCGATGTGGAAAGTCGGGGCACTATGCTAAGAATTGTCGGAACAACCACTAGTTCCCGCTCGAGTTTTCACACTCACGAACGAGGAGACGGAGGCCAATCCTACTTTTTCGACGGGTACGTTAATTATACCCCACTTCCATTAATTAACGTTAGGAATCGCGCCACACATTCGGATGTGTCGGTCGACTATGTGACAAAGGTAGGAATAACTCCTACCTCATTAGAAGAAGAGAACAGGAGAGATCGACACCCCGAGTTATTCCAATCGGTGTAATTTCGGGGACGAAATTCTTTTAAGGGGGGGAGGATGTAATACCCGTAAAATTTTAATACGGGAATTACGCATAGTATATTCGAAATTAATGAAGTTAATTTCTGGCAAGCCCGATATTTTGAAATTGAGCCCAAAGAATAGTTGGGCCCAAACCCAATAAGGAGGAAAATTACAAAAAAGGACCTTTCTTAGCCTAAGAGGAAAATGTCATCACCACCTTATCACCTCCTTATCACCTTTTTATCATTGGTAAGGAGCAACGATTAGAAAGAGAAAAGCACACATTAAAACAAGACAAAAAGATAAGAAAGGAAAAAAGGATACTCGGTCGAGAAGAGGAAGGAGAAAACGAAAGGAGAAATCCCTAAACAACAGAAACCAAGCTTGGACGTGAGGTAGGTGAAATATTTCATCTACAACACGTAATTAATATATGATAACATGTCTTATAATCTTAAACGAATTTTTGGGTGATTACATGAGCTAAAACCCAGGTTTTGACTGACTGTGTGAATTCGATTCTAAGTTATGCTTACGTGATTTTGTGTGATGATTGATGTTTAAAAACCCAAAATATGGGTTTTAATGGGTTTTAATTATGTTATGAGTTTCTGGAATTTGTTGAAAGATATGAAGATTTGAAGAACTCAGTGTTTTTCGTATACTGTTCTTTACTTTCGAATGATACTTGTTTTCGGGCCGAAAACCATTTTCGCGGGCCATTTTAAGTTTTCGCGGGCCAGTTACTTTGCGAATTGTGAGGAAGAAAAAGTTTTCGCGGGCCGGAAAATCAGTTTTCGCGGGCCTAAGGTTTTCGTTATGTGAGAGGAAAAAGTTCTCGCGGGCCGGAAAATCAGTTTTCGCGGGCCTAAGGTTTTCGGTATGTGAGAGGAAAAAGTTTTCGCGGGCCTAAGGTTTTCGGTATGTGAGAGGAAAAAGTTTTCGCGGGCCAATAATAAGGTTTTCGCAAACCAAAGCTTTTCGCCACTTAGTGTTCGCGAAGTGAGCTTTTCGCTAGTCACTGTTCAAAATAAAAAGGTTTTTCGCGAACCCAGCTTTTCGCCACTTTTCGTGAGTTTCGCGAACCAAAACTTTTCGCTACTTAATATAAGTTTTCGCTAGTTACTGTTCAAAATGAGAAAGCTTTTCGCCACTTCCAAAGTTTTCGCCAAGTCTAAGCTGTTCGCTACTTTTCGCTAGCCTAAGCTTTTCGCCAGCTTTTCGCAATGCCAAAACTTTTCGCAACATAGACAGGTTTTCGCCAGGTTAAAAAGGTTTTTTGTCAGGTCAACTGTTAGTAGACTTTTCATGGGCCTGGTGTGACCATTCTGGGCTTTAGTTTGATTTCGGCCCAAATCTTTTAATTTAAACCATTTTTGGGTTTTGATTAAATTCCCTGGTCAACGGGTATTTTATTTTCAGCTGTAAGTATTATTTTCGGGATTTTAAAGGATTTCCGGATTTTCGGGTGTTACGAGATATGGCTGTTATTTTGTGCGACTTGTATGACACGCATTTCATATCACGACATATTGAGGTAAGATTGGATGACCGTATTGATACGGTGACACCTTAAGGTGTCGTTGAGCGGGGTAGAATGTGACCGATGCTGGTTGTCGACTCGAAGTCGAGTTGAGGTTGGTAATAGTTGCACCTGACGGTTGGTGCCGTCGAGATGGGTGGTAGGTGCCGCCCAGCTTTATTTATATAGACGGTTGGTGCCGTCGTGATTAGTGGTTGGTGCCACTAATGAGTATGGACGGTTGGTGCCGTCGAGATGAGTGGTTGGTGCCGCTCGAACTTTACGGTAGGTGCCGTAGGGTTATTTATGAGGTGCATTAGTCCAACCTAGGGCCCTGTGGATGAGATGAGATGAGGTCGTGGGACGAGCGTGCATTGCATGGTGAGGTGTCGGGATTGGGGTTGAGTGCACGCTGCATTCACGCATATTTTCACCTACTGGGCAATCGCTCAGTTCTTCGTGTTGTAGGTATTACTGAGCCCGACGTCGAGGTACGTTTCGACTGAGGCAGGCTGATGGCGGTGACTCCACGGACTTTTGAGGGCAGTGCGGTACATGGATGCGACCTGTGGAGTGCGTAGGAACTTTTGGATTTTGTTTTGGGGCCGAGGCCCGTGTAAAGATGGTTGTGCTGTAAAAATGATATGTATCCTAGTTTGTGCGAAAAAGTTTTTGTAAAATGGGTCTTCCGCGGCTTTCGTTGCGAAAACCCGCCAACTATTTATATTAAAAAGTGGGGTCGCCACAGGTGGTATCAGAGCATAGGCTTTAGATTCTGAAGACTGTCCATGTACTGCTGCTCAAAAGCCGGGAGGACCAGCCTTGCCTGTGAGTTTTATAGTTTGGCGTGATTACGTATTATTAATTATGTGCTTGCTTGTATAATTGTAGAGATTAAATTATAAAATGCCGAGAGGAAAAAGAATAGGTGTAGGAGAATCGAGTCGTAGGAACGAACCCGAGCCCCCTACGCAGGAACATGAGTCAATCGTCATGAAACTCACTGAACTGATCCAGCGACAGTCGGATCAGATTAATGATCTTATTCAGCATCGAGGTTTTTCCGAACACCATCCATCCCCTCAACCTGAACAGGATGGAATCATAGGGGAAAGGTTTCGAAAGTTAAGCCCTCCTATTTTCGAGGACACTTCTGATCCCATCGTGGCAGAGGATTGGTTGCGCACTGTCGAAGACATGTTCCTCTACGGTCGGGTACCGGAGAGTGAAAAAGTCCTATGTGCCGTGTTCTTGCTAAGAGGGAACGCCAGATTTTGGTGGGATACCATCAAGATCTTGGAAAACCCGATAACATGGGACAGGTTCAAGGAACTATTCTACGGCAAATATTTTACGGCTCATGGGCAAGCGCAGCGAATGAACGAATTCATAAACTTGAAGCAAGGAAAAATGACGATTGCGGAATACATCCGCAAATTCGAAGAACTATCCCGTTTTGCCCCACATATGGTGGCAACAGATACTCTAAAAGTAGCACGATTCACAATAGGTCTCAACCCTGAGATCCACCGAGATGTAAGTATTGCAAGTATGCGAGGAGAAGCGTTCAATCAGGTGGCTGAACGAGCAATGATCGCGGAGAAGGCAGAAGCTCAAATTTTAGGGGCGCAGGAAGCGAAGCGGAAAATGGAAAATCAACAAAGGAATGGAGGCGATCGGAAACGTCAATATTTTGAGACAAATCCCAATAACAACAACCCTTTAGACGATCGTGCGGGACAACGAAATTGGCGGCCAAAGCCAAATCAGGGACCGACGAATATCCCTGTTCGACCTCCGAATTCAGCCCCACAGTGCCAACAATGCGGACGTTACCACTTTGGAGTATGCTTCGGAATGAGACCCTATCCGAATTCTAATCTACAATGCTTCCGATGTGGAAAGTCGGGGCACTATGCTAAGAATTGTCGGAACAACCACTAGTTCCCGCTCGAGTTTTCACACTCACGAACGAGGAGACGGAGGCCAATCCTACTTTTTCGACGGGTACGTTAATTATACCCCACTTCCATTAATTAACGTTAGGAATCGCGCCACACATTCGGATGTGTCGGTCGACTATGTGACAAAGGTAGGAATAACTCCTACCTCATTAGAAGAAGAGAACAGGAGAGATCGACACCCCGAGTTATTCCAATCGGTGTAATTTCGGGGACGAAATTCTTTTAAGGGGGGGAGGATGTAATACCCGTAAAATTTTAATACGGGAATTACGCATAGTATATTCGAAATTAATGAAGTTAATTTCGGGCAAGCCCGATATTTTGAAATTGAGCCCACAGAATAGTTGGGCCCAAACCCAATAAGGAGGAAAATTACAAAAAAGGACCTTTCTTAGCCTAAGAGGAAAATGTCATCACCACCTTATCACCTCCTTATCACCTTTTTATCATTGGTAAGGAGCAACGATTAGAAAGAGAAAAGCACACATTAAAACAAGACAAAAAGATAAGAAAGGAAAAAAGGATACTCGGTCGAGAAGAGGAAGGAGAAAACGAGAGGAGAAATCCCTAAACAACAGAAACCAAGCTTGGACGTGAGGTAGGTGAAATATTTCATCTACAACACGTAATTAATATATGATAACATGTCTTATAATCTTAAACGAATTTTTGGGTGATTACATGAGCTAAAACCCAGGTTTTGACTGACTGTGTGAATTCGATTCTAAGTTATGCTTACGTGATTTTGTGTGATGATTGATGTTTAAAAACCCAAAATATGGGTTTTAATGGGTTTTAATTATGTTATGAGTTTCTGGAATTTGTTGAAAGATATGAAGATTTGAAGAACTCAGTGTTTTTCGTATACTGTTCTTTACTTTCGAATGATACTTGTTTTCGGGCCGAAAACCATTTTCGCGGGCCATTTTAAGTTTTCGCGGGCCAGTTACTTTGCGAATTGTGAGGAAGAAAAAGTTTTCGCGGGCCGGAAAATCAGTTTTCGCGGGCCTAAGGTTTTCGTTATGTGAGAGGAAAAAGTTCTCGCGGGCCTAAGGTTTTCGGTATGTGAGAGGAAAAAGTTTTCGCGGGCCGGAAAATCAGTTTTCGCGGGCCTAAGGTTTTCGGTATGTGAGAGGAAAAAGTTTTCGCGGGCCAATAATAAGGTTTTCGCAAACCAAAGCTTTTCGCCACTTAGTGTTCGCGAAGTGAGCTTTTCGCTAGTCACTGTTCAAAATAAAAAGGTTTTTCGCGAACCCAGCTTTTCGCCACTTTTCGTGAGTTTCGCGAACCAAAACTTTTCGCTACTTAATATAAGTTTTCGCTAGTTACTGTTCAAAATGAGAAAGCTTTTCGCCACTTCCAAAGTTTTCGCCAAGTCTAAGCTGTTCGCTACTTTTCGCTAGCCTAAGCTTTTCGCCAGCTTTTCGCAATGCCAAAACTTTTCGCAACATAGACAGGTTTTCGCCAGGTTAAAAAGGTTTTTTGTCAGGTCAACTGTTAGTAGACTTTTCATGGGCCTGGTGTGACCATTCTGGGCTTTAGTTTGATTTCGGCCCAAATCTTTTAATTTAAACCATTTTTGGGTTTTGATTAAATTCCCTGGTCAACGGGCTGTAAGTATTATTTTCGGGATTTTAAAGGATTTCCGGATTTTCGGGTGTTACGAGATATGGCTGTTATTTTGTGCGACTTGTATGACACGCATTTCATATCACGACATATTGAGGTAAGATTGGATGACCGTATTGATACGGTGACACCTTAAGGTGTCGTTGAGCGGGGTAGAATGTGACCGATGCTGGTTGTCGACTCGAAGTCGAGTTGAGGTTGGTAATAGTTGCACCTGACGGTTGGTGCCGTCGAGATGGGTGGTAGGTGCCGCCCAGCTTTATTTATATAGACGGTTGGTGCCGTCGTGATTAGTGGTTGGTGCCACTAATGAGTATGGACGGTTGGTGCCGTCGAGATGAGTGGTTGGTGCCGCTCGAACTTTACGGTAGGTGCCGTAGGGTTATTTATGAGGTGCATTAGTCCAACCTAGGGCCCTGTGGATGAGATGAGATGAGGTCGTGGGACGAGCGTGCATTGCATGGTGAGGTGTCGGGATTGGGGTTGAGTGCACGCTGCATTCACGCATATTTTCACCTACTGGGCAATCGCTCAGTTCTTCGTGTTGTAGGTATTACTGAGCCCGACGTCGAGGTACGTTTCGACTGAGGCAGGCTGATGGCGGTGACTCCACGGACTTTTGAGGGCAGTGCGGTACATGGATGCGACCTGTGGAGTGCGTAGGAACTTTTGGATTTTGTTTTGGGGCCGAGGCCCGTGTAAAGATGGTTGTGCTGTAAAAATGATATGTATCCTAGTTTGTGCGAAAAAGTTTTTGTAAAATGGGTCTTCCGCGGCTTTCGTTGCGAAAACCCGCCAACTATTTATATTAAAAAGTGGGGTCGCCACAGGTGGTATCAGAGCATAGGCTTTAGATTCTGAAGACTGTCCATGTACTGCTGCTCAAAAGCCGGGAGGACCAGCCTTGCCTGTGAGTTTTATAGTTTGGCGTGATTACGTATTATTAATTATGTGCTTGCTTGTATAATTGTAGAGATTAAATTATAAAATGCCGAGAGGAAAAAGAATAGGTGTAGGAGAATCGAGTCGTAGGAACGAACCCGAGCCCCCTACGCAGGAACATGAGTCAATCGTCATGAAACTCACTGAACTGATCCAGCGACAGTCGGATCAGATTAATGATCTTATTCAGCATCGAGGTTTTTCCGAACACCATCCATCCCCTCAACCTGAACAGGATGGAATCATAGGGGAAAGGTTTCGAAAGTTAAGCCCTCCTATTTTCGAGGACACTTCTGATCCCATCGTGGCAGAGGATTGGTTGCGCACTGTCGAAGACATGTTCCTCTACGGTCGGGTACCGGAGAGTGAAAAAGTCCTATGTGCCGTGTTCTTGCTAAGAGGGAACGCCAGATTTTGGTGGGATACCATCAAGATCTTGGAAAACCCGATAACATGGGACAGGTTCAAGGAACTATTCTACGGCAAATATTTTACGGCTCATGGGCAAGCGCAGCGAATGAACGAATTCATAAACTTGAAGCAAGGAAAAATGACGATTGCGGAATACATCCGCAAATTCGAAGAACTATCCCGTTTTGCCCCACATATGGTGGCAACAGATACTCTAAAAGTAGCACGATTCACAATAGGTCTCAACCCTGAGATCCACCGAGATGTAAGTATTGCGAGTATGCGAGGAGAAGCGTTCAATCAGGTGGCTGAACGAGCAATGATCGCGGAGAAGGCAGAAGCTCAAATTTTAGGGGCGCAGGAAGCGAAGCGGAAAATGGAAAATCAACAAAGGAATGGAGGCGATCGGAAACGTCAATATTTTGAGACAAATCCCAATAACAACAACCCTTTAGACGATCGTGCGGGACAACGAAATTGGCGGCCAAAGCCAAATCAGGGACCGACGAATATCCCTGTTCGACCTCCGAATTCAGCCCCACAGTGCCAACAATGCGGACGTTACCACTTTGGAGTATGCTTCGGAATGAGACCCTATCCGAATTCTAATCTACAATGCTTCCGATGTGGAAAGTCGGGGCACTATGCTAAGAATTGTCGGAACAACCACTAGTTCCCGCTCGAGTTTTCACACTCACGAACGAGGAGACGGAGGCCAATCCTACTTTTTCGACGGGTACGTTAATTATACCCCACTTCCATTAATTAACGTTAGGAATCGCGCCACACATTCGGATGTGTCGGTCGACTATGTGACAAAGGTAGGAATAACTCCTACCTCATTAGAAGAAGAGAACAGGAGAGATCGACACCCCGAGTTATTCCAATCGGTGTAATTTCGGGGACGAAATTCTTTTAAGGGGGGGAGGATGTAATACCCGTAAAATTTTAATACGGGAATTACGCATAGTATATTCGAAATTAATGAAGTTAATTTCGGGCAAGCCCGATATTTTGAAATTGAGCCCAAAGAATAGTTGGGCCCAAACCCAATAAGGAGGAAAATTACAAAAAAGGACCTTTCTTAGCCTAAGAGGAAAATGTCATCGCCACCTTATCACCTCCTTATCACCTTTTTATCATTGGTAAGGAGCAACGATTAGAAAGAGAAAAGCACACATTAAAACAAGACAAAAAGATAAGAAAGGAAAAAAGGATACTCGGTCGAGAAGAGGAAGGAGAAAACGAAAGGAGAAATCCCTAAACAACAGAAACCAAGCTTGGACGTGAGGTAGGTGAAATATTTCATCTACAACACGTAATTAATATATGATAACATGTCTTATAATCTTAAACGAATTTTTGGGTGATTACATGAGCTAAAACCCAGGTTTTGACTGACTGTGTGAATTCGATTCTAAGTTATGCTTACGTGATTTTGTGTGATGATTGATGTTTAAAAACCCAAAATATGGGTTTTAATGGGTTTTAATTATGTTATGAGTTTCTGGAATTTGTTGAAAGATATGAAGATTTGAAGAACTCAGTGTTTTTCGTATACTCTTCTTTACTTTCGAATGATACTTGTTTTCGGGCCGAAAACCATTTTCGCGGGCCATTTTAAGTTTTCGCGGGCCAGTTACTTTGCGAATTGTGAGGAAGAAAAAGTTTTCGCGGGCCGGAAAATCAGTTTTCGCGGGCCTAAGGTTTTCGTTATGTGAGAGGAAAAAGTTCTCGCGGGCCGGAAAATCAGTTTTCGCGGGCCTAAGGTTTTCGGTATGTGAGAGGAAAAAGTTTTCGCGGGCCGGAAAATCAGTTTTCGCGGGCCTAAGGTTTTCGGTATGTGAGAGGAAAAAGTTTTCGCGGGCCAATAATAAGGTTTTCGCAAACCAAAGCTTTTCGCCACTTAGTGTTCGCGAAGTGAGCTTTTCGCTAGTCACTGTTCAAAATAAAAAGGTTTTTCGCGAACCCAGCTTTTCGCCACTTTTCGTGAGTTTCGCGAACCAAAACTTTTCGCTACTTAATATAAGTTTTCGCTAGTTACTGTTCAAAATGAGAAAGCTTTTCGCCACTTCCAAAGTTTTCGCCAAGTCTAAGCTGTTCGCTACTTTTCGCTAGCCTAAGCTTTTCGCCAGCTTTTCGCAATGCCAAAACTTTTCGCAACATAGACAGGTTTTCGCCAGGTTAAAAAGGTTTTTCGTCAGGTCAACTGTTAGTAGACTTTTCATGGGCCTGGTGTGACCATTCTGGGCTTTAGTTTGATTTCGGCCCAAATCTTTTAATTTAAACCATTTTTGGGTTTTGATTAAATTCCCTGGTCAACGGGTATTTTATTTTCAGCTGTAAGTATTATTTTCGGGATTTTAAAGGATTTCCGGATTTTCGGGTGTTACGAGATGTGGCTGTTATTTTGTGCGACTTGTATGACACGCATTTCATATCACGACATATTGAGGTAAGATTGGATGACCGTATTGATACGGTGACACCTTAAGGTGTCGTTGAGCGGGGTAGAATGTGACCGATGCTGGTTGTCGACTCGAAGTCGAGTTGAGGTTGGTAATAGTTGCACCTGACGGTTGGTGCCGTCGAGATGGGTGGTAGGTGCCGCCCAGCTTTATTTATATAGACGGTTGGTGCCGTCGTGATTAGTGGTTGGTGCCACTAATGAGTATGGACGGTTGGTGCCGTCGAGATGAGTGGTTGGTGCCGCTCGAACTTTACGGTAGGTGCCGTAGGGTTATTTATGAGGTGCATTAGTCCAACCTAGGGCCCTGTGGATGAGATGAGATGAGGTCGTGGGACGAGCGTGCATTGCATGGTGAGGTGTCGGGATTGGGGTTGAGTGCACGCTGCATTCACGCATATTTTCACCTACTGGGCAATCGCTCAGTTCTTCGTGTTGTAGGTATTACTGAGCCCGACGTCGAGGTACGTTTCGACTGAGGCAGGCTGATGGCGGTGACTCCACGGACTTTTGAGGGCAGTGCGGTACATGGATGCGACCTGTGGAGTGCGTAGGAACTTTTGGATTTTGTTTTGGGGCCGAGGCCCGTGTAAAGATGGTTGTGCTGTAAAAATGATATGTATCCTAGTTTGTGCGAAAAAGTTTTTGTAAAATGGGTCTTCCGCGGCTTTCGTTGCGAAAACCCGCCAACTATTTATATTAAAAAGTGGGGTCGCCACAGGTGGTATCAGAGCATAGGCTTTAGATTCTGAAGACTGTCCATGTACTGCTGCTCAAAAGCCGGGAGGACCAGCCTTGCCTGTGAGTTTTATAGTTTGGCGTGATTACGTATTATTAATTATGTGCTTGCTTGTATAATTGTAGAGATTAAATTATAAAATGCCGAGAGGAAAAAGAATAGGTGTAGGAGAATCGTGTCGTAGGAACGAACCCGAGCCCCCTACGCAGGAACATGAGTCAATCGTCATGAAACTCACTGAACTGATCCAGCGACAGTCGGATCAGATTAATGATCTTATTCAGCATCGAGGTTTTTCCGAACACCATCCATCCCCTCAACCTGAACAGGATGGAATCATAGGGGAAAGGTTTCGAAAGTTAAGCCCTCCTATTTTCGAGGACACTTCTGATCCCATCGTGGCAGAGGATTGGTTGCGCACTGTCGAAGACATGTTCCTCTACGGTCGGGTACCGGAGAGTGAAAAAGTCCTATGTGCCGTGTTCTTGCTAAGAGGGAACGCCAGATTTTGGTGGGATACCCTCAAGATCTTGGAAAACCCGATAACATGGGACAGGTTCAAGGAACTATTCTACGGAAAATATTTTACGGCTCATGGGCAAGCGCAGCGAATGAACGAATTCATAAACTTGAAGCAAGGAAAAATGACGATTGCGGAATACATCCGCAAATTCGAAGAACTATCCCGTTTTGCCCCACATATGGTGGCCACAGATACTCTAAAAGTAGCACGATTCACAATAGGTCTCAACCCTGAGATCCACCGAGATGTAAGTATTGCAAGTATGTGAGGAGAAGCGTTCAATCAGGTGGCTGAACGAGCAATGATCGCGGAGAAGGCAGAAGCTCAAATTTTAGGGGCGCAGGAAGCGAAGCTGAAAATGGAAAATCAACAAAGGAATGGAGGCGATCGGAAACGTCAATATTTTGAGACAAATCCCAATAACAACAACCCTTTAGACGATCGTGCGGGACAACGAAATTGGCAGCCAAAGCCAAATCAGGGACCGACGAATATCCCTGTTCGACCTCCGAATTCAGCCCCACAGTGCCAACAATGCGGACGTTACCACTTTGGAGTATGCTTCGGAATGAGACCCTATCCGAATTCTAATCTACAATGCTTCCGATGTGGAAAGTCGGGGCACTATGCTAAGAATTGTCGGAACAATCTATCACAGAGTTCAGCTCAACCACCAGTAAGACCACCACTAGTTCCCGCTCGAGTTTTCACACTCACGAACGAGGAGACGGAGGCCAATCCTACTTTTTCGACGGGTACGTTAATTATACCCCACTTCCATTAATTAACGTTAGGAATCGCGCCACACATTCGGATGTGTCGGTCGACTATGTGACAAAGGTAGGAATAACTCCTACCTCATTAGAAGAAGAGAACAGGAGAGATCGACACCCCGAGTTATTCCAATCGGTGTAATTTCGGGGACGAAATTCTTTTAAGGGGGGGAGGATGTAATACCCGTAAAATTTTAATACAGGAATTACGCATAGTATATTCGAAATTAATGAAGTTAATTTCGGGCAAGCCCGATATTTTGAAATTGAGCCCAAAGAATAGTTGGGCCCAAACCCAATAAGGAGGAAAATTACAAAAAAGGACCTTTCTTAGCCTAAGAGGAAAATGTCATCACCACCTTATCACCTCCTTATCACCTTTTTATCATTGGTAAGGAGCAACGATTAGAAAGAGAAAAGCACACATTAAAACAAGACAAAAAGATAAGAAAGAAAAAAAGGATACTCGGTCGAGAAGAGGAAGGAGAAAACGAAAGGAGAAATCCCTAAACAACAGAAACCAAGCTTGGACGTGAGGTAGGTGAAATATTTCATCTACAACACGTAATTAATATATGATAACATGTCTTATAATCTTAAACGAATTTTTGGGTGATTACATGAGCTAAAACCCAGGTTTTGACTGACTGTGTGAATTCGATTCTAAGTTATGCTTACGTGATTTTGTGTGATGATTGATGTTTAAAAACCCAAAATATGGGTTTTAATGGGTTTTAATTATGTTATGAGTTTCTGGAATTTGTTGAAAGATATGAAGATTTGAAGAACTCAGTGTTTTTCGTATACTGTTCTTTACTTTCGAATGATACTTGTTTTCGGGCCGAAAACCATTTTCGCGGGCCAGTTACTTTGCGAATTGTGAGGAAGAAAAAGTTTTCGCGGGCCGGAAAATCAGTTTTCGCGGGCCTAAGGTTTTCGTTATGTGAGAGGAAAAAGTTCTCGCGGGCCGGAAAATCAGTTTTCGCGGGCCTAAGGTTTTCGGTATGTGAGAGGAAAAAGTTTTCGCGGGCCGGAAAATCAGTTTTCGCGGGCCTAAGGTTTTCGGTATGTGAGAGGAAAAAGTTTTCGCGGGCCAATAATAAGGTTTTCGCAAACCAAAGCTTTTCGCCACTTAGTGTTCGCGAAGTGAGCTTTTCGCTAGTCACTGTTCAAAATAAAAAGGTTTTTCGCGAACCCAGCTTTTCGCCACTTTTCGTGAGTTTCGCGAACCAAAACTTTTCGCTACTTAATATAAGTTTTCGCTAGTTACTGTTCAAAATGAGAAAGCTTTTCGCCACTTCCAAAGTTTTCGCCAAGTCTAAGCTGTTCGCTACTTTTCGCTAGCCTAAGCTTTTCGCCAGCTTTTCGCAATGCCAAAACTTTTCGCAACATAGACAGGTTTTCGCCAGGTTAAAAAGGTTTTTCGTCAGGTCAACTGTTAGTAGACTTTTCATGGGCCTGGTGTGACCATTCTGGGCTTTAGTTTGATTTCGGCCCAAATCTTTTAATTTAAACCATTTTTGGGTTTTGATTAAATTCCCTAGTCAACGGGTATTTTATTTTCAGCTGTAAGTATTATTTTCGGGATTTTAAAGGATTTCCGGATTTTCGGGTGTTACGAGATGTGGCTGTTATTTTGTGGGACTTGTATGACACGCATTTCATATCACGACATATTGAGGTAAGATTGGATGACCGTATTGATACGGTGACACCTTAAGGTGTCGTTGAGCGGGGTAGAATGTGAC
The DNA here is from genome assembly GCA_028392965.1 of Lindernia subracemosa. Taxonomy (NCBI): domain Eukaryota; kingdom Viridiplantae; phylum Streptophyta; class Magnoliopsida; order Lamiales; family Linderniaceae; genus Vandellia; species Vandellia subracemosa. Next base: position 1,316,023 of record JAQPCC010000049.1, read on the forward strand.
CGATGCTGGTTGTCGACTCGAAGTCGAGTTGAGGTTGGTAATAGTTGCACCTGACGGTTGGTGCCGTCGAGATGGGTGGTAGGTGCCGCCCAGCTTTATTTATATAGACGGTTGGTGCCGTCGTGATTAGTGGTTTGTGCCACTAATGAGTATGGACGGTTGGTGCCGTCGAGATGAGTGGTTGGTGCTGCTCGAACTTTACGGTAGGTGCCGTAGGGTTATTTATGAGGTGCATTAGTCCAACCTAGGGCCCTGTGGATGAGATGAGATGAGGTCGTGGGACGAGCGTGCATTGCATGGTGAGGTGTCGGGATTGGGGTTGAGTGCACGCTGCATTCACGCATATTTTCACCTACTGGGCAATCGCTCAGTTCTTCGTGTTGTAGGTATTACTGAGCCCGACGTCGAGGTACGTTTCGACTGAGGCAGGCTGATGGCGGTGACTCCACGGACTTTTGAGGGCAGTGCGGTACATGGATGCGACCTGTGGAGTGCGTAGGAACTTTTGGATTCTGTTTTGGGGCCGAGGCCCGTGTAAAGATGGTTGTGCTGTAAAAATGATATGTATCCTAGTTTGTGCGAAAAAGTTTTTGTAAAATGGGTCTTCCGCGGCTTTCGTTGCGAAAACCCGCCAACTATTTATATTAAAAAGTGGGGTCGCCACACTAGCCAGGCACATTAGTCAAAATAAAGATCTTGATGACATGAACATTCATGCAATTTTCGATAATCTCTCTCAACACATTGAAGATGTGAATGAACTTAAAAAGGAAGCAAGAGAGAAGGAAGAAGCAACCGAATCTGTTGCCCTCTTTTTAGAGAAACAAAAGAAAACATCTAAAGTCTCCAAAAAGGTGGTCATATCTTCCTCTTTAGAAGAAGAAAACCAAGACTCAGATTCGGACCCAGAAATCAAGGATCTACAAAAACAGCTAGCTCTTCTCACCAAAATGGTCAATAAGAAATTCTATAAGAAGAAATTTCCTTCTTCATCAAACGGCCAACGAACCTCTACTTCCAAATTCAAAGGAAACAAAGGAGAATCTTCCGAAGCAAGAACAACTTCTGAAATTCAAAAATGCTTCAACTGCGGTAAGGCAGGCCACTTTGCTAATGAGTGCCGTGCACCAAAAAGGAAGAATACTCAATACTACACCAAAAAACTTCAACTATCGAAACAAAAAGAAGCCGGTGTAGCACTTATGGCCGAACAAGATCATTGGCTAGAAGACACTACTGAGAGCGACGATGAAAATTTAGCTCTCATGGCAAAAATTGAAGAAAGCGATGACAACAATGAAGAGCACAACGAACCTGAGTCCTCCTCATCTGCGGACGAAAATGAAGTAAGTAACTCTAACTCTAAGCTTACTCATCATATTTTAGCTTTACAAGAAAAATTAAAATCAATACAAAAGGAAAGAAAAACAACTAAAGAACTAGAAAATAAACTAGTTAATAACGAAAAGGTACTAAAGAAACATCTTCTAATGGAATCAAAATTAGAAATTAAAAATCAATTGTTAGAAGAAAAATATCAAAAGTTGATACTTGAATTAGAAGATCATATATCCAAAAATAATGAACAAAACAACATAATAATATCCTTAAAAGAAGAAAATCTAGAACTAAAGGGCAATTATGAAGTTCTAACAAAAGAACGAAAACAATTATATTCAAAAATCAAAAGCCTTGAAGACATAATAACAAAACGAGGGCATACAGATAGAACTATATTTCTAAGTCAACCACAAGATGTTAGATTTTATGATCCTCGAAAAGGCCTAGGATTTATACCTAGAAAGGAAAAATACTTAGGTTTAGGCTATGAATATAAAAATGAAAATCCTCTCCATAACATTGAACATCTAAATCTCAACGTTAAAGAACTAGTAACATTTGTAAACAACAAAGAAGTTCTTGACCTCGAAGATGTTAAACGAAAAACCAAAATTAATGACCATGGTCAAACTCAACTTGATTATGATGCATTAAATAAAAGCTACAAAACAAGAAAAATTCCTTTGTCAGATAAAGATGATTCAATTTTTACTAATCAGTTTTTATTACAAGAGAATGCTCAAAATAATATTGAAAATAATAATAATTCTTCAATATATATGCCACCTATGATCCAAAAACTTGACGAATTAAACTCAAAATTAGAACTTGAACGTCAAAAGTTTAAAGAGGAAAAAGCAAGTCTATTAAAAGAAATTTCCACATTAAAAGAAACATCTATAGCTCCTAAGCTAGAAATTTCCACTAACTCCTCCTCATTTATTTCGACAGGACAAAAACTAAACGCAACAAATGACTCACCAAGCGCACAAATACAGACAAAAAGAAATATTAAATTTCCAGTTTTACATTCAAATATCTCTGTCACAACAATGTCCAACGATTTGTTACATATGAGTACTGTTGCTAATAAAGGTCGTGTCAAAGCCTATTATGAAAAGAAGTGCAGGAATACATCACATGATATACGTTCCTCGAACAAATTAAATAAAATTCCAAATACCCAACTCATATCAAACAAAAATTCTCAGACGGCTCTTAAACTAAACATCCATACTCAAAAATGGATTCTAAAGTCAAAACCGTCTAAGAAAACTACTTATAAATGGGTAATAAAAACAAATAAGCCTCCTAAACCTATCATAGAATGGATTCCTAAAAGAAATAATATTCCAAAACAAGAAAACATCCAAAAATGGATGCCAAAACCGAATCATAATATGATGCCAAAAACAAAGAAGGAATGGCTACCAAAACCACAAATAGAACAAGAATCGTATGATCACAATTTGGAAAACATCGGTAAGATTTCGAAAGGAAATGATCAAATTTCAGAAAATACCGATGATACTTCCGAAATCAGTGAATCAAACATTATTTACTATAATTTTTCTGCTGTTCCTATCAATCCCATGTTTCTATGGGATCTATGCTTATCATAGAATCATCATTCGCAGATCCGTCATGTGTGGTATCTTGACTCGGATTGCTCCACACACATGACCGGAAATAAATCGCTGTTGAGCAACTACACTGAATGCTACGGGGGTAAGGTACGTTTCGGAAACAATAATTACTCCACTATTTTGGGATACGGAAGCATTATCCACAAAAATCTAACAATAGATGACATATCATACGTTGAAGGAGTATCCTACAACTTGTTTAGCATAGGCCAATTATGCGATAAAGGACTTAAGGTCATATTTAGCACTAACCAATGTAGGATTAACAATTCCCTAGGAGAAACACTACTCCTTGGAACAAGGAAATCAAATCTATACACTTTAGATTTGAAAACAATCAATCCTTCAGCTGAAATTTGCTTGATGACTAATTCATCACTTAATCAAAACCATCTTTGGCATCAAAGACTATCTCATTTAAACTTTCAAGCTATAAACAAGTTACAAAAAGATCAGTTAGCAATAGGTCTACCAAAGATAAAATTTCATAAAGATCACTTATGTCCTGCTTGTGAGATAGGAAAGATGAAAAAGCCATCACACAAAATCAAGCAATTTCCCTCCTCTTCCAAACCACTAGAATTAATTCATATGGATCTCTGCGGACCCATCCGAACTCAAAGTATAAGTGGTAGGAAGTATATTCTTGTCATTGTCGATGATTTTTCACGATATACATGGGTCAGATTTCTTCACACAAAAGATGAAACAGCCGAACTAATTAAAACATTTGTGAAAATCACTCAGAATTTACTTCAGAGTACAATTCAAGTGATACGCACTGATAATGGGGCAGAATTTAAGAATAAGGAATTAAAAATATTTTATGAATCCCTAGGTATTTCACAACAATTTTCAGCCCCTCGAACACCCGAACAAAACGGGGTAGTCGAAAGACGAAATAGGACTCTAGTAGAAGCTGCTCGCACTATGCTTATCTTCGCTAGTCTACCTCATTTCTTATGGGCCGAAGCTGTTAATACAGCATGTTTTACCCAAAATCGCACAACCATACACAAGCGATTTGGAAAAACACCATATGAATTAATAAATCATCGAGTTCCTAATATTTCCTTCCTCAAAGTCTTTGGGTGTCCTTGTTTTATCAAATAGACAATGAGAGAAGTAAATTAGATCCAAAAGCTACAAAAGGAATTTTTGTAGGATATTCTTCCGAATCAAAAGCTTATAGGATTTATCGTCCAGATAAAAGATCCATAATAGAGAGTATCAATGTTACTTTTGAAGAAACATCACCCGTAATGGCTTTTGAACACAACGGTTCAAAACCCGTACTTCCACCCGTAATGGCTTCTAATCAAGACCGATTAGAACCCGTTCCTACAACGTCGATGACAAATAGTCATCATATTGCTGATTCTAAATTGCAATCGCATTTAGAACAAGAAGCTTTATTTGAGTTAGATTCTCTATTTGAAAGCATATATAGAACTTCTTGTCCTTCTTCATCTCATGTACTTGAGGAAGACGAACCTTCTACGTCAAATGAATCTAATACTCCATCCACTAATAATTGTGAATCACACACTACTTCTTGTGAAGAAATTCCTCTTACCATTCCTATAATTCCTTTAGACTCTTCTGAAGAGCTTATTTCTTCAAACCCAAATGATTCATCCCTTGACAATAATAATACTCAAAATTTTACAGTACTTGAAAATAGTCAAGACTCCCCAAATATTCAAAATGAAGAACCTGTTGAAGAAATATCTACTTCCCTTACCCAAGAACCAAAATGGATAAGATCTCATCCATCATCTCAAATTATAGGAGATGCATCCAATAGTGTACGAACAAGATCATCAACCGCAAATGAGTGTCTTTACTCTTGCTATCTTAGTCAAATAGAGCCGACCAAAACCTCCGAAGCTTTACAAGACTCAAATTGGGTAACAGCAATGCAAGAAGAGTTAAACCAATTTGAACGTTTAAAGGTTTGGACTCTAGTATCAAAACCATTAGGAAAAACTATTGTCGGCACTAGATGGATTTTTAAGAATAAGCGTGATGAAAATGGGATAATCATTCGGAATAAGGCTCGATTAGTGGCTAAAGGCTACAATCAACAAGAAGGGATAGATTACGATGAGACATATGCTCCCGTCGCTAGAATAGAAGCGATTCGACTTTTTCTTGCGTTTGCCGCACATAAGAATTTTGTCATCTTTCAAATGGAAGTTAAAACTGCTTTCTTAAATGGCATACTTCAAGAAGAAGTCTATGTATCCCAGCCTGACGGTTTTATAGATCCCAAGTATCCAAATCATGTCTATAAACTTGACAAAGCCTTATACGGCCTCAAACAAGCTCCTCGAGCATGGTATGAGGTTCTATCTAAATTCCTAGTTAATTCAGGATTTACTAGAGGCTCTATTGATACTACCTTATGTAAGGCCTAGATAATCCAACTAAACATATATTTAAACGATCTTACCACGATTGAAGGTTGGAAGAATTCGAGCTCGCGTGGGGTGTTGTGTGTTCTTGAGAGGTTGGGGGCTCACTTTTTTTTTCACACAATTCACACAATATTATGTGTTAGGGTTTTGGTATTTATACCACATTTTGGTATATAATACTTGGGCCCCTAACAAGCCCAATTACACTAAGCCTTTCTTTAAATAAAATCTATTTAAATAAACCACAAAGATAATTCTAATTAATTGAACACAATAAAATAATCCTAACAATCTCCCCCTTTGTGTTCAATCTTCAATTTGGCATGGATTATCTTTGCGGGGCTTAGTGCGTTTGCATGAGTCCTAAAGGAATTTCCTCCTTTGTCTTTTGACCTCTTCTTTTGGAGATCTTCAAGCTCACCGTGTCTTGATCTTTTCTTCTCGGCACCAGATCTTCTTAATCTTCTTTTGAAGCTCAACTCGTAAATGCCGGAAGGTGTTTGAAGTTGCTTGCCCGATCTCTACTTTTTGTGTTCGATCTCTCCTTTCGATGGTAGCGCAACTCCCCCTACTTTTGGTCAATCTTATGTTGGAATTGGGAAGTTCTCTTTGAGATTTGGAGAGACGCACACGAGGCGGCAACTTCGATCTTTGAAGTCTGTGGTGTTCGCTTGATTCTTTGACGACGCTTGACGATTTAACGTTTCTGATCTATCTTGCACTTTCATCGTGGTATTGCTCCCATTTTGCTTTAGTACTGCTCACCCTCATGAAGATCAAGTTGGGGAGATCGTCATGCGATGGGTCAAAATGAAGCATCGTCTTCGGCAAGAGGATCACGTCGTCGGGACATGAGGATGGCGTTGGTAGGAACTCAGGTTAGGTAATAACCTGACGTAGCCACTAAGGCAGTCGTCAAGTCTTCTCCAATCTTCTTCTTCTCGACGCCGGATTCGTCTTCTTCGAAGGAAGTTGTCTGGTTCGGCCTCGAAGGAAGCTTGTCTGGCTCCGGAAGGAGGTACGCGTGGGGTGTTAGGCTCCTTTGGAATGTTCCATTCAAGTGCAGGGGAGCCCGACTTCAGAGTGGTGAGCGCGGCGGAGATTGGTGGGTGGTCCGACCTGTTTGTTTCTGCGTGTCCCCTTCTCCCCCTCATGGCGATTCGTGTTAATGAGATCAGCATGCTTGTGTAGGAAGATTAGGAGGACACAAACGACAGGTCGGTGATGGTAATAACCAGACGGAGCCACAAAGGCAATCTGTCGTGTAAGAAACCGGGGTCACGAAGACTTCCCGTTAACATCGATCTAGGAGCTATGCTCGTAGACGATGGCCTGAAACCGTTGTTTCTTTGATGTTGCAACGGCATGACTTCCTTCCGATCCTCGAATCATGTCGAAGCAAGACATGTCTACGGAAGTTCTAACTTGATCACAAAGATCAGGTGTTTAAAAGTGTATGTGTCCTAGAAAATATAAAATATATGGAAGTGAGGACACACTAGACTCGAGTGCGCAAGGAAGTGTGGTGGTGGGGCTGAGTACCACATAATTCAATATCTCCCACTTCCGAGTGAAGCGGTGATAGTAGACGTGGTTCCCCGTGATTTCTGAAACACCTGTCTTTTGTGAGACAGACGAGTGGGTAAGGCTCGGTTGTGCACGCGCCGTTGGACCTATTGCGGCGACTTCTACCCGGGAGCTAATAAAATTAGCACCTGTACCTATGGGGGTTGGTCCGAATAATTTGTGAGTTGAGGAAATTATGTAGCGTCGGTCTTTTCAAAAGGTTCCAGTAGATGTGGCTATTTTTTCATAATTTGACTGTCTCTCGGTGATGTTCCGGGGTTAGATTCAGTTGGGTTTGACTGAATCATGGGAACGAAGTCCTTGCATCCGGTAGGAAGTAGTAAGTGCTGCTTTGTATGTCAGCAATCCGGAGTAGGTCGATTGAAGCGCGCACCGAGTTTAACATTTGTAGCCACCGTCGCCTTTGAAAAGAGTTGACCGTTGTAGGCTCGAGATTCTTCTTTTGAAGTCCATCTTCGGAGGTCGGAGGTAACTCCACGAAGCTTGATGATGAAGAGAAAATATCTTTCTTCTTTTTTTTTTTTTTTTTTTTTTATGGCCTTGTATTTTTAATTTTGATGGCCCTCCTTTTTTTTTTTAATATATTATTAATCGTTATTAGTAATATGTATATTAGTATATTATATTGTATTAGTAATATAATATATATATATATAATATAGTATATGTATATATATATATATATATTATTTCTCCCCCTCAAACATGCTTCTAAAAATAAGGTTGCTCCCCCTCAAAAGATGCGTGATAAGTTCAAAAAAATCTGTGAATCTCTTTCCCTAAATTCACATATTTGAAGTTCGCTCCCCCTCAATAATGTAATTATTGCTCCCTTCTAGAGATTAAGGGTTACTTCTCTTTTAAAAATAAAATAGTAGCTCCCCCTCAAATTAAGCTCATTTTAGAGAAAAAATGGTATCTATCATTTCCGTGCGTAATATGCATTTTAAATTTGAAAGTTTTTGAAAATACATATTTGAAATGTACCATTTTGAAAAATAGGTATTTTTGCGATTCAGCTTATATGCATACTTGAAAATTTAAGCTCGAAAATCTTAAAATTGTATGCATAATGAAAATGTACCTATAAAATAGGGTATTTCGCGTTTCGGCTCATGTATGCATGCATGCAAGAATTTGAAAGTAAAAGCCCTTTTGAAGCATGCATAGCTATAATGTACCCTATTATTTGCAAAGTAGGTATATAATATTTTCAGCTCGATATGCACGCCAAAATTTGCAATGAAATGCATATATAGAATTTACCTATCTTAAAAGTATGTATGAATGTGGTATTATGCAATTCAGTTCAAAAGATAGAATGTACCACATATAGTCGTAGTTGCTCACGTCGTTTCCCTTTATCATGTATGTGGAGCCACTACGTCAAATTGCCATACATGAGGGATGCGGTTGCTCGCGTCTCTTACCAGTCATGCATGTGGAGCAACCCGAGTACCGTGCATGCTGGAAGTTGTGGTTGCCCTTGTCTCGTACCGATCATGAGTATGGAGCAGCCATCTTCTAATTACTACTCATGATCGGGATTTTGTGGTTGCTCTAGTCTCATACCAATCACGCGTGTGGAGCAACCATCGTCGAATTACCACACGTGATTGGGCTCCTGCAAAACATTAACGGGACTTTGGTACCCATTTTTTGATGGGTCCTCCCATATTAGCAGAAAACAATTTATGCACATTTGGTTCAGATATACATCCTAAATCATCCTTAAAAGTTCTATTTAATTTGATTTCTGATTTAGGAATCCAAGTTTGGTGAACCTTAGAGGGAAATGACAATTCAGCGCCGGTGAACGTGTGTCTAGGTTTAGAAGATCTGAAGATTTTCTCCCTAGCCAGTCGCAGAAGGTGTCTTTCAGACTTAATCTGGACCGGGTATTTCAAGTATGAATACGAACTTATCGCACTATATGCGTCATCAGATGATGAGTCGTATTGCCTACAAGAATTCACATCATTCACTCTATAATGATGGTTTTTGATGGACTTTTGCTTACTAGAATAATAAGCATTTTTGTGCGTGTAAGCAATTCCATCTCTATCATTCTTTAAAGAATGAGAGATTTTGGAAGTTTGAGAAGTTCGCCTGCTTGAGCTTGGAACTTCTTCTTTAGGAACTTCCTTTTTGGTAGGAGCGGGAGAAGGAGAATCTTTAGCAATGTCGTCCTTGGTTTTGGAAAATAATGTCGATTTTCCTTTCTCCTTCCTAATATTCTTTTGTTCCTTAGCATTTTTACATGTATTGCTTTTACTTTTCGTTTCTGCGCCAGTCAAAGTTGACTTAGAATTATTAGTAAAAGTCTTTTTAATTTTAGGAACAAATGCGTCCGTTTGCGTTCCCTTATCCTGTTTAATGGAAGATATTTCTTTAGAAGGATTATTTAACACAGGTAAGGATGGGGAGTTTTTGAGATTAGAAATCTCCTCTAAGAGTTTTTCCTTTTCTGCTCGGAAACCTACTCTTTCCGATTCCAGAGTTGCGTTCAATTCTGCAATTTTACTAGCAACATCTGGAATTTCCCAACAAGAGATAGGTTTATTAGAATGTAAACTATTTTCCCCGTTGGACGCTAAGTCTTTAGAGGAACTTTGGTCTGTTTGACCCTTTTTCGCAAGGATGCCCTCTAAGTGATGAACTTTAGAGTGCAATTTACTGCGTTCCTCAAATAAAAGTTTAAAACTACACCGCGAATTGCTCAAATCAGACAGATAATTATTGCGTTCGAGTTCGCAATTGTTTAATTTATTTGTTAGTTCACTAATTTGAGCTTTTAATTTTACTTCTTGAGATTCAAGATTAGTGATTTTCTCACGCGCGTTTTCTAAATGGCAAGTAAGACGACCTCTTTCTTCTAAACTCGTAACTAAGCATTTGTAATTATTGTCTAGTCTACTTTCTAACTCACTTATAGTCTTTTCGTGACTTATAAGTTGAGTTTGGCCTAGCTTAGAGGAATTTAGGTTCTTGGTTAGCTCACAAACGTTTGTTTCTGAGCTAGCTAATTTTGATTCAAGACTAGAAATAGTTTCTAGTGCACTAGCTAACTTAGTTTCTAACGCTTGGGTAGTCCTACGTTCATGTTTATGCTCACGACGCATGGTTTTATAATCTTCCTTCAAAGAAAGAAAAGCTTTATATAAATCACTCTCGTCAAAGCTCATCTCAGAAGTTGCGGAAGTAGAATCCATGATTTTTAAAATTTTAAAATATTACTATTTTTTTTTAATTTAGTTGGATACGCGATCGTTAACGCGTTGTGTAGATTTGATAATTTTTGGCTTTTGAAAAATTCAGCTCCGAAAAGTTTTGGTGTGTCGATAAAAGTCGTGAAGTTTCGAAAATTTTAAGTCTCGAAAACTTTTTGGTGTGTACCGAAAAGTTTTAAAGTGATGTCGAAAAACTTCGAAAATGTTACCAAAAGCTTTTTCTATAATGTGCCAATAATATTTTGGAATAAAAAAAAATTGGCTTTTAAAAATTTCTGCACCGAAAGTTTGATTTATCGAAAAATATTGTGAAGTATCGAAAATTTTGGGTACCGAAAAGATTTTTGGTGTATACCGAAAAACTTTTGAGGTGATTTCGAAAACTTCGGAATTTATCAAACTTATCTATAATTTGCCAAAAGATGTTTTGATGTGATATGATGCAAAAATAAATTTTCGGAGTGCTTGGATGTGAAAATTTAAATTTTCGATATGCATGCGAAAAGTATTTTCAAAATATAGTGGATGCGAAAACCTGATGCGTAAACCTTTTTTTTTTTAAACTGATTCGCAAACCTAATTTTTTATTTAATTTCTTTTTTAAATTCGCAAACTGGATTCGCAAACTTTAATTATTTCGAATGAACAGTGATTCGCGAATGAACAGTAACGTGCGATTCGCGAATGAACAGTGATTCGCGCAAATTTTTTTTTTTTATTTTTTATTTTTATTTTTTTTATTGGATTATTTGGGTTTGCGAAGTGGCAAGAGGTTTTTTTTTTTTTTTCGCAGGGAGGTTTGCGAAGTGACACCCACTTTTAATAACAATCGAAACACTTATATCATAACTCCTAAACACTCAATCAAGCATCTAAACACCAAAACATGTCAAAATTTTCGAAAATTCTTTGAAGAACACGAAGAACACCAAATTTTTTTTTCGAAGATTTTTAACCAAATCTGAGCGCGTTTGGCTCTGATACCACTTGTAAGGCCTAGATGATCCAACTAAACATATATTTAAACGATCTTACCACGAATGAAGGTCGGAAGAATTCGAGCTCGCGTGGGGTGTTGTGTGTTCTTGAGAGGTTGGGGGCTCACTTTTTTTTTCACACAATTCACACTATTATGTGTTAGGGTTTTGGTATTTATACCACATTTTGGTATATAATACTTGGGCCCCTAACAAGCCCAATTACACTAAGCCTTTCTTTAAATAAAATCTATTTAAATAAACCACAAAGATAATTCTAATTAATTGAACACAATAAAATAATCCTAACACCTTATTCACAAAGCAACATGGTTCAGATTTACTGCTTATTCAAATTTATGTAGATGATATCATATTTGGGTCAACCAATCCTAGTCTTTGCAAAAAGTTTGGCAAATTAATGACTACGAAATTTGAAATGAGTACGATGGGAGAGATGAATTTCTTTCTCGGGCTTCAAGTCAAACAACTCTCAAATGGAATTTTCATTAGCCAATCTAAATATATACATGACCTCCTTAAAAAATATGATATGGAAAAATTCCCCTATGCCTACCCCTATGAGTACTACTTGTAAGCTAGATTCTGATCAATCAGGCAAATCTGTAGATAGTACTACTTATAGAGGAATCATAGGATCTCTTCTCTACCTTACATCTAGTAGACCAGATATAATGTTCTCCACATGCTTGTGTGCTAGATATCAATCGAATCCAAAGGAATCACATCAAGCTGCTGTGAAAAGGATACTTAGATATCTTAAGGGCACTCCGAATCTAGGACTTTGGTACCCAACTAACACTGATTTTAATCTAGTTGGATATACAGATGCTGACTTTGCAGGTTGTCGGATGGATAGAAAAAGCACTTCCGGAGCCGCTCAATTTCTAGGTGACAACCTAGTCAGTTGGTCATCTAAGAAGCAGAATTGTGTATCAACTTCTACGGCGGAGGCAGAATATGTTGCCGCCGCTAGTTGTTGTTCACAAATTCTGTGGATGAAGACGCAACTACGCGACTACGGGTTTGATTTACATAAAGTACCTATCTTCAGTGATTCTAAAAGTGCTATAGCTATTTCATGCAATCCTGTTCATCATTCACGTACTAAGCATATAGACTTACGTTATCATTTTCTTAAAGATCATGTGGAAAAAGGTAATATTGAACTTAATTTTATTCCTATAGAATTGCAAATTGCTGATATTTTTACTAAACCTTTAGATGAAAAACGATTTCAATTCTTAGTAGCAAAATTAGGAATGCTCAATTTTTCCCACTAAAATATGATTAGCACTCTATATATTCTTGGTACTCATGCACATGTTACGGGGGAGTTCATGAAAATTTACTATGCATATTTTCCGGGGGAGTTCTTAATTTTCTTTAGTCTCTTAATGAGAAAATACTTTACTCTCAAACTGTTTGTTAAAATAAAAAAAAAACAACAAAAAAGAAAACAACAAAATTTTTTTTTTCTGGACTCAATTGCAAGAGCACATAAATTCCTGACCTTCTACTGAATTTGACAGCGAAAAGGGATTAATTTTCCTGTTTTCAACGAAAACCTTTTTAACAACGAAAAGTTTTTAAAAATTTTACTTTCACCGTTTTCGCTAACATTCCCTTTTACTGTTCATCTTCTCTCTCAAATAACCCTATTTTTTTTTTCTTCTCTCTAATTTCGTCGATTTTTCACCAAAATCAATCCAGCTTTCAGATATTCTCATCAGTTACGTAAGCATTTATGTTTTCATTATGCTAATTCGTCATTTGCTTACACTGTGTTTTTCATGATTTTGGTATGTCATCTCACTATTTTTTTTGGGTTTAAATGCTCTCTCAAATGCTCTCTGTGCTGATCCACGACTCTGTTAGTTCACAAAATGCTTGAACACTTATGATTTTACCGCTTTCATTATCTTCAATCGCTGTTATTAAACAACAAATTTTCCCAGATTATGTGGCGAAAACCGTTCACTTTTCGCTAACTGTTCCAGCGAAAAGTTTTCATCAGCGAAAAGTTTTATAAGCCAAGATTTTTTTTAGCGAAAACCTTTTACTTTTCGCTAACTATTCAAGCGAAAAGTTTTATCAGCGAAAAGTTTTATAAGCAAAAATTGTTTAGCAAAAACCTTTCACTTTTCGCTAACTATTCAAGCGAAAAGTTTTTATCAGCGAAAAGTTTTATAAGCGAAATTTTTTTTTAGCGAAAAACTTTCACTTTTCGCTAACTATTCAAGCGAAAAGTTTTATCAGCGAAAACTATTCAAGCAAAAAGTTTTATCAGCGAACTTTTTTCTAGCAAAAAAAAAAAAAAAAAAAAAAAAAACTTTCATTTTTCGCTAACTATTCCAGCGACAAGTACTTTTCAGCGACAACCTTTCAACTTCTCGCTACCTTTTTCTAGCGAAAACCTTTAATCAGCAAAAAGACTTTTCGCCACTTATGAAAGTTTTCGCCACCTCTTACACTTTTCGCTAAAAGACTTAGAATATTTTTTCGTTGAGATATTATAAAACAGGGGATTACTCTTACAAAACAGAGTGCAAAACAGGGTTAAAAACAGAGTAACTCATATCCTGAGTTGCATGTATGATCATAACTAATGATCCTCAAATTTTTTTTGCAGATCAATGTCAACCGTGGCATCTTACTTACATAATCGACCAAGCTGGTTAGAGATTAAGGACAACAATTTCCAACTCAACCCAAACACTTATAAAGGACCTGACCCAATCATCATATCCATCCTTAAAAATCATCCTTTATGGTCCTGCTTCAATAAAATAGCCACCATTCCAGTCGTATATCTCCAACAATTCTGGTCCGAAATGCATCCAAAATTCGATGACGAAGACAATTCTATGCATTTCGAGTCCTATCTCCATACCACCCGCATTATCATCAACAAAAATATTCTTCGCACTTTTCTTGATCTTCCACAACTTGAGCAGTTTGACCCCTTTTGCTCTGAACCTCAGATCCTTCAAGACATGATCCGTCTCGGACATGCCTCACCACTTACAAAGGTTCATGACTTCCAAACAAACAAACTGCCTCATCCTTGGAAGACTCTCTTCGGCCTCGTGAATAAATGTCTATCCCCTAAACACGCTGGCCTAGACAAATGCAACCTTTCAATTCTCCGCTTCTTCCACGGGATCGTATTCAACAAATCTTATGATTTTGCGGATCTCATCATGACCGAAATAGCCGACCAAATCCACACCAGAGACCGCACAAATAAACCAAAATACGTCCCTTTCGTTCGATGGTTCCCCGTCCTTATCAGAAGATTTATGGACTCCATCGAACGAATCCCAAACCTTTATTAGCGAAATTTTTTTTTTTTGCGAAAACTGTCTTTACTTTTCAACTATTTCAGCGAAAACCTTCTCTCTTCGCTAACTGTTTTCACCATTTTTTTTATATATATATATATAGGTATAATAAAAAATAATAATAAATAATAAAAAAAAAAAAAAAAAACTTTTCGCTGAAAAGTCTAGCGAAAACCTCAAACTTTTCGCTAACTATTTCAGCGAAAACATTTTTAGCGAAAACTTTTACTTTTCGCCAACACTCAGCGAATTTGTTTTTAGCGAGAACCTTTTCTTTTCGCTAATTGTTTTCGCCACATTATAAGTTTTTTTAGTTTTCGCCAATTCCTTTAAAAAGAAAATATATACATATATAAATATATATATATATAAATATATATAGGCCTGAAAAAGAGATTAAAAAAAAATAAAAAAAAAAATAAAAAAAATGAAAAAAAAGGAAGGCCATCAAAATCAAAAAAAAAAGAGAAAAAGAAAAAGAAGGCCAAAAAAAAAAAAAAACTCTGAGCTTCATTGCTAAAAAACGATGACTTGAATTTCATTGTCAAAATAGGTACATTACTGTGGCGACCCCACTTTTTAAAACATATTAATAGTTGGCGGGTTTTCGCAACGAAAGCCGCGGAAGACCCATTTTACAAAAAATCCTTTTTAAAACAAACTAAGATACATATCATTTTTACAGCACAATCCTCTTTACACGGGCCTCGGCCCCAAAACAAAATCCAAAAGTTCCTACACACTCCACAGGTCGCGTCCCATGTACTGCATCCGCCCCCAAAAGCCCGTGGAGTCACCGCCATCAGCCTGCCTTAGTCACGACGTACCTCGACGTCGGGCTCAGTAATACCTACAACACGAAAAACTGAGCGATTGCCCAGTAGGTGAAAACATGCGTGAATGCAGCGTGCACTTAACCCCAATCCCGACACCTCACCATGCTATGCACGCTCGTCCCACGACCTCATCTCATCTCGTCTCATCTCAACCACAGGGCCCTAGGTTGGACTAATTCACCTCATAAATAACCCTACGGCACCTACCGTAAAGTTCGAGCGGCACCAACCACTCATCTCGACGGCACCAACCGTCCATACTCATTAGTGGCACCAACCACTAATCACGACGGCACCAACCGTCTATATAAATAAAGCTGGGCGGCACCAACCGTCAGGTGCAACTAGTACCAACCTCAACTCGACTTCGAGTCGACAACCAGCATTGGTCACATTCTACCCCGCTCAACGACACCTTAAGGTGTCACCGTATCAATACGGTCATCCACTCTTACCTCAATATGTCGTGATATGAAATGCGTGTCATAACAAGTCGCACAGAATAACAGCCACATCTCGTAACACCCGAAAATCCGGAAATCCTTTAAAATCCCGAAAATAATACTTACAGCTGACAATAAAATAACCGTTGACCAGGGAATTTAATCAAAACCCGAAAACATTTTAATTTAAAAGATTTGGGCTGAAAATAATTTTATTTAAAAGAATTGGGTCAAAATAGGACAAATGCTCAAAATAAGTTCGTTGGTCAAACCCAACTATTTTCGGTCAAAGCCCAAACCTAATTCGCGAAAACCTAAAATCGGTCCGCGATGTCTCATGGTTCGCGAAATACCTCAACTCGCGAAAACCTTCTTTTCGCGAAAACTGGTTTTCGGCCCGCATCTATTTCTTATTCGCGAACTCTCTGGCCCGCGAAAACTGGTTTTCGGCCCGCATCTATTTCTTATTCGCGAACTCTCTGGCCCGCGAAAACTGGTTTTCGGTCCGCATCTATTTCTTATTCGCGAACTCTCTGGCCCGCAAAAACTGGTTTTCGGTCCGCATCTATTTCCTATTCGCGAACTCTCTGGCCCGCGAAAACTGGTTTTCGGTCCGCATCTATTTCTTATTCGCGAACTCTCTGGCCCGCGAAAACTGGTTTTCGGCCCGTGACGTCTCACAGTTCGCGAACTACCTCAGCCCGCGAAAACTTGTTTTCAGCCCGCGATAACCTTTCTCCCTCACAATTCGCAAAATAACTGGCCCGCGAAAACCCTTATTCGGTCCGAAAACATGACATTCGCCAAAACACAAGTAAACCCAGAAAATCAACAGTATGCGAAAAAAAAACACTGTTCTTGAAATCTTCATATCTTCAACAAATTCCAGAAACTCAAAACATAATTAAAACCCATATTTTGGGTTGTTAAACATCAAACATCACATAAACATTCTTCCAACTCACATAAACACCATCATAACATTTCAAGAACATCATGTAACACACAAAGCAGCTTAAAAATATCAGTTTTGGGTTTGTAGGTTTCACCTACCTCACTTCCCCTTCCTAAGCAATGTTTACGCAGGTTTTCGTTGATGAAGGTTGGAAGAAACTTTTGCCAAATTTCCTTTGTCTCCTTTTTCTTTCTCTCTCGCCTCCCTCTCCTTCCTCTCTTGCTGTCCTTATTTATCTCTAATGATGGTTTTTACTGCTTTTGTTCAGCAGGTGATGAAGTATAGACGTGTTTTTCCTCTTAAGCTAAGAAAGGGTCTTTTTTGTAATTTTCCTTCTTAAGCTAAGAAAGGGTCTCTTTTGTAATTTTCCCCCTTTTTAAAGAAACCTCATAGGTGAGCAACGTATCTTCTTTCTTTATTGGGCTTGGGCCCAATTATTATTTGGGCTCAATTTTAAGCCTGCCCAAACTTATCTTTACTAATTTCGAAGTTTTGCGAAATCCCCGTATTAAATTTTCCACGGGTATTACAATTACTGTCCTAGATATTAGACTTCATCTTTAGTATTGAGTTTCAAAGAAAGTCTAATGTATCATTCTTAGTACCTAAAAATTTGTCTATGTCGTCTTTACATTCTTTATATATTTAGATGGGGAGTGGATAGACAGATAGACAAGGCGCATGAACTTCAAAAGAGCACATTACTATAGTTCTCATATAACAAGCGTATATGGTTTAGGGGGAGTGATACTTATGAGTGCAGAAGGCACATTTAAGGGGGAGTGTTACTCCATGTATAAAGGGCGCTTGATCTTTGTAATATGCAATCCTCAAAAAGCGCATCTATTTATGGGGAGCAGGGGCATCATATTGTTACAAGCGCACCATTTTAGGGGGAGAGTTACCTAAAACGGCGCAAGAGCTTAAAAAAAAAAAGGGGGGGATGCCCTGAAGACAACTTTCGTACTTTGACGGGGAGTGCTACCTCAACCCAAAAAGCGCAAAGACACAAAAAGAGGTGTTCACATACCTGTTCCCATGGTTCAGTTAATCCCAAACTGTACCTATCCCAGGAACAACCCCGAGTGTATGTGAGGGTTTTGAGCGAATCACGATATAATCATTACACCTCAACCACAAACTATCCGGGCCATAACCATTATAGGTACAGGACTGATTTTTCAGATCCCGGGTAGAAGACGCCTCATCGGGTCCAAAGGCGCATGCACAACCCTTCCTAGCTACTCATTTGTCTCCCTAAAGACAAGTGTTTCAATATCTCACGGGGAACCGCATATGCTATCACCGTTTCACTTTGAAGCGGGAGATATTGAATCTAGTGGTCCACAGCCCCACACCACGACTTTATTCTATGCACTTAAACGTCTAGTGTGTCCCATAGCCTAAAAAGTTTTCTATTTTTTTTAGGACACATACATTATTTTTACACATACTATGCAGGTCTATGTGACCTAGCCCGAACTTCTGTAGACACATTTCTGACAAATGTGCTTCCATCATCAGAAGGAAGTCCTGCCGTTGCAAGATCAAAACAACAACGGTAGCAGGCCTTCTTCTCGAGCACGACTCTAGAACGATGTCAACGGGTTGCCTATGTGGCCCCGTAGTCCCTTCAAATGCAAGTCTTTGTGACTTTGCATCAACGACCAAGAGTGACATCTAGGGATGTCTCACGATGATTGGTCGTCGGTCCCGTTTTTAGGTTACTTCATCCGGACTTCAACATCAACACGCTCCGCGCTTACACTAGGAATCACCTTGATCCGAAGACATGACGATATAAATTGAATCGCCATGAGGGGGAGAAGTATCTCAAGGAGGCAAAGCACGTGACATCATTAAAGAAGCCAAGCTTACAACGCACGTGCTGAACCACAACAAACACGACCTCTCTCCATAGCACGAGAATAAACGAAGAGTCAATGTCCTTAGATCTACACAACTCTGATCTATGCAAGAAGGTGATAAAAAAATTCAAGGTTGCAAAGAAGAAAAAGGGGGAGCATGTACATAGGGGGAGAAAGAAGATTCTCCAGAAGCCCTGAACCTTTTCTTCAAGAAGCAACGAAGAACGTGTCTAATCCACAATTGAACACAAAGGGGGAGATTGTTAGGAATCCTTTCTTGTGTTCAATCAATGATGAAGACTGAAGATCATTAGAGACAAAGACTATTGGCGCTCCAATGACATTTGAACACTAAGGGGGAGATTGTTAGCAATCCATTTCTAGTGCTCAAATGTCATGTTATCTTTGTCTAGGGACCAAATTGTAGTTTATGATAATATAGGGACTGATGTGTAATATACCAAAGTGTGTTTTGGTATATATAGGGCAAGTGTGTGTATTTTACACATAACTTGAGCCCCAGCGAGGCTTTCTCTCCTTAGAAAATCTCTCTCATCATCATAGTAGAATAGGTTTAATTGTAGAGAGGGAATTGGATTGCGTGTAGAGAAAGCTATTGGATTAAATGAAGATTGATTGATGATTATCCGCCAATTGCTTCCGCGCGCATCAACAAGGTGAGTCAATCGATCTAATTCTCAAGTTCATCTTAATTCGTTGGATGTGTTGAATCTGGAACCTACAATGACAGCAAGCACCAACACACAACATGAGCAAGAAGCTGGACCTTCTTCCTCCCAACCTTCACAACAAACACCTCCACCACCACCAAATACCCAAACAAAAAACACCACCACCACAACTACATTACCTCCAACAACTCCCACAAAAGTCCAAAGATTCCTCCCTTCATCCATCCAGAGACCTCTCGCTCCTAAAGTCAGAGTGGATCCACACGAAGAAGTGGATCTATACATATCAACCGAGCGAAGAGTTTTGTCAGAGACTGTGGAAGAGGCTAAAGAACGCTTTGAAGCCATCAGAAAATTCATTCAAGACTCAACCACAGACATCTGCACTCTGGGAAGAGAAGAACTCCAGGATGGCGAGGATCACAACCAAGAACCACGGGAGCTTATGTGGCGACCCCACTTTTTAATATAAATAGTTGGCGGGTTTTCGCAACGAAAGCCGCAGAAGACCCATTTTACAAAAACTTTTTCGCACAAACTAAGATACATATCATTTTTACAGTACAACCATCTTTACACGGGCCTCGGCCCCAAAATATCAAAACAATCCTACGCCTCCACAGGTCGCGTCCCATGTACTGCACCGCCCTCAAAAGTCCGTGGAGTCACCGCCATCAGCCTGCCTCAGTCGTGACGTACCTTGACGTCGGGCTCAGTAATACCTACAACACGTAAAACTGAGCGATTGCCCAGTAGGTGAAAATATGCGTGAATGCAGCGTGCACTCAATCTCAATCCCGACACCTCACCGTGCAATGCACGCTCGTCCCACAACCTCATCCCATCTCATCTCATCTCATCCACAGGGCCCTAGGTCGGACTAATGCACCTCATAAATAACCCTACGGCACCTACCGTAAAGTTCGAGCGGCACCAACCACTCATCTCGACGGCACCAACCGTCCATACTCATTAGTGGCACCAACCACTAATCACGACGGCACCAACCGTCTATATAAATAAAGCTGGGCGGCACCAACCGCCCATCTCGACGGCACCAACCGTCAGGTGCAACTAGTACCAACCTCAACTCGACTTCGAGTCGACAACCAGCATCGGTCACATTCTACCCCGCTCAACGACACCTTAAGGTGTCACCGTATCAATACGGTCATCCAATCTTACCTCAATATGTCGTGATATGAAATGCGTCTCATACAAGTCGCACAAAATAACAACCACATCTCGTAACAACCGAAAATCCGGAAATTCTTTAAAATCCCGAAAATAATACTTACAGCTGAAATTAAAATAACCGTTGACCAGGGAATTTAATCGAAACCCGAAAATGGTTTAAATTAAAAGATTTGGGCTGAAATCAAACTAAAGCCCAGAATGGTCACACCAGGCCCATGAAAAGTCTACTAACAGTTGACCTGACGAAAACCTTTTTAATCTGGCGAGAACCTTTCTATGTCGCGAAAAGGTTTGGCATTGCGAAAAGCTAGCGAAAACTTTAACTGGCGAAAACCATTTCTTTTAAGTGGCGAAAAGCTTAGGCTAGCGAAAAGTAGCGAACAGCTTAAACTTGGCGAAAACTTTGGAAGTGGCGAAAAGCTTTCTCATTTTGAACAGTAGCTAGCGAAAACTTATATTAAGTAGCGAAAAGTTTTGGTTCGCGAAGACTCACAAAAAGTGGCGAAAAGCTGGGTTTGCGAAAAACCTTTTTATTTTGAACAGTGACTAGCGAAAAGCTCACTTTGCGAACACTAAGTGGCAAAAAGCTTTGGTTCGAAAACCTTATTATTGGCCCGCAAAAAACTTTTTCCTCTCACATACCGAAAACCTTAGGCCCGCGAAAAACTGATTTTCGGCCCGCGAAAACTTTTTCCTCTCACATACCGAAAACCTTAGGCCCGCGAAAACTGATTTTCCGGCCCGCGAAAACTTTTTCCTCTCACATAACGAAAACCTTAGGCCCGCGAAAACTGATTTTCCGGCCCGCGAAAACTTTTTCTTCCTCACAATTCGCAAAGTAACTGGCCCGCAAAAACTTAAAATGGCCCGCGAAAATGGTTTTCGGCCCGAAAACAAGTATCATTCGAAAGTAAAGAACAGTATACGAAAAACACTGAGTTCTTCAAATCTTCATATCTTTCAACAAATTCCAGAAACTCATAACATAATTAAAACCCATTAAAACCCATATTTTGGGTTTTTAAACATCAATCATCACACAAAATCACGTAAGCATAACTTAGAATCGAATTCACACAGTCAGTCAAAACCTGGGTTTTAGCTCATGTAATCACCCAAAAATTCGTTTAAGATTATAAGACATGTTAACATATATTAATTACGTGTTGTAGATGAAATATTTCACCTACCTCACGTCCGAAGCTAACTAAGCTACGATTTTTCCTAGCTCTCGGTCGTTGGTTGTTGAGTTTGAAGGTTTTCTTCTCTCCTTTTCTTCTCCTTGTTCCTTTTCTTCTTAATGAAGATTTTGAAGTATAATTGTATATTTAACTTGGGATAGCTCACGTGATGACAAGGAGGTGATAAGTAGGTGATGAAGTTTTCCTCTTTGGCTAAGAAAGGTTCCCTTTTGTAATTTTCCTCCTTATTGGGTTTGGGCCCAACTATACTTTGGGCTCAATTTCAAAATATCGGGCTTGCCCGAAATTAACTTCATTCATTTCGAATATACTATGCGTAATTCCCGTATTAAAATTTTACGGGTATTACAGCTTATGAATATTATCAATCAAAGGGTAGAAGACCCTGTTGAAGCAAGGAACGATGCTCCGTGGGAAAGATGCTCAAAGGGTAGAATATACTATGCGTAATTCCCGTATTAAAATCAGACAAAAAATGTTTCGAAGGGAGGACAAGATCAAGAATCTGGATGAGCTGAATCTTCGAGGGCTAGCTAATCTCACGGGTTTAAGACAGGCAGGACATGCATATATGCTTAGAAATATGTCTGCCATACCACGACGTGAGACGAACAAACAGAAGATAAGACAAGCCAAGGAGAAAATGAGAAACAAAGCGCCCTTGAAGGACATTATCGAAGTAGAACATCACAATGTGGGCCGAACTCAGTATCCAGTATTCGAGATCGAAAGGCGAGATGGCTCGAAGGAAAAGGTGTCAGAAGCTGACTTGGACTTGCTTGAACCCAATGATGTCTACCAGATGTACTGCTGCTACAGAAAGTTTACGCTCAGACACTTTCGGTACAAGCTGGGATTCATTGCGCTAAAGAGATTCATGACAAGACAAGTCAAGTATTACACCGCTCAAGACTTTCAAATGGGCTTAGAGAACAATATGAAGAAAGTCAACCTGACAAAGCCTAACCTTCAAGGCACAGAACTTGAGAACTTTCCAATGTTCTATATATTCAATGATCCATACATGGGTGTCACCTACCGCAACCACGAAGGACAGCCTCGGATAATCCTCATGCCAGAATTGCACAAATTCTGCGATGGAACGATTAAGCATGTCCGAGACGGCCTTCTTCCAAAAGTGGCACCTCTGGTTCTGATGGAAGCAACAGACGAACAGTTGGAAGATCAAATTCTCGCCCAAGACGCGATCGAGTTGCTTGAAGGACAACTCGATTTCAGGAGAATCCTAAGGCAGTATGAACACACCCTAGGATTCAGAAAGAGCTTCTATCGAACCCAAAGGACGTGAGCTTTCAAGAATTGAACACACGGGGGAGATTGTTAGAATATGTATTTGTGTTCATTTTGAACTTTGTCCTTTGAGTTTGAAATTCCATTAGTTTAGGGACTTAATTGTAAATATACCCAAACTTGTAAGGGTATATAGAATTCCCGCTTACAATTTACGTGTAAGCATTCATTCATTCAATTCAACAGAGTGTGAATAACAAAAAAGATACCCAAAACTCTCTTCACACTCACTTCACTCACGCACTTCACAACAAGCACACAATCAAGCTTGAATCTCAGTCCAGTCGTTCCAATCACAGAAGATAAGGAAGGATTTGCGATAAAGCTTGAAGAATTCGCTGATCGATTGCCTCCAAACTATCCACTGCTGCTTTCGCGCGCTATCTAAGGTTGAGGTATGTCAAACCTAATTGTGTGTTAACTATATTTGAGTGAATCTGAGACCTACAGCATTTGATGTCGACTCGCAGTTGAGTCAGGGCTACTTCTATGGCACCATGACGACGTGGTGCGTCGTCGGATATTTTATATATTCATGAGGCAGGAGGAGCGACCCAGGAAGGAGCGACCTAGCTATGCTAGCGTAGGCTAACTGGAGTACGCAACTTCCCTATTAGCGGTAAGGAGCGACCTGGAAGGAGCGACCTGGGAAGGAGCGACCTAGGGAGTAACCCTAGCGTAGGCTACTAGCGTGGGCTACCAGCGTAGGCTACCGCATGATAGAGGGGACGACCTGGGAGGGAGCGACCCAGGGAAACCTGGCGTAGGCTACCCAGCGTGGGTCACTGTCATAATTATCCGTTTTGGATAAGAGCTCTTTATGGTGCATAGCAAGTTAGCCGACGGCCCTGAGAGATAAGAGATTGAGTTCAATTCTACAAGGGTAGAGATGTATTGGCACGGATGCCTTTGCGGATGTTACACGTGCACGACATTGCATATTCCTACTTACTGGGCTTTATAGCTCACCCCTTATATTATATGTTGTAGGTGTAGGCGACCACGGTACGTGATCGTCTTGTTGGCAAGGCTAGTCTTTTGGAAGCTTCCAGCGACTTTTGAGGGTGGTGTGTACATGGATGCGACCTGTGTGGCGGGTGCTAAAGTTTACCTTGCTGCGTTATTTTACAACTCGTATGTAATTAGGATCCCAACTAAGATTTTGGCTTGTATGGGATGGTTTTCATATATAAAAAATAAAAATTAATACGCATTTGCGCATGCTTTGCATTCTATAGTATCGATAGTCACGTAAGCTATTATCGTAAATGGGTAGTAGAAGGTGGGGTGTCACAGGGTGGTATCAGAGCTTCGGTTGCAGGTTCTGTAGACTGTTCATGTACACACACTCAAAAGCGTGGAAGCGACCTTGCTAGTAAGTTTTTTATTCTTGTGAATTTCTTGTGTTGAACGAATTTATTGGCATTCGGAACGATTAGGGTAAGAGAGAAAATGGTAAGAACGCGAGGTGAAAGTAGTGGGAATGCTGATAGAGGCAAGGAACCCGCAACACCTATCGATAATCGCGACACGGCTATCCTTCAACTCACAGAGTTAGTCCGTCAGCAATCCGCCCAGATTCAAGAATTAATTCAGCAACGAAATATTGAGGGACAACAAAGCAGCAGAACTTCTCAGGCAGAACGAATTGAAATAGTGGGGGAGAGGTTTCGCAAACTCAATCCTCCAACTTTTGAAGACGCAAACGATCCAACGTTTGCCGAAGATTGGCTAAGGACCCTTGAAAGCATGTTTCAGTATAGCCGAATTCCCGAGGAAGAGAAAGTGCTTTGTGCCGCCTTTCTGTTGCGAGGAGGTGCGGGACATTGGTGGGATACTATTTTAGCGATCGAGAACCCTATTACGATGCCTTGGGAACGCTTCAAGGAGCTGTTCAGAAGCAAATATTTCACTGCCCCGGTGCGAGCCCAGCGCATGAACGAATTCATCAATCTCAGACAGGGGACGATAACGGTGGCTGAGTATATCAGAAAATTTGAGCAATTATCGAGGTTTGCGACTCACATGGTGAGTACGGACGCGCTGAAAATTGAGCGATTCCTTGAGGGCCTGAAGCCAGAGTTATATCGTGATGTAAACATGGCTGGACTTCAAGGAGCTACATATGCACAAGTTGCAGAGCGAGCATTGGTGGCCGAACAGGCTGAAACTAGAATCATCAGGGCGCAAGAGGCGAAACGGAAGTTTGTACAAGGAACAAAGTGGAGCGGAGGGAATCAAAAGCGACTATTTGTCTCGAAAGGTGCGAGGCCAAACGTTCAGAACAGGCCTGGACAACCTCCACCAAACCCGACGCAGGCAAGGTTTCCCACACCAATTCCAAACTACCCGAGGTGTGGGAAACGACATTACGGCAACTGCTTTCCACAGACTAATAACTGCTTCAAATGTGGGAAGTCTGGACACTTTGCAAGGCAATGCCCAGAAAACACATCTGGGAGCCAAGCTGCAGGACAGACCAGACCACCAACCATGGCAGCACGAGTTTACACCCTAACTTCAGAAGAGGCGGAGAACAACCCATTAGTGGTGGCAGGTATCCTACTTATCCATCAAACCCCGACATGCATTTTAGTAGACTCAGGAGCCACGCATTCATTTGCATCATCCAATTACGTGGTGAGACTCAGGATTACACCTCAATAATCCGAATGTGAATATAACGTAATCATTCCGCATGGAGCTGCAACTCGAACCAATTTAGTTTTGCGAAACTGCCCGGTATTAATCCACGATAGAGAACTGCCCGTAGATCTGATAGTCATTCCAATGAACGACTACGAAGTGATTCTTGGAATGGACTGGCTATCGAAGTACGGAGCGGTGATCGATTGCAACCGAAAGAAAGTTACGTTCAATATAGAAGAAGCCGAACCCTTTACTTTCACAGGAATGAATAAAGGCGGAAATATTTCCATGATATCAGCATTGAAGGCACAACGTTTGATTAAGGCAGGATGTGAAGCCTACCTTGTTTCCGTTATAACATCGGCGGAACGTTCGTTTCCGAAGCTAGAAGAGGTTCCAGTAGTGCGAAAATTTCCTGATGTCTTTCCTGAAGACTTACCAGGACTTCCTCCGAATCGTGAAATTCAATTTTCCATTGACCTGATACCTGGAGCGGCACCAATTTCAAAGGCTCCTTATCGATTAGCTCCAATGGAGTTGAAAGAACTAAAGGAACAACTGGACGAATTATTAGAGAAGGGATTCATTCAACCAAGCTTTTCTCCCTGGGGAGCGCCAGTTCTATTCGTAAGAAAGAAAGACGGATCGATGCGATTGTGTATTGATTTTAGGGAGCTAAACAAAATCACCATAAAGAACAAGTACCCTCTGCCGAGGATTGACGACCTATTTGACCAGTTGCAAGGCGCGACGGTGTTTTCAAAAATAGATCTGCGATCAGGATATCACCAGTTGAAAATTCGAGAAGAAGACATTCCAAAGACCGCCTTTAGTACGAGGTACGGACACTATGAATTCTTAGTTATGCCTTTTGGGCTAACTAATGCGCCAGCAGCATTTATGGACATGATGAATCGCGTGTTCAAGTCATTTTTAGACAAGTGTGTCATCATATTTATCGATGACATTCTAATCTATTCTAAGACAAAGGAGGAGCATGAACAACATTTGGAAGTCGTCCTTGAGATATTACGAGAGGAACAGTTGTATGCTAAATTCAAGAAATGCGAGTTTTGGATGAAACAAATCGCATTTCTTGGGCACGTCATCTCGGGAGCTGGGATCTCAGTAGATCCAAGCAAGATCGAGGCTATTAATAATTGGCCTCAACCAACCAACGTAACGGAAGTACGTAGCTTTCTTGGCCTGGCAGGGTATTACAGAAAATTCATTAAAGACTTCTCGAAGATCGCCTCAACATTAACGAAGCTAACAAAGAAGAACACTCCTTTTCATTGGAACGAATCGTGTGAGCAAAATTTCCAAGAATTGAAAAGACGACTCACCTCGGCCCCAGTCCTTACAATACCAACAGGGACAGGAGGATTTTCAGTTTACAGCGATGCTTCGAAGAATGGCCTAGGATGTGTGCTAATGCAAAACGGGAAGGTGATAGCATATGCTTCCCGCCAATTGAAGGAATACGAAAAGAACTACCCGACACATGATTTGGAACTTGCCGCAGTGGTTTTTGCTCTGAAGATTTGGCGGCATTATCTATACGGAGAACGATGCGAAATTTACACAGACCACAAGAGCCTGAAATATTTCTTCACCCAGAAAGAACTGAATATGAGGCAGCGACGTTGGCTGGAACTTGTTAAGGATTACGACTGCGTAATCAATTACCACCCAGGCAAAGCAAATGTAGTTGCTGATGCGCTAAGCAGAAAAACCGTAACTACTGAGTTACAACGATTTGAGGTGGAGATAGTACCTTTGGGCGAAGTCGAAACAAAATTGGCAGCAATGACCCTTCAACCTACGTTATTAGAACAAATCAAAAAGGCACAAGAAAAAGATAAATTCTGCCTGAAAATCAAAGGCGCACAGACGAAACAAACATCAGCTGACCTTTATATACACGAAGATGGAAGTTTATACAACAAGAACCGTGTATACGTGCCTAATGACGAGGAACTGCGACGAACGGTAATGACGGAGGCACACACTACTACATATTCAGTACACCCAGGAGCTACAAAAATGTATCGAGATCTACGGACGAACTATTGGTGGCCAGGAATAAAGGAAGACATTGCGACGTTCGTAAATCGGTGTCTAACCTGCCAACAAATCAAAGCGGAGCACCAACGACCGGCAGGAACGTTGAAACCACTACCAATACCTGTATGGAAGTGGGACCATATTACGATGGACTTCGTTGTCGGTTTGCCGAAGACTGTGAAAGGCCACGACGCCGTTTGGGTAATCGTCGATCGATTGACAAAGTCTGTCCATTTTCTACCCATCAGCTAGACTTTTCTATTGGACCGATACGCTGAACTGTATATCCAAGAAATAGTTCGACTCCACGGGATTCCATCTTCAATCATTTCAGATCGAGACTCGAGGTTCCTGTCCAAGTTTTGGATGAGCCTGCAGAAGGCTATGTGTAATACCCGTAAAATTTAATACGGGATTTTGATGTAATTAACTATATGATTATGTTACTTAGAAATTTTATTTAGGTGAAGAATCTCAAAAATTCGGGTGATGGCAGCATTAAGGTAAAGCCCAAATAAATTCGGGTGAAGCAATTTTCGGGTAAGAACAAAGGGAAGAATTCGGGTAAAGACAAAGTGAAATTCGGGTGAAGTGTAAATAATTTTCGGGCAAGACATTTCCTAACCTAAGAGGAAAAACTCGTCACCTCCTTGTCACCTACTTATCATCATTTACCTCAAAGTATATCTATACCCCATTAAGTGAAAAACAGCGAACATTTTCGAAACCAAGAAAGGAGAAGAAAAGGGGAGAAGAAAACCTTCAAACTCAATAACCAACGATCGAGAGCTCGGAAAAATCTTAGAACACGTAAACTTCGGACGTGAGGTAGGTGAAATCTTTCATCTACAAACACGAAAATATTATGTGTTTTATGTGATAACGTTTTTTGTTATGATCTTACGTGACTTACATGATGATTTGGTGAATTTTCGGGTGGCTATATGCGTTAAAAACCCAGATTTTTGGGTTTGAATCTATATTACGTGTTATAGTTGTATTTACATGGAAGTTGAATGAGTTAGGAATATTTTCGGGTAGATGTTATTCGGGCACTTTAATGTTTTCGGGTGTTTGAATAGTTTTTGGGCATAGTACTTTGTACTGTAGTCTGGAATTTATATAAATTTGGATAGGTATACGTTTCCAGGTCTTTAAAATTTTCGGACAAAGTATTTTCGGGTAACAAGGTTTTCACAGAAAAAAAATATATAATTTTCGGGTCTTTTAAAATATTCTGAGTTAGAAAGGAAATTCGGCGAATTGTGTTCATTTTCGGGTAAAGAGTTTCGGGCCTTCGAAAGATATTCGGGCTCAAGTTTTCGGCGTTTAAAACTAAGATTTTCGGATGGAACTGTCGGGCCACATGTTCGGGTCAAAACATTTTCGGCGTCAGACTCATTTTCGGGCAGCAACTTTCGGGCTCGAATAAAATTTGGGTCTTTGTTCAAAAAAAAAAAAAAAAAAAAAAAAAGTCTTTTGGAGGAAAATTATTTTTACATCATTGAATGAGAAAAATGTTCCGAGTCCAACGGGCATAGTCTATTTTAACGCCCGATTAAAAGTTTTCGAAATAAATTTTCCAGGTTCAAAATAATATTTTCAGGGAAGGTAGTTTTAGTGTGTACTGTGCCATTTCATTTGTATATCACACATGCATTTCATATCAGTACGAGTGAGTGATGACCGTGTGGACACGGTGACACTTTATAGTGTCAACGAGCGGGGTAGATCGTGCTCGTGTTGATGATTCGTAGAAGAATCGAGGTTAGTACTCATATATGACACCTGACGGCAGACAGGCGTGATCGATCTGTCTACTCGGGCGTGAACGTCCCGAGGTGCAAAACCGTCTTTTATGTTATTTTCACGGAAGGAGCGACCTGGTAGGGCAATAGCGTGAACGTCTAAACGCTATCAGTGTAGGCTACCGTCTTTTATAATGTTTTCGCGGAAGGAGCGACCTGGTAGGGCAGTAGCGTGATCGTCTAAACGCTATTAGTGTAGGCTACCGTGATTGTTATGGGCGCGCGAGGTGTCGAGTCTAACCTAGGGCCCTGTGTCGAGATATGGTAAGATGGATTGAGAGGAAAAAGTCGAGAGTGCATTTATGGTGAGATATTTTGGGATAATGGGTGAGCGCACGCTGCATTCATGCATGTTTTCACCTACTGGGCAATCGCTCAGTTTTATGTGTTGTAGGTACGACCGAGTCCGACGTCGAGGTATGTCGCGACTGAGGCAGGCTGATGGCGGTAACTCCACGGACTTTTGAGAGCGAGGTTGTACATGGATGAAGACCTGTGGAGCGGCATTAGGGCGTTTTGATATTTTGAATATTTTGGGGCTACGGCCTTTGTAAATATACGACTTTGTAACCCGTATGTACTATAATATATTCTATTTTACGAAAAAGTTTTTGTAAAATGGGTCTTCCGCGGCTTTCGTTGCGGAAATCCGCCACTAATAGTATTTAGAAAATGAGGGTCGTCTCACTATGGGGACTAAACTTTCATTTAGTACGGCTTATCATCCTCAAACGGATGGACAGTCAGAAAGAACCATACAAACCCTGGAAGATATGTTGCGGGCATGTGTTCTTGATTTCAAAGGGAACTGGAGCAAATACCTTCCATTGATCGAGTTCTCCTACAACAATAGTTATCACGCAACAATTGAAATGGCCCCGTATGAAGCTTTGTACGGACGCAAATGCAGATCTCCAATACATTGGGACGAGGTTGGTGAACAAGCAATATTGGGTCCCGATATGGTCCGAGAAATGACCGAAGCCATAACGAAAATTCGAGAAAGAATGCGAACGGCACAAAACAGACAGAAGTGCTATGCGGATCAACGACGGAGACCGTTAGAATTCAAAGTGGACGATTGGGTATTCTTAAAGATATCCCCGATGAAAGGCGTAAAACGATTCGGGCGGAAAGGAAAGTTAAGTCCGAGATACATTGGTCCGTTCAGAATACTTAAAAGAGTCGGCGAAGTAGCATATCAGTTAGAATTACCAGCCTCACTATCACAAGTTCATGATGTCTTCCACATATCAACGCTACGAAAATATGTCGCAGACTCAAATCATATATTAAGAAACGAATTTCTTCACCGACAACTCAAGCCAGATTTAAGCTACGACGAAAGACCAGTGGAGATTTTGATGCACGAAGTGAAACGACTTCGAAATAAGGATATTCCCTTAGTTAAAGTGCTGTGGCAGAACCAATTGACAGAAGAAGCTACTTGGGAACGAGAAGATGATATGAGAAGTCGCCACCCCGAATTATTTCAACCGGCATAATTTCGGGGGCGAAATTCTTTTAAGGGGGAGAGGATGTAATACCCGAGTTCCGCACATAAAATGGCCAATAAATTTGCATGCATATTATGTGCTTATATATGTATATGTGATTTTCGAAAGATGGGAGATTTCGAAGATTAAGATTATGAAGTATAGGATTTTCGAAAGAACATAGATTGCGAAAACTTAAAATTTTCGAAAGGAGATTTTCGAACTTAAGATTTTCGAAACATAGTTTCAACAATATATAGTTTTCGAAAATATAGTTTCAAAAACATAGATTTAAAACTTAGCATGAGAGGAAAGTGAATAAAACAATAAAATAATATATTACATAGGTTGAGATAAGTATTAGCTAGGTCCTTATCATTTGTTTATCATCACACGCAAACATAAGATAAGAATTAAGAAGAAAGAAAATCATTCATTTTTTTTCCTATCAAACTTTCGAAACTAAGAATAAGGAGAAAAAGAGTACGAATAGTGATCATCTTTAAGCTTGGGAAAGGTATAAATTCTTAATATGAGTTTTATGTTTTTAGCTATGATTTAGCATGTTATAAGTATTAACAAGCATGAATATTTCATGTGTTCATGTTTTATATATAGGTTTTGATTTTCGAAAGATTTGAGCATGTTTTAAAGTTCATATGATGCTTATCATGTTCTGAAGAAATGATGTTTTGATCGAAGGTTTAGATATTTTTCGAATGAATAGGAGTTTTTCACGTCTTGAACTTGGTTTTTGCTACTTAAGATGATTTTCGCTGGTTTAAAATGGTTTTCGCCACTTTTCACTGGATTAAGCTTTTCGCCACTTAAAATAAAAGGTTTTCGCTAGCTACTGTTCAAGGTTAAGCTTTTCGCCACTCTTTATTACGTTTCGCGAACCAAAGCTTTTCGCCACTTAGTGTTCGCGAACTGAGCTTTTCGCCACTTAGTGTTCGCGAACTGAGCTTTTCGCCACTCTTTATTTGGTTTCGCGAACCAAAGCTTTTCGCCACTTATTGTTCGCGAATTGAGCTTTTCGCTAGTCACTGTTCAAAATAAAAAGGGTTTTCGCGGGCCAGAAAAGTTTTGCGCATGAGATAACCCCGGGCCGAAAACCTATTTTCGCGGGCCAGAAAAGTTTTGCGCATGAGACAACCTCGGGCCGAAAACCTATTTTCGCGGGCCGAAATTTAGTTTTCGCGGGCCAGAAAAGTTTTGCGAATGAGAGATAACTTCGGGCCGAAAACCTGTTTTCGCGGGCCTGGAAGGATTTTTTTTGAAACTAATTGATTTTCGAATGAAATTTCGAAAACTTGCATATTTTCAATATAAATGCAATTTTTTTTTAACATTTAGGTAATTCGAAAACTTTTATAATTATTTAACTTAGATAATGCACTGAGATAATAATATTTTCATGTTTAAGGGTCGAAAATTAGGTGATTCACAGGACTGTTAGGATAATTAATCAAGGACACCAGGTAAGTGGGAATTTCAACTACAACACATAAATGTATTATAAGTGATTAACTTACGTGACTATGTGCCTTGGTGTTCATACTGTTACGTGAATTATTTGGCATGTGCCTAACTAGTAAGTATTTTCAATATTACTCCCGTGGTATAATCATGTGCATACACAATACATTTGGGGATTTACGGGGGATGAGTATGCATGGTACTTATTGCCTGAGGGCGAATAATATTTGCCAATGTGGGCATTTGATGTCGACTCGCAGTTGAGTCAGGGCTACTTCTATGGCACCATGACGACGTGGTGCGTCGTCGGATATTTTATATATTGATGAGGCAGGAGGAGCGACCCAGGAAGGAGCGACCTAGCTATGCTAGCGTAGGCTAACTGGAGTACGCAACTTCCCTATTAGCGGTAAGGAGCGACCTGGAAGGAGCGACCTGGGAAGGAGCAACCTAGGGAGTAACCCTAGCGTAGGCTACTAGCGTGGGCTACCAGCGTAGGCTACCTCATGATAGAGGGGACGACCTGGGAGGGAGCGACCCAGGGAAACCTGGCGTAGGCTACCAAGCGTGGGTCACTGTCATAATTATCCGTTTTGGATAAGAGCTCTTTATGGTGCATAGCAAGTTAGCCGAGGGCCCTGAGAGATAAGAGATTGAGTTCAATTCTACAAGGGTAGAGATGTATTGGCGCGGATGCTTTTGCGGGGGTTACACGTGCACGACATTGCATATTCCTACTTACTGGGCTTTATAGCTCACCCCTTATATTATATGTTGTAGGTGTAGGCGACCACGGTACGTGAGCGTCTTGTTGGCAAGGCTAGTCTTTTGGAAGCTTCCAGCGACTTTTGAGGGTGGTGTGTACATGGATGCGACCTGTGTGGCGGGTGCTAAAGTTTACCTTGCTGCGTTATTTTACAACTCGTATGTAATTAGGATCCCAACTATGATTTTGGCTTGTATGGGATGGTTTTCATATATAAAAAATAAAAATTAATACGCATTTCCGCATGCTTTGCATTCTATAGTATCGATAGTCACGTAAGCTAGTATCGTAAATGGGTAGTAGAAGGTGGGGTGTCACAGTCGTCTCCGATTTTAAGTGCAAATTCGGGTAAAGAAAATCGGGGGTAATTGTAAACTTCGGGTAGATTTTGAGATCATCTAGATTCTAGAGTGAAAATTCGCCGAGTTTAAAATCGGGTAAATGAATTTCGGCGAAAAACACTGTTGGTCTACAGTGGATTTTCGGGTAGAAATTCAAATTTCTCCCGAAAATCGTCCGAATGTCGAAGTCTCTTTTGCTAAAATCTGCAGCTATCAAAGGAAACAGCGTAAAATATGCAGAAATGAGTTCGTTCTTACTAAATAGGAATGGGTAAATGCAGGAAATCTGACGAAAAATGATTTGGGATCGAGAATCGATAGCTTTT
This sequence comes from Lindernia subracemosa, assembly GCA_028392965.1. NCBI lineage: Eukaryota > Viridiplantae > Streptophyta > Magnoliopsida > Lamiales > Linderniaceae > Vandellia > Vandellia subracemosa. The sequence continues at coordinate 1,350,025 of JAQPCC010000049.1, forward strand.
ATTTTGAAATCGGGGCGGTTTTCGTGTCGTACTATGCAAGATTCGGGGGTTTTGGAGAGTGAATACTGAAATTCGGGCGCTTTGGCATATTTAATACTTTCACTGTGTATTTTCGGATGTTTGAAAATTCGGGCATAGTTGAGGAAAATTCGCCGTGCTAAAATTCGGACAAAAATTACTGTGTAAGTTAAGCCCGAAAAGTTGGCCCGAAAAGTATTTGTTTGACCCGAAAATTGCTGTTAAAGATGGCCCGAAAAGTATTTGTTTGACCCGAAAATCAGTATTTTTCAAAGTTTCAAAAAATGCTTAAAGATATGCGAATTTTTGTATGACACTTTGAAAATTCTAAACTCCCCCTCAATTTAAGCCTATCTGTCAAACACTCCCCTGAATAAAGTAAAAAAACTCCCCCTCAATTTATGCACACTACAAAAACATAAAAGAATTAGTGAAAATCATGAATGGCATCTATGTACACTAAATAAGGTTCTTGGAAGCACAATCGATTATGGATCCCGATTCAACATGCCCAACTTAGACACGAGGAATTGGAATCGTTTCCCATCCAATGCTTTCGTGAATAGGTCAGCAAGTTGAAGTTCGGTGTTTACAAAATGCATTTCGATTGTGCCTTGCTCCACATGTTCCTTAATAAAGTGATACATAATGTCTATATGTTTTGTGCGTGAATGATGTACGGGATTGCAAGTTATAGCTATTACACTCTCAGAGTCGCTAAAAATGGGAATGTTATTAAGTAAAATGCCAAAGTCTCGTAACTGGGTTCTCATCCACAAAATTTGCGAACAACAACTCGCAGCACCGACATATTCTGCCTCTGCCGTAGAAGTTGATACGCAGTTTTGCTTTCGAGATGACCAGCTTACGAGTTTACCCCCTAGAAATTGAGCGGTTCCGGAGGTGCTTTTTCTGTCCAGCTTGCATCCCGCATAATCTGCATCCGTGTAGCCAACAAGATGGAAGTCTGAGTCCTTGGGGTACCATAGGCCGAGGTTTGGGGTTCCTTTGAGGTACTTGAAGATTCTCTTTATGGCCAGCATGTGAGATTCCTTTGGATCAGCTTGAAACCGGGCGCACAGACATGTCGCAAACATAATATCTGGGCGACTGGACGTGAGGTAGAGTAATGATCCGATCATGCCTCGATATGTGGTTTGGTTGACGGGTTTCCATGAGGTATCTGCATCTAGTTTGCATGATGGAGACATAGGAGTACTGGCAGTGTTGGAGTTGTCCAAGTTGTACTTCTTGAGAATATCATGAACGAACTTGGACTGGTTGATGAAGATTCCATCATGGAGTTGTTTGACTTGATGGCCTAAGAAGAAGTTTAGCTCTCCCATCAAACTCATTTCGAACTTTTGCTTCATCAAATCTCCAAAGTTGCTGCAGAGTCTTGCGTCCGTCGAGCCAAAGATAATATCGTTGACATAAATCTGTACTAGCATAATATCTGATCCGCTTCTTTTAGTGAAGAGAGTCGTGTCGATTTTCCCTTTCGTGAAACCGGAGGAAATGAGGAAATCAGAGAGGACCTCATACCAAGCTCGAGGTGCTTGTTTGAGGCCATATAGAGCTTTGTCTAACCGGTACACGTAGTCGGGGTTGTCTCTGCTCACAAAACCTTCAGGCTGAGAAACGAAAACTTCTTCTTTTAATATTCCGTTGAGGAAGGCTGTTTTGACGTCCATTTGATATACGGTGAAGTTTTTGTGCGCGGCAAAGGCAAGGAAGATCCTGATGGCTTCAATTCTGGCGACAGGTGCATAGGTCTCGTCGTAGTCGATTCCTTCCTGTTGATTGTATCCTTTCGCCACTAGTCTTGCCTTATTTCTGATCACGACCCCTTGTTCATCCTTCTTGTTTTTGAAGACCCAGTTAGTACCAATAATGGTTTTCCCTTGCGGTCTAGGTACTAGTTTCCAGACATTTAACCTGTCAAATTGACTGATTTCTTCCTGCATGGCCATAATCCAATCTGGGTCGGTAAGAGCGTCAGCTACTTTAGTTGGTTCCTTTTGACTTAGGAAGCACGAGTAGAGACTTTCATTAACTGTTGAGGCCCGAGTTGTGACGCCACTTGAGGGATCCCCAATGATTTGCGAATTCGGATGAGCCCGGGTCCATTTGCTTGCGTGCGTGTGTGAAGATTCAGCAGTATCTTCACCCGTGGGATCTTCTGAATCCAGTGTGATTTGAGGTTCCGTGGGCTCATTAGGTTGGGATCCTATTTCTTCTGAAGATGCTCCACTTTGAAATTCAATTGTTGGAAAGGTGTCGGCATCTGAGCTAGCAATGATGTCTGTGTCAGTCGTCGGTTCAGTATCGTCTCCGATGTGAAGATTTTCCATTGTTGGAGGAGAGCTTTCGTTGCCTGGGGCTTCAGAAGGAACAGTAGGTGTGGGTAGCGGAGGTCTTGGGCACAGGTGCTCAAATAGCATATCAAGATCCGCATCGCTAGAGGTATGGGTCTTTGCAGACGGGCCCACTGAAGAGGTGCTAGGTTGATCTTTAGTCAACTCTCGTAGAAGTCCGGGTTCTGGACTAATGGGTACAGAAGCCACTTGATCTACTTCGTCAAACATGACGTTGATGCTTTCCATGATAGTCCTTCTCTCTTTTAGGTATACTCGATAAGCTTTAGAGTTTGTCGAGTATCCTACAAGTACGCCCTCGAATGCCTTTGGGTCAAGTTTGCCCCTATTTTCTCGTTCGTTGGCAACATAACACTTGCATCCGAAGATTCTGAGGAATGAGACGTCTGTCACTCTGCGGTTTATCATCTCGTATGGAGTTCGGTTGAATCTCTTGTGAAGCGATGCACGATTCTGAGTGAAGCACGCTGTGTTTAGAGCTTCAGCCCACAAGAAGTGCGGTAGTCCAGAGTGGACTAGTAGGGTTCTTGTTGCCTCAACCAGGGTCCTGTTTTTGCGTTCGACAACACCATTTTGTTGGGGTGTCTTTGCTGCTAAGAACTGTTGGGTGATACCTAGCGATGCATAAAAATCGCTGAGTTTCCTGTTCTTAAATTCAGTCCCATTGTCAGTTCTGATTATCTGGATGTTTAGCTGGTGAAGGTTCTGGACTGTCTTCACGAATCCGATAATAAGATCTGCTGTTTCGTCTTTCGATCGGAGAAACTTGGTCCAAGTGAAGCGCGAGAAGTCGTCCACTATCACCAAGACATATCTTCGTCCATTGATAGTTTGAGTGCGCATTGGTCCGCACAAGTCCATATGAATAAGCTCAAGAGGTCTTGTGGTCGAAGCTGTGTGTTTGGTGTGATGAGATGCTTTCCTCATTTTTCCCATTTCGCACGCCGAGCAAAGATGCTCTTTGTGATATCTGAATGAGGGAAGTCCTTTGACCAAGTTGTCTGAGCGGAGCTTGTTCAGATCCTTGAAGTTGAGATGTGAGAGCCGCTGATGCCAAAGATCATTCTGATGCATAGATGCGCGAGAGATGAGGCAGGTTGGTCGTATTGTCTTCAGGTCGATGGAGTAGAGATTTGTCTTCCTGTGACCAGTGAGCAGCTTTGACCCTTTATCATCGATGACGCTGCACTGGTTGGATTCGAAGAGAACTTGAAATCCTTTGTCACAGAAACGTCCAATGCTGAATAGGTTGTAGCTTAGCCCTTCGACATACGATACTCCCTTGATGGTGAGTTTGTCATGGATAAGGTTGTCTATTCCTAGCATAGGTGCAGAGTCGCCGTTTCCGAAGTAGACCTTTCCGAGATAGCCCTCGGTGAAGTTGCTCAACAGTTCTTTGTTTCCAGTCATGTGTGAGGAGCAACCTGAGTCTAAGTACCACACATGACGGACCTGCATGATAAACTAGGTTAGCTTACGAACCCGTTTGAGGACGGGTTCAGTATTCACAGCAGGAAATGGATCCAATAGTATTGATGTTATATTAAGTATCAAGTCGGTTTGATTGATGATTGACTTAGGGACCCAGACTTGATTACTGCATATTTGGTGCAGTAAACACTTAGGAATCCATAGTTGTTTGTATTTGGGCTTTTTATTCTGTTTGTGTTTGTTCTCATTTTCGGGTGTGGCGTGTCTCTTCCTTTTTGTTTTTCGCGATGATTTATGTCGCGTGGGTGATACAGGATTGGAGAGGGAAGAGGTGATAGTATGCGTCTTTTTGCGAGATCGATTGTAATGAGAACGTTGAAATGCATCAAAAGAGTTCGGACAATTCCTATGAGTTTTCGTGGGAAATAGAGAATTACAGTCTGCGATATTACAAGACAATCGCTTAGGAAAGTTAAAATAGTTAGAAACTGGAGAGACCGGCTTTGAAGGTAGCTTCTTCTTCTGAGCCCAGAGATTTGTTTTCTTCATTCGTTCCGGAGCAACCTTCCTTGTCTTTCTGCCTCTCAAATTTTTGCCTGTTGCCATAAGCTTAACAGAGTGAGTACAAGTGATTAAGTGAGATGGAGGAGACTTGATTTCTGTACTCTTATCTACATACGTAGAAGTTTTGGGGACAGAATTAGAGATGGAAGGTTTGTGAACATCAGGAAAGTTTTCAAGAGTGTAAATTTTACTTAAGAGGATGGTTCTTTCTTCCAAAAAGGCTTTCCTTTCAGATTCCAGAGTAGCAGTTAGATCGCCTATTTTGCGAATTATTTCTGGAATGTAGATGGATGAATAAATGGGTTTGGCCTGTTCGGAAGTGCTTTCCTGATTTTCGGGACCGAAAGGTGAGACAAAGTCTGTAGTCAGCGTAATGATTCTAGTTTTATAGCCATCGTTCAGCTCTGCATACTCAAATGCAATTTGGGCCCATTCTTTGTTTCTTCGTTTCTTATCTTCCGTCTCATTTGCTTCTGATGACTCGATGAAAGGCATAAGTGTTTCCAGAGTTAGATCTAGATGTCTGATGTCATATAGGAAATATACAGCATCTTTCGAAGGGTTATGTTTACTTCGGAATCCTATACCTTCACGAGGGTCGTAAAATTCTACATCCTTCGGTTGGTTGAGAAAGATGGTTTGATCGGTCTGACCTCTTTTGGTGAGGAGGTCTTCCAATTCTTTGATCTTTTTATAGAGTCTAACCCTTGCTTTGGTGATCATGTCATATTGAGAAGAGACGTTTACGCGTTCTTCTTCGCTTTCCTTCAAATTTTTACTAACATTGCTAATCTGTTTTTCGCTTTCTTCCACCTTAATTGTTAAGATTTTAACTATGGACTCTGCATTAGCTAATGACTCCCTAAGAATAGCTATATCTTCCTGTTGCGTGTTTAGTAAGGAATAATTATTATCGAATTTTCGTTTTAGTTCTATGGAATCCCTACATTGCATGGAAAGGTTGCATATCCTATGGTTCAATTCAGTGAAATCAATTGGGGATGGAGTGTATACCTCCGAGTCAGAGTTGGGGAGATCGGAGCCATTGGAGCTGGGGCCAACTGCTTCATCCTCCGAGTCACTGTCTTTGATCTTTACCATGAAGGCTTTCTCATCCGTCTCCTCGTCTGACGTGTCCTCAAGCCATTCCTCTTCTTCAGCGACCAGCACAATCCCCACATCTTTCTTTTGAGAGAACTGAAGCTTTCTCTTGTAGTACTCAGAGTCCTTTGTTTTAGGTCTGTAACAGTCCTTAGCAAAGTGACCTAGCTTCCCACAGTTGAAGCATTTCTTTGGGGCTTCGGCTTCCTTGGTCTCATGTTCCTCGGGAGCGATGGCCTTTTGTTTTGTGCTGGATGTTCGTTGTCGATTGTAGGATGATGATGATTTCTTGGGAAATTTCTTGTTCATCATCTTCGATAGCATAGCCATCTGCTTTTTGAGGTCATTGAGTTCTTCGTCAGAGCTAGAGTCAGAGTCAGCACTGTCTGAGGAGTCGGATAAGACGACTTGTTTTCACTTAGATCCTTTCGAGCTTCTGTGGGTGGATTTGTTGGTCACGAGAGCAACAGGTTCCACCTCAGTTTTTTCCTTTCCTTCGTTTTTGATTTCCTTCGCGTATTCGATGTATTGGGAGAGATTGTCGTGAAGGGAATGTATGTCCATGGCATCCAGATCTTTGTTTTGTTGCTTGATCAGAACAGCAATTCTGCCCCACTCGGGTTGAAGTGTGGAGAGGAACTTGATGTTGTGTTCGAAGTTCGATCGTTGGATGTTGATCTTCCTCATCTCATTGATGATGGTGAGGAAACGAAGGTAGGTGCTTCGAAGTTCTTCCCCGTCTTTGGCTCTGAAGGAGTCATAGGCTGTGAGAGTGCTCGATCTCTTGGACAAGTTGCTGACTTCCGTCCCAACCATCATGTTGGAAGTATTTTATAGTGTTCAATAATCAAGTTATCTTTGTCTAGGGACTTAATTGTAATATATGTATAGTTAGGAACTAGAATGCAAATATACCAATATTGATTGGTATATATAGGGCAAGTGTGTGTAAAATACACACAACTTGAGTTTAGCTTTCTCTCACTAGAAAAACTCTCTCATCATTATCTTAATTAGGGTTGAATTGTAGAGAGAGAAAGAGGTTAATTAGAGAGAAAGTGTGTGATTAATGAAGATTTGATTGAATATTACCCAAATGCTTCCGCTCAATCTTGTTCAAGGTAATTTCGATTAAATCTATGCTCGAGTTTTTCGTTGGATGTTAAAAACGGACCTAACAATTGGTATCAGAGCCAAAATCGTGTGAATTGATCAATTTTTTATTGCTGAAATTTGTTTTTCGTATGAGTTGTTCTTCGCGCCAATAGCTTTTTCGCATGATCTATATGATTTTCGTATGCTATTTTGCTTGCTGTTTTCGGATGATTCTGAACGAAATCTGTTGCGAATCATTTGATCTATGTTATTTGCGATTATCGTCGATTAATTGAGCATAATTTGGCCAGAGATTGAAATCTGCGATCGAAAATTGTTTTTATCTTCAAACTGTTCTTCACGCAAAATTACTTAATTGGACTATATTTTGGTTTCTATTGTGTTAATCGAGTGTTTTAGATGATTACCCATTCAATTTCGATCGATTAACTGTGCTTAATGTGTTAATTTGAGTGTTATTTGAAGATTTCGCACATAAAATCGCGTTTTCGTACCAAAGAAATAGTTTTTCGCACCAAACATTTTCGCACTATTCGTAAGATAGTTTTCGTATCAAAGTGTTTATCGCATTGACCTAAGTTTTCGTTTCTCTCACATTCCCTGAATTTTTTCTCTTTGACTTTACATTTTCGTATACTGTAGCTTACGCAAAACATACAATTTTATCGCACGACAAAGTACTGTTCATCCGAAATTCACTGTTCATCCGAAAAATAAATTTTTTTTCGCACGCACTGTTCATACGAAATCACTGTTCATCCGAAAAAAAAATAACTTTTCATCCGAAAAATAAATCTTTTTTTCTCGCACGCTACTCTTCATCCAGAATTCACTTCATCCGAAAAATAAAATTTTTTTCGCACGCACTGTTCATACGAAAACACTGTTCATCCGAAAAAAATTACTGTTCATCCGAAAAATAATTTTTTTTTCGCACGGTACTGTTCATCCAAAAATACTGTTCATCCGAAAAAATCACTATTCATCCGAAAAATATTTTTTTTCCGCACGGTACTGTTCATGCCAAAATTACTTTTTTTTCCCACGGTACTGTTCATTCAAGAAAAAAAAACATTTTTCATCCGAAAAACAAATTTTCTGATACGAAAAGCAAATTTCTGATCCGAAAAAAAATTCATCCGGAAAATTTTTCGGATACTATTCATTAAAAAAAAAACACTTTTCTAATACTATTCATACAAAAAACGTTTTACCAAAACTTTCACTGCCAAAACTTATACATTCGAAAATCTTTTATTAAAATTCTCTAACTGATTTTTAAAATTCGAAAAGTTTTAATCAAAATTTAATATCAATTCAAAACACGATAACGATAAAAAACATTCAATCCAGAAAGTAAATATGGAAGCCAACTACTTGATAAAAATCAAATAATTAGAAGCTAAGCTAGAAAATAATTACAACTGCTTAGTTAAGAGTCTAGAAGAAAAATCTATTCTTAAAAATAAACTAACAATAGAACAAGAAAGGCTGACGAGCTTAAAGACAAGGGTCGCACAACAAGAATCAACTATAAGCGAACTTACAAAAGAATTATCTACATGTAGAGACGAAAAAATAAATAATGCAGCCCAAAATAAAAGTCTTCTTGAACAAAGAAATCAATTATATTCAAAAATTAAAGAATTAGAAGATGTTATAGCTAAACGAGGACAAACTGAGCAACGCGAAATAAAAGAAACTATATTGTCTCTAAATAAGTTGACTCAAACAATTGAGTTCGTGCCAAACAAGGAACATTCTATACAATCAACAAAACCAAACTCTAAAGATTGTGATATTCTAGAAAATGAATGTAAAATTGCTGAATTACATTCTCTTCTGGAATCAGAACGTAAAGAGTTTCGAGCAAAAATGGATAAGCTTGTAAAGGAGAATTCATTTCTCAAATATTCCTTAGAAAAGGGCACAACTACAACCATTTATCCTGTAAAACCTGAACCTTTAAACGATATATCTTCTAAACAGGATCAGAAAACTCAAATGACTAGACCTATAAAGCAGGAAAGAATAGAGCAAGACAATTCATTTTCTATTACAATAAACAAAACTGTTCCTAACTCTATTCTTCCTCCAAAAATTCCTAAAGTCATTCCAAAGATAAAGCAAGAAGCTACTAAAGCTAAAACAGACAATAAGTATACATTCTCTAATCAAGCTGAAATATCTAAAAATAACTTTTGTTTGAAGAACAAAGGTAGATCATCTAATACACATTACAAAGTGAATGATGTGAGTCTAAAAGGTAGGAAATACGACACTTCTATTCTTAATGCCATTGATTCTATAAGCTCGTATTCCTCTCTCAAGTACCCGGTCAAAGTCAAATCCGAAAAGCATCTCAAACGACTGGCGAAAGAGAAAATTTTCTCATTTAACGCAAGACACACATTCACCGATGCTGAAATTTTTAATTTTCATAAGGTTCAACAAGTTTGGAAACCTAAGCTAGAAATAGAAATAAGTAGTCCAAAACAACATTCGGTTCCTCAGTTCAAGACTACTTTATATGCAAATTCCATACTTGAACCATTTGTGCTTAAATATTTATCTGCTAATCAGGGAGGACCCGTCCAAAAATGGGTACCAAAGTCCCGATAATTTGTTTTGCAGGATCCCGATCATACATGGTAAATAGACGACGATTGCTCCACATGTATGGTCGGTATGCGATGATGAGCAGTCGCACAAGACCCCGACACGTGTGGTATTCGGTTTGCTCCACACACGTGATCGGTATGAGACGTGAGCAAACACACCAAATCAAGACTATTCCAAAGCTCTTGATTTGACATTGTTTCTATTTTTATTTAAAAAAAAAAAAACAAAAACAACAAAAAAAAAAAAAAAAACAAAAAAAAAGGCCAAAAAAAAGGGGACATAAAAAAAAAGAAAAAAAAGGCCTTAAAAAAAAAAAAAAAAAAAGCCCATAAAAAAAATAATAAAAAAAAGGGGAGAAAAAGAAAAATAAGGCCATTAAAAAAAAATAATAATAATAAAAAAAATAAAAATAAAAAAATTTTTTGAGCTTCAATGTTTAAAGAAGGCCGAGCCAATTTCAAAATTGCAAAAGGCACTTGAGTTTTATTTTGGGGGAGTCAAACTCTATATTTACAGAATATTCGGTCTTCATATTCTATATTGTTTTTATTTAGGGGGAGTGGATCGATAGAAAAGGTGCAAGAGCTTCAAAAGAGCGTATTACCGTAGTTTTATTATCAAAAGCGCATATGTTTTAGGGGGAGTGATACAAATAAGCGCATACTTAAAATGCGCACATCTTAAAGGGGGAGTGATACTTCATTTACTAAGGGCGCTTGACCTGAAAGAAAGTAATATGCAAATTTCTACAAGAACGCACATATTGAGGGGGAGCAAGAGCATCATATTTGAAATAGCACATCTATTTAGGGGGAGCAAGTGCATCATATTAGAAATAGCGCAACTATTTAGGGGGAGTGTTACAATGAAAAGGCGCTAGAGCTTAAGGGAAGAATGCCCAGAATACAAACTTCATGCTTTCAAAAGGGAGTGCTACCTAAATGTCAATAAAACGCATGGACACAAAAGAGTTGTTCACCTACCTGTTCCAAAGGTTCAGTCGACCCAACTGATCCTAACCCAGGAACAAACCCCGAGTGTATGTGAGGGCATTCGAGCGAATAACGATGAAATCATTACACCTCAACCACAAACTATCCGGACCATAACCATATAGGTACATGACTGATTTATCAGATCCCGGGTAGAACACGCTTCATCTGGTCCAAAGGCGCATGCACGACCCTTCCTAGCTACTCATTTGTCTCCCAAAAGACATATGTTTCAATATCTCACGGGGAACCGCATATGCTATCACCGTTTCATTTGGAAGCGGGAGATATTGGACAAAGTGGTCCACAGCCCCACACCACGACTTTCTTGAACACTTTAATGTCTAGTGTGTCCTCATAACCTAAATTTTTTTTTACATTTTCTAGGACACATACATTCTTTTACACACATATTGCAGGTCTAAGTGACCATGCCAGAACTTCTGTAGACGCATCATTCAATGATGTGCTTCTATGATCAGAAGGAAGTCCTGCCGTTGCAACATCAAAACAACAACGGTAGCAGGCCATCTTCTGGAGCACGACTCTAGAATGATGACAACGGGATGCCTATGTGGCCCCGTAGTCCCTTCAAATGCAAGTCTGTGTGACTTTGCATCAACGACCAAGAGTGACATCTAGGGATGTTTCACGATGATTGGTCGTCTATCCCGTTTTCAGGTACTTCATCCGGAATTCAACGCCAACACGTTCAGCGAACACTCTGGTTCACCTTGATCACACAGCATGACGATACAAATGAATCGCCATGAGGGGGAGAAGCATATCGGGGAGGCCAAGCACGTGAACTCATTAAAGAAGCCAAGCTTTCAACGCACGTGCTGAACCACAACAAACAAGACCTCTCTCCATGGTTCGAGCGTACACGACAAGTCAATGCTGATGATCCGCGCGACTCTGACATATGCAAGAAGGTGACGAATATTCAAGTTGCAAAGAAGAAAATGAGGTTGCATGTAAATAGGGGAAGACTGAAGATTCTCCAGACGCTCTCAGATATTTCTTCAAACAGCAACAAAGACCGTGTCAAATTCGAAGTTGAGCACAAAGAGGGAGATTGTTGGAACTTGTTCTGTTGTGTTCAACTGATGATGAAGACTGAAGATTCGAGAGACAAAGACAACCGAAGCTTCAATTATAATTGAACACTAAGGGGGAGATTGTTGGAAGTATTTTATAGTGTTCAATAATCAAGTTATCTTTGTCTAGGGACTTAATTGTAATATATGTATAGTTAGGGACTAGAATGCAAATATACCAATATTGATTGGTATATATAGGGCAAGTGTGTGTAAAATACACACAACTTGAGTTTAGCTTTCTCTCACTAGAAAAACTCTCTCATCATTATCTTAATTAGGGTTGAATTGTAGAGAGAGAAAGAGGTTAATTAGAGAGAAAGTGTGTGATTAATGAAGATTTGATTGAATATTACCCAAATGCTTCCGCTCAATCTTGTTCAAGGTAATTTCGATTAAATCTATGCTCGAGAATGTATGTCCATGGCATCCAGATCTTTGTTTTGTTGCTTGATCAGAACAGCAATTCTGCCCCACTCGTGTTGAAGTGTGGAGAGGAACTTGATGTTGTGTTCGAAGTTCGATCGTTGGATGTTGATCTTCCTCATCTCATTGATGATGGTGAGGAAACGAAGGTAGGTGCTTCGAAGTTCTTCCCCGTCTTTGGCTCTGAAGGAGTCATAGGCTGTGAGAGTGCTCGATCTCTTGGACAAGTTGCTGACTTCTGTCCCAACCATCATCTTTGAGACTTCGTCCCAAATCTCTTTGGCAGTGGACATGCTGTCCACCTGGATGTATACATCATTTGGAAGGGATTGGAGGAGATAGTTTCTGGCGAGTTTGTCAGCTCGAGCTCGTACTTTTTCAGCGTCGGTGTAGCGACTGGGATGCTTGAGGGTTTTTCTCTCCAAGATTGGAGGGACTGCATTTGGCTGAGCTTCAACAGCGGTCCAGAATTGGGCTGGTCCGTCGTAGATCGAAGAGAGCATATCATCGGCGAGGTCGCCGTCCTTGATTTCAATGAAGTTGATGAAACGGTTTTTCCAGATGCCATATTCGCCCCATCTTAGCACTGGGGGACGAATGTCAGATCCTATCGCGTAGGCGTCCATGTTGTTATTTGGTAATGATCGTAACGTGTAGGTGATCTGCGATATGAATAGTTAGTTTCGAACGATTGTATTTTGAGAGTTTAGAAAAGTTTGTGTAAGATATATTTGACCGAATAAGATTATTATCAATTTAAGTAAATTGAATGTGTCAAATAACGAGAGTGGTGAAATTCGAGTATTGACTTTTAGGTCAACAGTTTAGTTAGTAGTGCTACTGAAAATCGAATAAGTGTGGAATTCGGGTATTCTATGGCAATTGTGTCTAATTCGGGCAAGATATTGTTCGGGCAGGAATAAATCGTGCAAAATAATCCGAATTTCAAGAATCGGGTAGTCCTTGATCGAAATTTGAGAATTGAAAGTCTTGGCCGAAATTTAAAAATCGGGTATACTTTGACCGAAAATAGAGCGTTGACCGAAATTTGAAAGTCGGATAAACTTTAACCGAGAGTTCAAATTCGCCGAGAGTTTTCAAAATTCGGATGGATTTTAAAGTTTAGTTACCCGAAAATGACTATTTTTGACTGACTTTTCGCTAGTTGAAGATATTTCGGGAAGATGGGCCGAATTTCTGGGTACTGTTACATTCATCTACCCAAAAAATACCTCTGTACCAGAAAAACACGAGTTTCATACACGATTTTGACTCAAATCTTACTCAAACTTGTCTGAAATCGATTGAAAAGAATAGAGAATCACTCAAGAACGATTTATCAAGTCCCTAAAGGCACAAAGACAGCAAGAAAGGCTCAAAATCACCCGAAAAGGACAAAAAAATCGAAAATGGTTTTCATGCAAATACTCTTTCAAATCACGTCGGAATCGAACGAAACTGGATTCAAATCATGTGATCAATCCACGTTAGGCTCTGATACCACTTGTTGGTCCTCTTGTTACCAAACAAGGATCAAAAGAAATGGTTAAACCTAAAATTCGAGCTACACCTTGAGTGTGTGTGAAAGTGTGTGTTTCTTACTTTGAAAGTACAAGGTGGCTTGCTTTTGGAATTCTTTTGATAAAAAAACCCTAGAAGGGCAAATGGAGCCTTATATACCACAATTATTGGTATATTAAGGCTCTTACCTAAACTATTACAAAATCCCAAACTAGTCCCAAAACCACTAATTACAAAATAGACCCAAGACTTATAATTATCAAAGGACACTACAAAGGCTTCCTAACAACTTGACTAATAGTTGTTACAAATTTCGGGTCGTCACAAGAGGCCTCAACAACCCTCAATTGTGTTATGGATTATTGTTTTCTTTACCTTATTTAGGGTTATTGTTAGGATACAGAGAGAGAGAGAGAGAAGAGAGCGGTGGCTCAAGGTTTTTTTCAAGTGGGTATGTTTCTATTCAACGAAGGATACCTCAAGTAGAAGCACTAGCCCACCTTTTGCCAACATCTTGGCATAATTACATTTTTTGGTCCCTAGACAAACTAAGCATCTAATATAATGAGCATAAGTCTTAAAACAATAATACAAATAATATTACAAGTATACAAAGGCTAAAAGACTAAAAGAACACAAATAAAAATATTCCTAACATTCTCTCACTTTGTATTCTTCATCTTTTGTCTTTAAGTCTATGAGTGATGTGGCACGGCTCGATCTTCTCCTGCGCCTGTAGAATGAGCTCTTGAACCCTAACGTTTCTTCATAATGTCTGAGATCGATTCTAGGTTAAATTCTTTCCTCAATGGCTTCTTTTACATCTAGTAGGAGATTCAGGCTTAGTTGCTCTGTCTGTGTAGTAGGTTTGTGTTAGGAATCCCGGTAGGGTCCCCGGGACCTCGTTCCAAGAACGGCGGAAGTTTAAAATTTTTCAGGATTCCGCCTTTTCCCTTGGACCGCTCGGATTAACACGAGAACATAAACACGAATGTAAAAGGGTTTCAACCATTATACCTTGACGAAAATCAACGAAGATTGCTAACTACGAACCCTTCTATTCCCCGGGATGTCGTATCCTTTCCTAGCACCTCAAGTGCACGAACGGGGCAAGATCATCACGTCGGTACCAACACACGTCGCGGCCAAGACTCGCTATAGGAGGCTAGACCAAGCTTGGCAGCACCCTCTTCACGCGCACGGCCACCACCAAGAGAGAGAGAGAGAGATTTCGCGAGAGGGAAAGAGACGAGAGAGAGGTAGGAGAAAACTAGGGATTTCTTTTCTTTTTAGTCTAAAATGACTTAGGGTTTTTTAAAAAATGAAAAAACCCTATTTATACCAATAGGGGTGGCCGAATTCGTTGAGTGGAGTGGGGAAAAATTTTCTCACCCACTCCAAGCCATACCAAGTCTCTTTGACTTGGTCTTGGCTTACTTAGTTTCTCTTTCAAATTCAAACTCAAATTTGAATTTGAATTAATATTAAAATAAATTAATATATATTTCTATATTTAGTATATTTAAATATATAATATCCAATATAAAAATTTAAATATTTTTTGAATTTTTATACTATATAAAAATTGAATTATATATATATATATCTAATATATATTTTATTTAATTCCAAATTAATTATTATTATTTTTCTAAAACAATAATAAAGATTTAAATCAAATTTAAATCATATACTAAATATTAAATATCCAATATTATATTTCAAAAATATTTCGTGAGGTGAAAAGACCATTTTACCCCTCACTTGATTTAATCACGGTCAAACGAATCTTTCGGCCATTTAGGGTTTCGGCCAAGCCCTAAACCCTAATCTCTCAATACAGGTCCTAGCCTGCTCTATTCTCATATAGACGTTGTGTCGGTTGCCCTTTTTAAGCCCAACTCTCTTGGTTCGTCTCAACCTGCTCTGGGAGGAATCTAGGAGTTCGGTATTCACCAAGTCAGCCCCGTGGTACCGAACCGATCCCGAGTTGAGTACGAATATGTGTAATTAACGAACCGACTATAGATTGTCGTCCTAGTATAAACCCTTTACGTTTGTCCCGGTCGAGTGAAAGTCACGCGTAGTCGAACTTACAAAACTCGACGCTATGATGTTCGTGTCGGTGACAATTACCAAACTGCCCTCCACGACACTCGTGAGTCAGTTTTGAGCTCTGGCCAGAGACTTAGGTAAATTCTCGCACATCGAAAACTCCATAGGACGTTAACCTTGAATATAATCAAGGCCGTAAATCCCGCTCATCGATTCAACCGACAATCACGTCGAATAGTCAAGACCGCATTTCACCGCTGACCCATGATACATGCAATTCGGGCCTAGCAAACTAGTGACTAATCAAGACCTTAAGACCAACCCCGAGTTAACCCTTTAGGTCTAAGGTTCACGTAGTCTACTATAGTCAATTGATCGATCAGCAACTTTTCCAGCGTGTGATCGTTCGATTACGAGTCAGTGTCCAAATACAGACAATCCCCTGATTCGTCTTGTATCAATGTCACGAGCTCTCACTTCCCAAGTGAACGGTTGGCACAACCGTTTTGGACCCGTCGACAAACAAGTCATACTCGTCATATCCAGTCACCCTACTACAGACTGAGACTTGTGAACTTAATTTAATATTACATTGTGTCAGCTTACTGGTACCACCTCCCTGTCCCCACAGAATCAGTAACTGAACTGTAAATATTGGGGTTTTATTAATTCGTCTTATTCACCCGACTGCTAGGTTAATTTATTTATTCGAAGTAATATTATGCCTTTTGTATTATTTGTCAAAACTCAAATCGGCAATAATAAAAACGTAATTCCATTATCGAATAATCCAATTACAAAAGTTAAACACAACAAAATTACACTAATGCCCTCGTACTATCTAATCCTCGTACGACATCTTGGGCATAAACCTCAAAAGTTTGCGATAGTCATATTTGATTTTTGTGATCCTTTCACTGATCAGTTTTAACGTACCATTGCAAAATTTTGAAATCTCAGACATCTTGACAGTCTTTTCTCGTTCGTCTTGTTAAGGTAGATTAATGAGAGTTTAGGAGTCCTAATAAATCCTTCTTCACCATAGTTCTCCAAATTTAAGTCTCCACTGAACGGCCGTGTAAGATTCACCTTTCTTAGACCGTTCTCTAACACCAATTGTAGATCTTGGGCTCCGTAAAGTTTGACTTGTCGGATTAGAAAGCCCTTGATTGCGAGGTAAGCTTGTCCGAAGATGGGTTTCTTTTCAATGTACGTGTCACAAAGGAACAACATCTGCTGGACGTCTCGGCGTTGAAGATGAACGAGGTCTGCTTCGGTGATCTTCATAACGATGCCATCGTACCAAATCTCCTTGAACTCTAGGTATTTGATATTACCTAGGTCCTTGTCTTATACTTGCATTATGTTGACAAGGGGCGACTTTTCCTTGAACATGTTCTTTTGGTCTTCAGTGATTCGTCCGACACATCACCTCTGTCATCGAAAATCTATAAGTTTCTTGTTTTGTTGCTCCTTCTCAACTTTGATAGCCCCCTCATATTCAGTTGATCAAGCGTCTTCATTCTGTCCGGCCTCCTCCGGATCTTTTGACACTTGTCCTCGATCCATGCTGTTGTTAAGTCCAACTGTCTATCCACGGCTTCGTCCTCTTGTACTTCGATTGGGTTAGAGGCATAGATAGTTTCGAGAGACTGTTTGAAGGTCTTGCGGATGTTTGATAATTCTGATATCCGCCTTGGCCTCAAACTCTCTTTGTTTGGTCCATGATTCGTCAAGGATGTAGTTATCGATGATCTAGTGCAGATCTTGATATGAGTGTGCACCAGAAATAATTGAACATACGCTCGGCCGTCGTTGTTCGCTAGGGGCTTGTTGTTGATGTCTGGCCTTGGACTCATATATCTTCGTTATTGCCTGTCTAGGCCTATTTTAGTGGGTTCGGGTTCTACTTTCTCTACCTGTTTTCATGCTTGATGTTCTATGTCTCTTCTCCCCCTCACGGCGGTCGTCGTCACGGTCGCCGTGTCTCCTTTTCGAAGAGGGATGATCACCTTAGCATATGTCTGTTGGGTTCGGTCTCCTGGTGTGGCAACCCCACTTTTTTAATATAAATAGTTGGCGGGTTTTCGCAACGAAAGCCGCGGAAGACCCATTTTACAAAAACTTTTAAAAACAAACTAAGATACCTATATATAAAAATATCATTTTTCAGCAGCACCATCTTTACACGGGCCTCGGCCCCAAAACAAAATCCAAACGTTCCTACGCGCTCCACAGGTCGCATCCATGTACCGCACTGCCCTCAAAAGTCCGTGGAGTCACCGCCATCAGCCTGCCTCAGTCGTGACGTACCTCGACGTCGGGCTCAGTAATACCTACAACACGTAAAACTAAGCGATTGCCCAGTAGGTGAAAATATGCGTGAATGCAGCGTGCACTCAACCCCAATCCCGACACCTCACCATGCAATGCACACTCGTCCCACAACCTCATCTCATCTCATCTCAATCACAGGGCCCTAGGTCGGACTAATGCACCTCATAAATAACCCTACGGCACCTACCGTAAAGTTCGAGTGGCACCTACCACTCATCTCGATGGCACCAACCGTCCATACTCATTAGTGGCACCTACCACTAATTACGACGGCACCTACCGTCTATATAAATAAAGCTGGGCGGCACCTACCACCCATCTCGACGGCACCAACCGTCAGGTGCAACTAGTACCAACCTCAACTCGACTTCGAGTCGAGAACCAGCATCGGTCACATTCTACCCCACTCAACGACACCTTAAGGTGTCACCGTATCAATACGGTCATCCAATCTTACCTCAAAATGTCGTGATATGCAATGCGTGTCATACAAGTCGCACAAAATAACAACCACATCTCGTAACACCCGAAAATCCGGAAATCCTTTAAAATCCCGAAAATAATACTTATAGCTGAAAATAAAATAACCGTTGACCAGGGAATTTAATCAAAACCCGAAAATGGTTTAAATTAAAAGATTTGGGCTGAAATCAAACTAAAGCCCAGAATGGTCACACCAGGCCCATGAAAAGCCTACTAAAAGTTGACCTGACGAAAACCTTTTGACCTGGCGAAAACCTTTCTATGTCACAAAAAGCTTAGGCTAGCGAAAAGTAGCGAACAGCTCAAACTTGGGTACTGTTACATTCATCTACCCAAAAAATACCTCTGTACCAGAAAAACACGAGTTTCATACACGATTTTGACTCAAATCTTACTCAAACTTGTCTGAAATCGATTGAAAAGAATAGAGAATCACTCAAGAACGATTTATCAAGTCCCTAAAGGCACAAAGACAGCAAGAAAGGCTCAAAATCACCCGAAAAGGACAAAAAAATCGAAAATGGTTTTCATGCAAATACTCTTTCAAATCACGTCGGAATCGAACGAAACTGGATTCAAATCATGTGATCAATCCACGTTAGGCTCTGATACCACTTGTTGGTCCTCTTGTTACCAAACAAGGATCAAAAGAAATGGTTAAACCTAAAATTCGAGCTACACCTTGAGTGTGTGTGAAAGTGTGTGTTTCTTACTTTGAAAGTACAAGGTGGCTTGCTTTTGGAATTCTTTTGATAAAAAAACCCTAGAAGGGCAAATGGAGCCTTATATACCACAATTATTGGTATATTAAGGCTCTTACCTAAACTATTACAAAATCCCAAACTAGTCCCAAAACCACTAATTACAAAATAGACCCAAGACTTATAATTATCAAAGGACACTACAAAGGCTTCCTAACAACTTGACTAATAGTTGTTACAAATTTCGGGTCGTCACAAGAGGCCTCAACAACCCTCAATTGTGTTATGGATTATTGTTTTCTTTACCTTATTTAGGGTTATTGTTAGGATACAGAGAGAGAGAGAGAGAAGAGAGCGGCGGCTCAAGGTTTTTTTCAAGTGGGTATGTTTCTATTCAACGAAGGATACCTCAAGTAGAAGCACTAGCCCACCTTTTGCCAACATCTTGGCATAATTACATTTTTTGGTCCCTAGACAAACTAAGCATCTAATATAATGAGCATAAGTCTTAAAACAATAATACAAATAATATTACAAGTATACAAATGCTAAAAGACTAAAAGAACACAAATAAAAATATTCCTAACATTCTCTCACTTTGTATTCTTCATCTTTTGTCTTTAAGTCTATGAGTGATGTGGCACGGCTCGATCTTCTCCTGCGCCTGTAGAATGAGCTCTTGAACCCTAACGTTTCTTCATAATGTCTGAGATCGATTCTAGGTTAAATTCTTTCCTCAATGGCTTCTTTTACATCTAGTAGGAGATTCAGGCTTAGTTGCTCTGTCTGTGTAGTAGGTTTGTGTTAGGAATCCCGGTAGGGTCCCCGGGACCTCGTTCCAAGAACGGCGGAAGTTTAAAATTTTTCAGGATTCCGCCTTTTCCCTTGGACCGCTCGGATTAACACGAGAACATAAACACGAATGTAAAAGGGTTTCAACCATTATACCTTGACGAAAATCAACGAAGATTGCTAACTACGAACCCTTCTATTCCCCGGGATGTCGTATCCTTTCCTAGCACCTCAAGTGCACGAACGGGGCAAGATCATCACGTCGGTACCAACACACGTCGCGGCCAAGACTCGCTATAGGAGGCTAGACCAAGCTTGGCAGCACCCTCTTCACGCGCACGGCCACCACCAAGAGAGAGAGAGAGAGATTTCGCGAGAGGGAAAGAGACGAGAGAGAGGTAGGAGAAAACTAGGGATTTCTTTTCTTTTTAGTTTAAAATGACTTAGGGTTTTTTAAAAAATGAAAAAACCCTATTTATACCAATAGGGGTGGCCGAATTCGTTGAGTGGAGTGGGGAAAAATTTTCTCACCCACTCCAAGCCATACCAAGTCTCTTTGACTTGGTCTTGGCTTACTTAGTTTCTCTTTCAAATTCAAACTCAAATTTGAATTTGAATTAATATTAAAATAAATTAATATATATTTCTATATTTAGTATATTTAAATATATAATATCCAATATAAATATTTAAATATTTTTTGAATTTTTATACTATATAAAAATTGAATTATATATATATCTAATATATTTTTTTAATTCCAAATTAATTATTATTATTTTTCTAAAACAATAATAAAGATTTAAATCAAATTTAAATCATATACTAAATATTAAATATCCAATATTATATTTCAAAAATATTTCGTGAGGTGAAAAGACCATTTTACCCCTCACTTGATTTAATCACGGTCAAACGAATCTTTCGGCCATTTAGGGTTTCGGCCAAGCCCTAAACCCTAATCTCTCAATACAGGTCCTAGCCTGCTCTATTCTCATATAGACGTTGTGTCGGTTGCCCTTTTTAAGCCCGACTCTCTTGGTTCGTCTCAACCTGCTCTGGGAGGAATCTAGGAGTTCGGTATTCACCAAGTCAGCCCCGTGGTACCGAACCGATCCCGAGTTGAGTACGAATATGTGTAATTAACGAACCGACTATAGATTGTCGTCCTAGTATAAACCCTTTACGTTTGTCCCGGTCGAGTGAAAGTCACGCGTAGTCGAACTTACAAAACTCGACGCTATGATGTTCGTGTCGGTGACAATTACCAAACTGCCCTCCACGACACTCGTGAGTCAGTTTTGAGCTCTGGCCAGAGACTTAGGTAAATTCTCGCACATCGAAAACTCCATAGGACGTTAACCTTGAATATAATCAAGGCCGTAAATCCCGCTCATCGATTCAACCGACAATCACGTCGAATAGTCAAGACCGCATTTCACCGCTGACCCATGATACATGCAATTCGGGCCTAGCAAACTAGTGACTAATCAAGACCTTAAGACCAACCCCGAGTTAACCCTTTAGGTCTAAGGTTCACGTAGTCTACTATAGTCAATTGATCGATCAGCAACTTTTCCAGCGTGTGATCGTTCGATTACGAGTCAGTGTCCAAATACAGACAATCCCCTGATTCGTCTTGTATCAATGTCACGAGCTCTCACTTCCCAAGTGAACGGTTGGCACAACCGTTTTGGACCCGTCGACAAACAAGTCATACTCGTCATATCCAGTCACCCTACTACAGACTGAGACTTGTGAACTTAATTTAATATTACATTGTGTCAGCTTACTGGTACCACCTCCCTGTCCCCACAGAATCAGTAACTGAACTGTAAATATTGGGGTTTTATTAATTCGTCTTATTCACCCGACTGCTAGGTTAATTTATTTATTCGAAGTAATAATATGCCTTTTGTATTATTTGTCAAAACTCAAATCGGCAATAATAAAAACGTAATTCCATTATCGAATAATCCAATTACAAAAGTTAAACACAACAAAATTACACTAATGCCCTCGTACTATCTAATCCTCGTACGACATCTTGGGCATAAACCTCAAAAGTTTGCGATAGTCATATTTGATTTTTGTGATCCTTTCACTGATCAGTTTTAACGTACCATTGCAAAATTTTGAAATCTCAGACATCTTGACAGTCTTTTCTCGTTCGTCTTGTTAAGGTAGATTAATGAGAGTTTAGGAGTCCTAATAAATCCTTCTTCACCATAGTTCTCCAAATTTAAGTCTCCACTGAACGGCCGTGTAAGATTCACCTTTCTTAGACCGTTCTCTAACACCAATTGTAGATCTTGGGCTCCGTAAAGTTTGACTTGTCGGATTAGAAAGCCCTTGATTGCGAGGTAAGCTTGTCCGAAGATGGGTTTCTTTTCAATGTACGTGTCACAAAGGAACAACATCTGCTGGACGTCTCGGCGTTGAAGATGAACGAGGTCTGCTTCGGTGATCTTCATAACGATGCCATCGTACCAAATCTCCTTGAACTCTAGGTATTTGATATTACCTAGGTCCTTGTCTTATACTTGCATTATGTTGACAAGGGGCGACTTTTCCTTGAACATGTTCTTTTGGTCTTCAGTGATTCGTCCGACACATCACCTCTGTCATCGAAAATCTATAAGTTTCTTGTTTTGTTGCTCCTTCTCAACTTTGATAGCCCCCTCATATTCAGTTGATCAAGCGTCTTCATTCTGTCCGGCCTCCTCCGGATCTTTTGACACTTGTCCTCGATCCATGCTGTTGTTAAGTCCAACTGTCTATCCACGGCTTCGTCCTCTTGTACTTCGATTGGGTTAGAGGCATAGATAGTTTCGAGAGACTGTTTGAAGGTCTTGCGGATGTTTGATAATTCTGATATCCGCCTTGGCCTCAAACTCTCTTTGTTTGGTCCATGATTCGTCAAGGATGTAGTTATCGATGATCTAGTGCAGATCTTGATATGAGTGTGCACCAGAAATAATTGAACATACGCTCGGCCGTCGTTGTTCGCTAGGGGCTTGTTGTTGATGTCTGGCCTTGGACTCATATATCTTCGTTATTGCCTGTCTAGGCCTATTTTAGTGGGTTCGGGTTCTACTTTCTCTACCTGTTTTCATGCTTGATGTTCTATGTCTCTTCTCCCCCTCACGGCGGTCGTCGTCACGGTCGCCGTGTCTCCTTTTCGAAGAGGGATGATCACCTTAGCATATGTCTGTTGGGTTCGGTCTCCTGGTGTGGCAACCCCACTTTTTTAATATAAATAGTTGGCGGGTTTTCGCAACGAAAGCCGCGGAAGACCCATTTTACAAAAACTTTTAAAAACAAACTAAGATACCTATATATAAAAATATCATTTTTCAGCAGCACCATCTTTACACGGGCCTCGGCCCCAAAACAAAATCCAAACGTTCCTACGCGCTCCACAGGTCGCATCCATGTACCGCACTGCCCTCAAAAGTCCGTGGAGTCACCGCCATCAGCCTGCCTCAGTCGTGACGTACCTCGACGTCGGGCTCAGTAATACCTACAACACGTAAAACTAAGCGATTGCCCAGTAGGTGAAAATATGCGTGAATGCAGCGTGCACTCAACCCCAATCCCGACACCTCACCATGCAATGCACACTCGTCCCACAACCTCATCTAATCTCATCTCAATCACAGGGCCCTAGGTCGGACTAATGCACCTCATAAATAACCCTACGGCACCTACCGTAAAGTTCGAGTGGCACCTACCACTCATCTCGATGGCACCAACCGTCCATACTCATTAGTGGCACCTACCACTAATTACGACGGCACCTACCGTCTATATAAATAAAGCTGGGCGGCACCTACCACCCATCTCGACGGCACCAACCGTCAGGTGCAACTAGTACCAACCTCAACTCGACTTCGAGTCGAGAACCAGCATAGGTCACATTCTACCCCACTCAACGACACCTTAAGGTGTCACCGTATCAATACGGTCATCCAATCTTACCTCAAAATGTCGTGATATGCAATGCGTGTCATACAAGTCGCACAAAATAACAACCACATCTCGTAACACCCGAAAATCCGGAAATCCTTTAAAATCCCGAAAATAATACTTATAGCTGAAAATAAAATAACCGTTGACCAGGGAATTTAATCAAAACCCGAAAATGGTTTAAATTAAAAGATTTGGGCTGAAATCAAACTAAAGCCCAGAATGGTCACACCAGGCCCATGAAAAGCCTACTAAAAGTTGACCTGACGAAAACCTTTTGACCTGGCGAAAACCTTTCTATGTCACAAAAAGCTTAGGCTAGCGAAAAGTAGCGAACAGCTCAAACTTGGCGAAAACTTTGGAAGTGGCGAAAAGCTTTCTCATTTTGAACAGTAGCTAGCGAACACTTATATTAAGTAGCGAAAAGTTTTGGTTCGCGAAGACTCACAAAGAGTGGCGAAAAGCTGGTTCGCGAAAACCTAACAAAAAGTGGCGAAAAGCTTGGTTCGCGAAAACCTAACAAAAAGTGGCGAAAAGCTTGGTTCGCGAAAACCTCTTTTCATTTTGAACAGTGACTAGGGAAAAGCTCAATTCGCAAACCATAAGTGGCGAAAAGCTTTGGTTCGCGAAACCTAATAAAGAGTGGCGAAAAGCTTTGGTTCGCGAAACCTAATGAAAAGTGGCGAAAAGCTTGGTTCGCGAAAACCTCATTATTGGCCCGCGAAAACTTTTTCCTCTTACATACCGAAAACCTTAGGCCCGCGAAAACTGATTTTTCGGCCCGCGAAAACTTTTTCTTCTTCACAATTCACAAAGTAACTGGCCCGCGAAAACTTAAAATGGCCCGCGAAAAATGGTTTTCGGCCCGAAAACAGGAATCATCCAAAAATGAAGAACAGTATACGAAAAACACTAAGTTCTTCAAATCTTCATATCTTCAACAAATTCCAGAAACTCATAACATAATTAAAACCCATATTTTGGGTTTTTAAACATCAATCATCACACATACATCCTCCTAACTCAGATAAACACCTAAATAAATTATAGAACTCATATATTGAACTCGAACAAGCATCATAACACCTCAAAAACATCTCGAAAGTGCCAGAAATTCGAGAACTACAAATCGGATTTAACGAAAACATTTACGTGTTGTAGATGAAATCTTCACCTACCTCACGTCCAAGCTTGTTTTCGGTTGTTTATGGATTTCTCCTTTCGTTTTCTCCTTCCTCTTCTCGACCGAGTATCCTTTCTTCTTTCTTATCTTTTTGTCTTGTTTTAATGTGTGCTTTTCTCTTTCTAATCGTTGCTCCTTACCAATGAAGATGATAAGGAGGTGACAAGGTGGTGATGTAATTTTCATCTTAGCCTAAGAAAGGTTCTTTTTTGTAATTTTCCTCCTTATTGGGTTTGGGCCCAACTATTCTTTGGGCTCAATTTCAAAATATCGGGCTTGCCCGAAATTAACTTCATTAATTTCGAATATACTATGCGTAATTCCCGTATTAAAATTTTACGGGTATTACATCCTCCACCCCTTAAAAGAATTTTGTCCCCGAAATTACGCCGATTGGAATAACTCGGGGTGTCGATTTCTCCTGTTCTCTTTTTCTAATGAGGTAGGAGTTATTCCTATCTTCGTCTCATAGTCGGCCGACACCTCCGAATGTGTGGCGCGATTCCTAACGTTAATTAACGGAAGTGGGGTATAATTAACGTACCCGTCGAAAAAGTAGGATTGGCCTCCGCCTCCTCGTTCGTGAGTGTGAAAACTAGAGCGGGAACTAGTGGTGGTCTTACTGGTGGTTGGGCTGAACTCTGTAAGAGATTGTTCCGACAATTCTTAGCATAGTGCCCCGACTTTCCACATCGGAAGCATTGTAGATTAGAATTCAGATTGGGCCTCATTCCGAAGCATACCCCAAAGTGGTAACGTCCGCATTGATGACACTGTGGGGCTGAACTCGGAGGTCGAACAGGGATATTGGTCGGTCCCTGATTTGGCTTTGGCCGCCAATTTCGTTGTCCCGCACGATTGTCTAAAGTGTTGTTATTATTGGGATTTGTCTCAAAATATTGACGTTTCCGATCGCCTCCATTCCTTTGTTGATTTTCCATTTTCCGCTTTGCTTCCTGTGCCTCGAAAATTTGAGCTTCTGCCTTCTCCGCGATGATTGCTCGTTCAGCCACATGATTGAACGCTTCTCCTCGCATACTTGCTATACTTACATCTCGGTGGATCTCGGGGTTGAGACCTATCGTGAATCGTGCTACTTTTAGAGTATCTGTTGCCACCATATGTGGGGCAAAACGGGATAGTTCTTCGAATTTGCGGATGTATTCCGCAATCGTCATTTATCCTTGCTTCAAGTTTATGAATTCATTCATCCGCTGCGCTTGCTCATGAGCCGTAAAATATTTTCCGTAGAATAGTTCCTTGAACCTGTCCCATGTTATCGGGTTTTCCAAGATCTTGATGGTATCCCACCAAAATCTAGCGTTTCCTCTTAGCAAGAACACGGCACATAGAACTTTTTCACTCTCCGCACCCGACTGTAGAGGAACATGTCTTCGACAGTGCGCAACCAATCCTCTGCCACGATGGGATCAGAAGTGTCTTCGAAAATAAGAGGGTTTAACTTCCGAAATCTTTCCCCTATGATTCCATCCTGTTCAGGCTGAAGGGATGGATGGTGTTCGGAAAAGCCTCGATGCTGAATAAGATCATTAATCTGATCCGATTGTCGCTGGATCGGTTCGGTGAGTTTCATGACTATTGAATCATGTTCCTGTGTAGGGGGCTCGGGTTCGTTCCTACGACTCGATTCTCCTACATTTACTCTTCTTCCTCTCGGCATTTTATAATTTAATATCTACAAGCATACCAGCAAGTACATAATTAATAATACGTAATCACGCCAAACTATAAAACTCACAGGCAAGGCTGGTCCTCCCGGCTTTTGAGCAGCAGTACATGGACAGTCTTCAGAATCTAAGGCCTATGCTCTGATACCACCTGTGGCGACCCCACTTTTTTAATATATATAGTTGGCGGGTTTTCGCAACGAAAGCCGCGGAAGACCCATTTTACAAAAACTTTTAAAAACAAACTAAGATACCTATATATAAAAATATCATTTTTACAGCAACACCATTTTTACACGGGCCTCGGCCCCAAAACAAAATCCAAAAGTTCCTACGCGCTCCACAGGTCGCATCCATGTACCGCACTGCCCTCAAAAGTCCGTGGAGTCACCGCCATCAGCCTGCCTCAGTCGTGACGTACCTCGACGTCGGGCTCAGTAATACCTACAACACGTAAAACTGAGCGATTGCCCAGTAGGTGAAAATATGCGTGAATGCAGCGTGCACTCAACCCCAATCCCGACACCTCACCATGCAATGCACACTCGTCCCACAACCTCATCTCATCTCATCTCAATCACAGGGCCCTAGGTCGGACTAATGCACCTCATAAATAACCCTACGGCACCTACCGTAAAGTTCGAGTGGCACCTACCACTCATCTCGACGGCACCAACCGTCCATACTCATTAGTGGCACCTACCACTAATCACGACGGCACCTACCGTCTATATAAATAAAGCTGGGTGGCACCTACCACCCATCTCGACGGCACCAACCATCAGGTGCAACTAGTACCAACCTCAACTCGACTTCGAGTCGACAACCAGCATCGATCACATTCTACCCCGCTCAACGACACCTTAAGGTGTCACCGTATCAATACGGTCATCCAATCTTACCTCAATATGTCGTGATATGCAATGCGTGTCATACGAGTCGCACAAAATAACAACCACATCTCGTAACACCCGAAAATCCGGAAATCCTTTAAAATCCCGAAAATAATACTTATAGCTGAAAATAAAATAACCATTGACCAGGGAATTTAATCAAAACCCGAAAATGGTTTAAATTAAAATATTTGGGCTGAAATCAAACTAAAGCCCAGAATGGTCACACCAGGCCCATGAAAAGCCTACTAAAAGTTGACCTGACGAAAACCTTTTGACCTGGCGAAAACCTTTCTATGTCGCGAAAAGCTTAGGCTAGCGAAAAGTAGCGAACAGCTCAAACTTGTCGAAAACTTTGGAAGTGGCGAAAAGCTTTCTCATTTTGAACAGTAGCTAGCGAAAACTTATATTAAGTAGCGAAAAGTTTTGGTTCGCGAAGACTCACAAAAAGTGGCGAAAAGCTGGTTCGCGAAAACCTAACAAAAAGTGGCGAAAAGCTTGGTTCGCGAAAACCTAACAAAAAGTGGCGAAAAGCTTGGTTCGCAAAAACCTCTTTTCATTTTGAACAGTGATTAGCGAAAAGCTCAATTCGCAAACCATAAGTGGCGAAAAGTTTTGGTTCGCGAAACCTAATAAAGAGTGGCGAAAAGCTTTGGTTCGCGAAACCTAATGAAAAGTGGCGAAAAGCTTGGTTCGCGAAAACCTCATTATTGGCCCGCGAAAACTTTTTCCTCTTACATACCGAAAACCTTAGGCCCGCGAAAACTGATTTTTCGGCCCGCGAAAACTTTTTCTTCCTCACAATTCGCAAAGTAACTGGCCCGCGAAAACATAAAATGGGCCGCGAAAAATGGTTTTCGGCCCGAAAACAGGAATCATCCAAAAATGAAGAACAGTATACGAAAAACACTAAGTTCTTCAAATCTTCATATCTTCAACAAATTCCAGAAACTCATAACATAATTAAAACCCATATTTTGGATTTTTAAACATCAATCATCACACATACATCCTCCTAACTCACATAAACACCTAAATAAATTATAGAACTCATATATTGAACTCGAACAAGCATCATAACACCTCAAAAACATCTCGAAAGTGCCAGAAATTCGAGAACTAAAAATCGGATTTAACGAAAACATTTACGTGTTGTAGATGAAATCTTCACCTACCTCACGTCCAAGCTTGTTTTCGGTTGTTTATGGATTTCTCCTTTCGTTTTCTCCTTCCTCTTCTCGACCGAGTATCCTTTCTTCTTTCTTATCTTTTTGTCTTGTTTTAATGTGTGCTTTTCTCTTTCTAATCGTTGCTCCTTACCAATGAAGATGATAAGGAGGTGACAAGGTGGTGATGTAATTTTCCTCTTAGGCTAAGAAAGGTTCTTTTTTGTAATTTTTCTCCTTATTGGGTTTGGGCCCAACTATTCTTTGGGCTCAATTTCAAAATATCGGGCTTGCCCGAAATTAACTTCATTAATTTCGAATATACTATGCGTAATTCCCGTATTAAAATTTTACGGGTATGACACCTGGGGCCGTTGGGACTGCAGAAGTAGTCGAGGATCATTTGTTGATCCTCCGTTAGTGTCGGCAATCATCAACCGCTTGAGCAAGAAATGTTTTAGCTCGTGACGGGGTATCGTCAGGGGATCGATCAAATAAGGTTCGGAGAGATGGGATATGTGGAGCCGGTTTCGGTTCAAATGTCGGAGGTGAAGGTGGTGGTGGTGGAGTGTTTCGGGTAATTTGTTAGCGGGAAAGGTCGTGGTGGAGAAGGTGGTGGATGTGGGGTGGAGTTTGCTCACGAACGAAGGAGGGTGTTTCTTCGACTGAGTTCGTCTTGTTGTCTCGTACGATAACTTCAATTGTATCTCGTACGGCCACCATAATATGTAGGTTCCAGATTAAACACCCAACGAAGATGAACTTGAGAATTAAATCGATTGACTCACCTTGTTAGATACGCGCGGAAGATATGAAGGAGATAATCAATCAATCTTCATTTAATCACTTGACTTTCTCTACAAGCAATCCAACTCCCTCTCTACAATGAACCCTAGACTACTATAATGGTGAGAGAGATTTTCTAGATGAGAGAAAGTCTCGTTTGGTATCTCAAGTTATGTGTAAAATACACACACTTGCCCTATATATACCAAAGCATACTTTGGTATATTACACATCAGTCCCTATATTATCATAAACTACAATTTGGTCCCTAGACAAAGATAACATGACATTTGAGCACTAGAAATGGATTCCTAACAATCTCCCCCTTAGTGTTCAAATGTCATTGGAGCGCCAATAGTCTTTGTCTCTAATGATCTTCAGTCTTCATCATCGATTGAACACAAGAAAGGATTCCTAACAATCTCCCCCTTTGTGTTCAATTGTGGATTAGACACGTTCTTCGTTGCTTCTTCAAGAAAAGGTTGAGGGCTTCTGGAGAATCTTCTTTCTCCCCCTATGTACATGCTCCCCCTTTCTTCTTTGCAACTTTGAATTTTTATCACCTTCTTGCATAGATCAGAGTTGTGCAGATCTAAGGACATTGACTCTTCGTTTATGCTTATGCCATGGAGAGAGGTCGTGTTTGTTGTGGTTCAGCACGTGCGGTGTAAGCTCGGCTTCTTTAATGATATCACGTGCTTTGCCTCCTTGATATACTTCTCCCCCTCATGGCGATTCAATTGTATCGTCATGCCTACGGATCAAGGTGATTCCTCGTGTAAGCGCGGAGCGTGTTGATGTTGAAGTCCGGATGAAGTAACCTGAAAACGGGACCGACGACCAATCATCGTGAGACATCCCTAGATGTCACTCTTGGTCGTTGATGCAAAGTCACAAAGACTTGCATTTGAAGGGACTACGGGGCCACATAGGCAACCCGTTGACATCGTTCTAGAGTCGTGCTCCAGAAGATGGCCTGCTACCGTTGTTGTTTTGATGTTGCAACGGCAGGACTTCCTTCTGATCATAGAAGCACATTTGTCAGAAATGTGTCTACAGAAGTTCGGGCTAGGTCACATAGACGTGCATAGTATGTGTAAAAATAATGTATGTGTCCTAAAAAAATAGAAAACGTTTTAGGCTATGGGACACACTAGACGTTTAAGTGCATAGAATAAAGTCGTGGTGTGGGGCTATGGACTAGGGGTGAGCAAATGCGGATATCCGGAATTTCGGATATCCGGATTTTCGAATAGCTAAAAATGAATACCGCATCCAATCCGATTTTATTCGGATATCCGAAAATCGGATATCCTGTTTATTCGGATATTTAAAACCGTATATCCGCATCCGCTTTTTAAATTTAAAATTGAACTTTATTTTTTTATAATTGATTTTTATTTTTTTAAAGTTGCGTATTTTTTCTATTTCTTACCCAATAAAAAAAATATATCACCTATCGTACACATAATAATTCATGCAAAATATAAACACAGTTAAAATATATTAATATGTTAAACGCACTTGGTACATGTGCTCTAATTATTTTATAATTGAAGTCTTTTAATAAAAAAAACATTTTTAATTTTAAATTTTTATTATTTATAAAAAAAAAATTGATTTGTGGGAATATAATTGAAATAAATAAAAATAAAAAGAGTAAAATTGTAATTAGAAATTATATACCAAATTATTTGATAAGTGATTATAATAGAGTGTTGAGAGTTTATAAATAGTATGTATATGATCTAAATTGCATCACAGGATGGTACTCTATTAAAAATTGAGTTTATAAATAGTATGTATATGATCTAAATTGCATCACAGGATGGTACTCTATTAAAAATTCACACTATAATTCTCTCATTTTCCGTTCTTCTCTTTTCTTCACTTTCTTTTCTCTGGTTTTTCTTTCTTTTTTTTTTTTTGAATTTTATATTCACGTTTTTGCAAGAACAATATAAATTATATATATTGTATTATGTCATAGTCCAATAAGAGATGTTGGACAGTTTTTTCCTTTTTTTTTTCCTTTTGGGCCTTATTGTTCTTTTTTTTGGGCCATGATTTAATTTATTGTATTTTTTAAAATATAAAACCGGATACCGGATATCCGAATTTTAGGCCGAACACTATCCGCATCCGATCCGGTTTTTAAAACCGGATATCCGATTTTCCGGTTTTTTAAAATCGGATATCAGATCGGAATTCGATTTTCGGATGTTTTTGCTCACCCCTACTGTGGACCACTAGATTCAATATCTCCCGCTTCAAAGTGAAACGGTGATAGCATATGCGGTTCCCCGTGAGATATTGAAACACTTGTCTTTAGGGAGACAAATGAGTAGTTAGGAAGGGTTGTGCATGCGCCTTGGGACCCGATGAGGCGTCTTCTACCCGGGATCTGAAAAATCAGTCATGTACCTATAATGGTTATGGCCCGGATAGTTTGTGGTTGAGGTGTAATGATTATATCGTGATTCGCTCAAAACCCTCACATACACTCGGGGTTGTTCCTGGGATAGGTACAGTTTGGGATTAACTGAACCATGGGAACAGGTATGTGAACACCTCTTTTTGTGTCTTTGCGCTTTTTGGGTTGAGGTAGCACTCCCCGTCGAAGTACGAAAGTTGTCTTCAGGGCATCCCCCTTTTTTTTTAAGCTCTTGCGCCGTTTTAGGTAACTCTCCCCCTAAAATGGTGCGCTTGTAACAATATGATACCCCTGCTCCCCCTAAATAGATGCGCTTTTTGAGGATTGCATATTACAAAGATTAAGCGCCCTAGATACATGGAGTAACACTCCCCCTTAAATGTGCCTTCTGCACTCATAAGTATCACTCCCCCTAAACCATATACGCTTGTTATATGAGAACTATAGTAATGTGCTCTTTTGAAGTTCATGCGCCTTGTTTATCTGTCTATCCATTCCCCATCTAAATATATAAAGAATGTAAAGACGACATAGACAAATTTTTAGGTACTAAGAATGATACATTAGACTTCCTTTGAAACTCAATACTAAAGATGAAGTCTAATATCTAGGACAGTAATGTACCTATTTTGACAATGAAATTCAAGTCATCTTCTTTTAGCAATGAAGCTCAGCGTTTTTTTTTTTTTTTTTTTTTTTTTTATTTTTTTATCTCTTTTTCAGGCCTATATATATTTATATATATATATTTATATATGTATATATTTTCTTTTTAAAAAAATTGGCGAAAACAAAAAAAACTTATAATGTGGCGAAAACAATTAGCGAAAAGAAAAGGTTCTCGCTAAAAAAAAATTCGCTGAGTGTTGGCGAAAACTAAAAGTTTTCGCTAAAAATGTTTTCGCTGAAATAGTGAGCCAAAAGTTTTTTTTTTATTATTTATTATTATTTTTTATTATACCTATATATATATATTTATATATAAAACAAATGGCGAAAACAGTTAGCGAAAAGAGAAGGTTTTCGCTGAAATAGTGAGCGAAAAGTTTTTTTTTTTTTTTTTTTTTTTTTTTCAGTGTAAAATCTAAAAAAATATTTATTTATATAGTATGATTGCTCACATTTCATACCGATCACGGGTGTGGAGCAATCTCGAATACCACACGTGTCGGGAATTGGTGGTTGCCTGCAGCTCATATCGATTATGCGTGTGAAGCAACCCGAGGACCTACGGATAATCGGGATCCTGCAAAACAAATTAGCGGGACTTTGGTATCCATTTTTGGACGGGTCCTCCCTGATTAGCAGTAATCTTATAAAGCTCATAAGGTTCAAATTTGGAATTAAAATTAGCAGATAAAGTAGTCATAGGAAGCCACGTTTGTTTAGGACTACTTATTTCCATTTCTAGCTTAGGTTTCCAAATTTGTACCGTTCTGAAATTATCATTTTTAGCACGGGTGAATGTGTGTCTATTGTTAGTTGAGAAAATTTTCTCTTTCGCCAGTCGTTGAAGATGTTTTTCAGATTTGACTTTGACTGGGTACTTGAGATAGGAATACGAACTAATAGAATCAATAGCATTCAATATAGAATTGTCGTATTTCCTATTAGGAAGAATCACATCATTCACATAGGTGTTTTCTTAAAATGAATTACTTTTATTTTTCAGACAATTATTATTTTTAGACATTTCAGTTTTAGGAGAGAATGTATAATAATTGCCTTTCAAAGCTTTAGTAGCTTTCTTGACCTTTGGAATGACCTTAGAGATGTTTGTAGTAGGAACAGAGGTAGAACCATTTTCGTTCATTTTAATATATAATGATTTTTCTTCCTCTATTCTTTCTTTCTTGATAGCTTTAGTCATTCGTGGTGTTTTCTTATTCTGTTTTGGAGATATGTTTTTTAATGGTTCACTTTTAACAGAGTAAGAAGTTGGCGTTGCGCCTATTTTGTAGGAATTTTTGAGAAATGTATTCTCCTTTTGAAGTTCATCAATTTTAGCTTGAAACCCTTTTTGCTGCGATTTTAGAAGAGATTTTAACTCGGAAATTTTGCGTTCGGTTTCTGGATTATCACAATTAAATTCGGGTATTATAGTTTGTATAGAATGTTCCTTTTTGATAGGCATTGTCTCATTTGTTTGAGTGGATTTATTTTGAGACAATTCTAGCTCAGTTTCTTTCTTTGCAATAAGTATTTCGAGTTCTTTATTTTTAATGCGTAATTTATTGCATTCTTCTGAAAGACATTTATTCTGAGCTTGATGATTTTTAATTTCTTCTTTATAGGCAGCTATGTTTGTTCTTAATTCAGAAATATTCGGTCCATAATTTTCTGCCTTAGATAGCAAACTAGTAATCTCATCTTTAGCATTGGTCAATTGACATTCAAGACTAGCTTCGATTTCTAACTGTTTTCTTAACTCACGCTCGTTATTAGCTAGCCTAGCTTCTAATTTTCTGACCATTTCGTTATTTGTGGATGAGAATTTTTGTTGAACTGTTTGCTTTTCTTCCTCATATGTATTAAGGCTCTTTTTAAGTTCACAGACTTTTATTTCATAATGTCCTAATTTTAGTTCAAGGTCTGTGATTTTATCTTGTGCATTTGTTAAAAGACATTGAAGACTAGACTCGTTAAGTAAATGTTTTCTAAGAACACGTTCGTTGTTAACTAGTCTATCTTCGAGTCTTTTAATTGTTAGTTCATGAGAGCTCATATATGTTTCCATTTTTTTTTATCTTTTCAGTTCAAACCAATTTAAAGTTCGAAAATTGTAATTGGTATAGAATGTTGGAAATTTTAATTTTGATTCAAAATATGTTGGATGTTATATTGATCGTCTTGTTTCGTTGATTTAAAAAGATATTGAGTCAACTTATTTTGTTTTATTTTGACTTTAGTATTAGGTTTTCGCTAGGTGTCTGGCGAAAAATATTAAGTTTTCGCTGAACACAGTGGCGAAAAGTATTAGGTTTTCGCTATGTGGCGAAAAAGTTTAGGTTTTCGCTATGTGAAGTGGCGAAAAGTAAAGAACTTTTCGCTGAAACAGTATTCTTAGCGAAAAGTTTTGAGGTTTTCGCTAAAGGAAGTGGCGAAAAGATTCAGGTTTTCGCTCAACCAGTAAATTGCGAAAAGATTTAAGTTTTCGCTAGGTATGAACTTTTCGCTAAGAAATGTAGCGAAAAGTTTAGGTTTTCGCTAAAATGAAGTTTTCGCTGGAAAGATTAGCGAAAAGTCCTAAGTTTTCGCTGAAACAGTATGTAGCGAAAAGCTTTGAGGTTTTCGCTAAGTGGCGAAAAGATTAGGTTTTCGCTAAGTTGTGAACTCTAAAACTTCTCGTGTGAAAAGTGTTTGGCGAAAAGTTTTAAGTTTTCGCTGGCCACTGGTTTCCCTAGGAATGAACTTTTCGCTAAGAAATCTAGCGAAAAGTTTAGGTTTTCGCTGAGTGTCTGGTGAAAACTTTTGAGGTTTTCGCTGAAAACAGTATATGGCGAAAAGCTTTAAGGTTTTCGCCAATAAATCTAGCGAAAACTGGTTTTCGCTGAAAAGGTTTGGTTTTCGCTAATAAGTCAAATCAGCTAAAAAACACGTAATTAAACAAGTAAACACCGATTTAACTAAAAAAACTCTAGTTTATGTAGCGAAAACCGCTGTTCATGTAGCGAAAACAGTTGTTCAACTGGCGAAAACAGCTGTTCAACTGACGAAAATCGCTGTTCTTGTGGCGAAAACCACTGAACTGTTCTGATTTTTCACTCAAATCCTAATTTCTGCTTAATCAGAACTCAATTATCGAACAATAGGCATCGACGCAGCTTACCTATCACTCGATTAACATAATTAACACTGGATTAACACAGAAATCAGGCGAAAATCAGAATGCAACAGTGACAAACCCAAAGTCATTCAAAATCAGCAATTCAACTCAAATCAGCAAATTAAGCTCAATCAAAGCAGATTTAACACAGAATCAACAAACAAGTTTGTTCTGATACCAATTGTAGGTTCCAGATTAAACACCCAACGAAGATGAACTTGAGAATTAAATCGATTGACTCACCTTGTTAGATACGCGCGGAAGACAAGAAGGAGATAATCAATCAATCTTCATTTAATCACTTGACTTTCTCTACAAGCAATCCAACTCCCTCTCTACAATGAACCCTAGACTACTATAATGGTGAGAGAGATTTTCTAGATGAGAGAAAGTCTCGCTTGGTATCTCAAGTTATGTGTAAAATACACACACTTGCCCTATATATACCAAAGCATACTTTGGTATATTACACATCAGTCCCTATATTGTCATAAACTACAATTTGGTGCCTAGACAAAGATAACATGACATTTGAGCACTAGAAATGGATTCCTAACAATCTCCCCCTTAGTGTTCAAATGTCATTGGAGCGCCAATAGTCTTTGTCTCTAATGATCTTCAGTCTTCATCATCGATTGAACAGAAGAAAGGATTCCTAACATAATATCTTCTTTGAATTTTGTGGCATAGGACTCCATGGCTTGGTTTAGGCGATAAGACGCTTCGTTTGCACACGAAGAGACTCTGTGTGGCTTGAACTTGGTTCAAGACTTCCGATCGGTCCGCGTAATCGACCCATTTGGGTAGACAATCTGGTCGTTGACAGTAAATCACTCTGACTTATCGGGAGAGCTGTAAAACCAGGGCCACTTAGGCTTCTCGTTGGCAACACAGAAGAGCTAGGCTTGTCGTGTTGGCTTGACGACGATGGAATGTTCGTCACATCAGGTCTTCCTGCCAAAGTCCGAAGAGCTTCTGCAATAGCTATATTGAAAGGACCCAGATTTAATCCAACACAACAATAGATCGATATTTACCTTTGTTTATCGTAGACGAAGATTTGGATTTATCTCAAATATTAATCGTTGAAGCTCTTTTCCAAATGGTGTCTCACTCTCTCTTCTCTCACGCTAAGCTCAAACCCTATATAGAGAGAGGTTTCTACAAGTCTTCCTTTTCTCTCTACTCATTACCCCTATTTATATTATGCATATTATAACAAGTAAAATAACTATAAAATAATATAACATTGTAAAAAAAATTTCCGAGCCAAGACCTGTTTGCCTCATGAGATTTTAAGATCATCTTGGATCGGTGTGGTTGCTCAGCCTCTCATACCCACCATGCGTGTGGACCAACCTCAAATACCACACATGATGGGACTCTGCAAAATAAATTTAAGTACATTTGGTACACATTTCTGTATGGGTCCTCTGTCATTGTTAGTATAAGAGTTGCACATAGACGATAATACTCCTAAATCAGAATTGAAAGTAGACTTACTAGAAATATTTGGTTTGGTATCCGATTTAGGCACCCACATTTGTTTCACCTTAGGGATCCACTGTAGGCAACGAATTCATCCAACATATGATTAAACTTGAGCATAGAATCGATATTAATTACCTTGTTTATCAATCGCGGAAGCTTCGAGGTAATCTTCATTCAATTCTCCATTAATACCAAGCTTCTCTCTACAATATACCTCACTTTCTCTCTCTACAATTAAACCCTAATTTTGCTAATGATGAGAGAGAAATCTATTCTAGAGAGAGAAACAATTACTCAAGTTGTGTGTATTTTACACACACTTGCCCTATATATACCAAAGCATACTTTGGTATATTTACACTTTAGTCCCTATATTTACATAAAATACAATTAAGTCTCAAGACAAAGATAACATGATTATTGAGCACTATAAAATATTCCTAACAATCTCCCCCTTAGTGTTCAATTGTCATTGAAGCGCCGGTTGTCTTTGTCTTTGATAATCTTCAGTCTTCATCATCATTTGAACACAACAGAAAGATTCCTAACATCCACACATCTGTAGCCTTTGTGATACTCCCAGATTTGTCGAATCCTACTCAATTAAGCATTGATCTAAACAAAATTACCTCAGGTTTAATTTTCGATGCGGCTTGATCGATGGATTGCTTGAGCAATTAACAAAATCAAAACACTCTTAATGATGGATCAAGACTAGAAGACACGCTTGGTATATGTGTTTCTTATCACTCAAGCGCTACAAATATTTCCCTATGGACCAATATATACACCAACTACACATTTGGTATATATTTACATTTTGGTCCCTAATATTTACATTATTTACAATTCTCTACCAAGACTAGAAGACACGCTTTTGAACACTATAATTTGATTTCTAACAATCTCCCCCTTAGTGTTCATTTGCGTTTAGATCCTCGTCTTCTAGGCTTTGGTTTTTCCCTTCTATAAAAGGACTTCCTTAAACCAAGGGCCAGCTCGAAGCGTCGGATGTCATTTCTTAATTCAAGACGTTCTTCGATGGCTTTGACGACTTTTTGGTGCAGGTTTTCTTCTTCAATGTCTATCAGTTCTTTGGGCTGTGGCATATCCCTGAGGGCCTCATATTTCGGACGAAGACCTTGAAGTATTTTCTTGAGCGTCCCGTCACAATATTTATGAACTTCTGACAGGAGCAACAATTGTTTTTGACCTTCAAGGTTTTCATAGATTAGAGAGAACTCGGGCTCTGTGAAGGTGAAGAGATTTTCATAAGCTTCAATCCTTTCAGCCCGGTTCTTTGGTGCCGTCAAGTTGACCTTCTTCATGTTATTTTCTATTGCAATTTGAAGGTCTTGTGCCATGTAGAACTTTATCTGCCGAAGCATGACTCTTTTTAGCGCATCAAATCCCAGCCTGTATCTAAACTCTTTGAGTATGAACTTCCTGTAGTTGTAGAAGATGCTCAGGATGTCTTGGAATTTGAGAAGAGGTAGGTCTGCTTCGGAGATCTTTTCAACCCTTTGAACTGCGTTGTCAAGGTCACCTCTTTTGACAGTATAGATAGGGAATTGTATGCTTCGTCCATAGTTGTGGTGTTCAACCTCAACTATGTCAGCAATAGGTCCTCCTTCTCGTACTCTTTGCCTGTCCTTGTCGAGGCTCTTGTTGGGATCAAAAGACTTCTGCGATAGCATATAAAGGTATGCTATCCCGTCCGTCCCCTTCAAGTGTGTGAGACCTCGCAAGTTTAACTCGTCAAGTTGCTTTACTTTATCTGCCCTTCTCCAGATTCTGAGCCTTATATCTTCTTGAAATGGGGCTACAATTCGAACATTTTCCCATGGCGTGTCCATCGGAGTCGTTCTTGAGGATGTTTTTGTTGGTGACTTGACTCGATGTCTAATTGCCTCTTCAAACTGTCGGGATACTTTGGTGTAGTCCTCTCCATCTTGTAGTTCAGAAGGCTCTATCCGGAAGATATCAGTGATGGACTGTCTGATAATTTCTCGTATCCTTATCATACGTAGGACAACCTCATCACTGGTTTCAGCCTCAGCTTGACTTGTCTGATCTTTAAGTACATAATCGTCAACAATCTCGTGAAGATTGATTTCTGGCAAGCTGCTGTCTGGCTGACTCGGAGCTTCGGTGGTTGAATAATATGGCGATAAATCTATCACCGGCTCTTGGACGTCGGAGAGGAGGAGTCGGC
The DNA here is from genome assembly GCA_028392965.1 of Lindernia subracemosa. Classification (NCBI taxonomy): domain Eukaryota; kingdom Viridiplantae; phylum Streptophyta; class Magnoliopsida; order Lamiales; family Linderniaceae; genus Vandellia; species Vandellia subracemosa. The sequence continues at coordinate 1,389,313 of JAQPCC010000049.1, forward strand.
TTCTTGAAGAAGAAGACGGTGCCTGTTGCCGACTCTTTGACGAAGAGGTGAAGGGTTGTGTGGGAATGTGGGTGCTGACGACGTGCGTGACGAGACGGGGCCTCTTCTCCCCCTCAGGAGGACCCTGATCTTCTGGGTCATCATGTCGTCGTTTGGAACCCTAAGGCTCGTCACGACAGGTTTCTGTAGGTGGTGGTTGTGGGGTTTGTAGGCGGGCAAGGAGCATTGTCATGTCTGGAGTTAGTGATTCAGACATGAGTCGGGACATGAGGATGTCCCGAAGCTCGGGTAACGGCATGGTGTATGGATTTGGGTATGGTGGAGGTGAGGGTGGGGCTGTAGGTGAGGATGAAGGTGATGGTGACGGAGGGTCTTCAACAACGGGGGCTTTCCCATTGTCTTGTACTGTGGCGACCCCACTCTTTAATATAAATAGTTGGCGGGTTTTCGCAATGAAAGCCGCGGAAGACCTATTTTACAAAAACGTTTTAAAACAGACTAAGATACCTATATATAAAGATATCATTTTTACAGCACCACCATCTTTACACGGGCCTCGGCCCCAAAACAAAATCCAAAAGTTCCTACGCGCTCCACAGGTCGCATCCATGTACCGCACTGCCCTCAAAAGTCCGTGGAGTCACCGCCATCAGCCTGCCTCAGTCGCGACGTACCTCGACGTCGGGCTTAGTAATACCTACAACACGTAAAACTGAGCGATTGCCCAGTAGGTGAAAATATGCGTGAATGCAGCGTGCACTCAACCCCAATCCCGACACCTCACCATGATATGCACGCTCGTCCCACGACCTCATCTCATCTTATCTCAACCACAGGGCCCTAGGTTGGACTAATGCACCTCATAAATAACCCTACGGCACCTACCGTAAAGTTCGAGCGGCACCAACCACTCATCTCGATGGCACCAACCGTCCATACTCATTAGTGGCACCAACCACTAATCACGACGTCACCAACCGTCTATATAAATAAAGCTGGGCGGCACCAACCGCCCATCTCGACGGCACCAACCGTCAGGTGCAACTAGTACCAACCTCAACTCGACTTCGAGTCGACAACCAGCATCGGTCACATTCTACCCCGCTCAATGACACCTTAAGGTGTCACCGTATCAATACGGTCATCCAATCTTACCTCAATATGTTGTGATATGCGATGCGTGTCATACAAGTCGCACAAAATAATAACCACATCTTGTAAAACCCGAAAATCCGGAAATCCTTTAAAATCCCTAAAATAATACTTACAGCTGAAAATAAAATAACCGTTGACCAGGGAATTTAATCAAAACCCGAAAATGGTTTAAATTAAAAGATTTGGGCTGAAATCAAACTAAAGCCCAGAATGGTCACACCAGGCCCATGAAAAGCCTACTAAAAGTTGACCTGACGAAAACCTTTTGACCTGGCGAAAACCATTCTATGTCGCGAAAAGCTTAGGCTAGCGAAAAGTAGCGAACAGCTCAAACGTGGCGAAAACTTTGGAAGTGGCGAAAAGCTTTTTCATTTTGAACAGTAGCTAGCGAAAACTTATATTAAATAGCGAAAAGTTTTGGTTCGCGAAAACTCACAAAAAGTGGCGAAAAGCTTGGTTCGCGAAAAACCTTTTTATTTTGAACAGTGACTAGCGAAAAGCTCAATTCGCGAACACTAAGTGGCGAAAAGCTTTGGTTCGCGAAAAACCTTTTTATTTTGAACAGTGACTAGCGAAAAGCTCAATTCGCGAACACTAAGTGGCGAAAAGCTTTGGTTCGCGAAAACCTCATTATTGGCCCGCGAAAACTTTTTCCTCTCACATACCGAAAACCTTAGGCCCGCGAAATCTGATTTTTCTGCCCGCGAAAACTTTTTCTTCCTCACAGTTCGCAAAGTAACTGGCCCGCGAAAACTTAAAATGGCCCGCGAAAATGGTTTTCGGCCCGAAAACAAGAATCATACCAAAACACAAATAAACCCAGAAAATGAAGATCAGTATGCGAAAAACACTAAGTTCTTCAATTCTTCAAGAAATTTCATCACACAAACATCCTTCTAACTCACATAGACACCTGAATAGATTATAGTACTCATATGTTGAGCTCGAACAAGCATCATAACACCTCAAAACATCTTGAAAGTACCAGAAATTCGAGAACTAAAAATCAGATTTAACGAAAACATTTACGTGTTGTAGATGAAATCTTCACCTACCTCACGTCCGAAGTTAGCTAAGCTACTATTTTTCCGAGCTCTCGATCGTTGGTTGTTGAGTTTGAAGGTTTTCTTCTCTCCTTTTCTTCTCCTTGTTCCTTTTCTTCTTAATGAAGTTTTTGAAGTATAATTGTGTATTTAACTTGGGATAGCTCACGTGATGACAAGGAGGTGATAAGTAGGTAATGAAGTTTTCCTCTTTGGCTAAGAAAGGTTCTCTTTTTGTAATTTTCCTCCTTTATTGAGTTTGGGCCCAACTATTCTTTGGGCTCAATTTCAAAATATCGGGCTTGCCCGAAATTAACTTCATTAATTTCGAATATACTATGCGTAATTCCCGTATTAAAATTTTATGGGTATTACATCCTCCCCCCCTTAAAAGAATTTCGTCCCCGAAATTACGCCGAATTGAATAACTCGGGGTGTCGATTTCTCTTGTTCTCTTCTTCTAATGAGGTAGGAATTATTCCTACCTTCGTCACATAGTCGGCCGACACCTCCGAATATGTGGCGCGATTCCTAACGTTAATTAATGGAAGTGGGGTATAATTAACGTACCTGTCGGAAAAGTAGGATTGGCCTCCGCCTCCTCGTTCGTGAGTGTGAAAACTCGAGCGGGAACTAGTGGTGGTCTTACTGGTGGTTGGGCTGAACTCTGTAATAGATTGTTCCGATAATTCTTAGCATAGTGCCCCGACTCTCCACATCGGAAGCATTGTGGATTAGAATTCGGATTGGGCCTCATTCCGAAGCATACCCCAAAGTGGTAACGTCCACATTGCTGACACTGTGGGGCTGAATTCGGAGGTCGAGCAGGGATATTGGTCGGTCCCTGATTTGGCTTTGGCCGCCAATTTCGTTGTCCCGCACGATCGTCTAAAGGGTTGTTGTTATTGGGATTTGTCTCAAAATATTGACGTTTCCGATCGCCTCCATTCCTTTGTTGATTTTCCATTTTCCGTTTCGCTTCCTGCACTTCTAAAATTTGAGCTTCTGCCTTCTCCGCGATCATTGCTCGTTCAGCCACATGATTGAACGCTTCTCCTCGCATACTTGCTATACTTACATCTCGGTGGATCTCAGGGTTGAGACCTATCGTGAATCGTGCTACTTTTAGAGTATCTGTTGCTACCATATGTGGGGCAAAATGGGATAGTTCTTCGAATTTGCGGATGTATTCCGCAATCGTCATTTTTCGTTGCTTCAAGTTTATGAATTCGTTCATTCGCTGCGCTTGCTCATGAGCCGTAAAATATTTGTCGTAGAATAGTTCCTTGAACCTGTCCCATGTTATCGGGTTTTCCAAGATCTTGATGGTATCCCACCAAAATCCGTCGTTCCCTCTTAGCAAGAACACGGCACATAGGACTTTTTCACTCTCCGGCACCCGACTGTAGAGGAACATGTCTTCGACAGTGCGCAACCAATCCTCTGCCACGATGGGATCGGAAGTGTCTTCGAAAATAGGAGGGTTTAACTTCCGAAATCTTTCCCCTATGATTCCATCCTGTTCAGGCTGAAGGGATGGATGATGTTCGGAAAAACCTCGATGCTGAATAAGATCATTAATCTGATCCGACTGTCGCTGGATCAGTTCAGTGAGTTTCATGACTATTGACTCATGTTCCTGCGTAGGGGGCTCGGGTTCGTTCCTACGACTCGATTTTCCTACATCTATTCTTCTTCCTCTCGGCATTTTATAATTTAATATCTACAATTATACAAGCAAGCACATAATTAATAATACGTAATCACGTCAAACTATAAAACTCACAGGGAAGGCTGGTCCTCCCGGCTTTTGACCAGCAGTACATAGACAGTCTTCAGAATCTAAAGCCTATGCTCTGATACCACCTGTGGCGACCCCACTCTTTAATATAAATAGTTGGCGGGTTTTCGCAATGAAAGCCGCGGAAGACCCATTTTACAAAAACTTTTTAAAACAGACTAAGATACCTATATATAAAGATATCATTTTTACAGCACCACCATCTTTACACGGGCCTCGGCCCCAAAACAAAATCCAAAAGTTCCTACGCGCTCCACAGGTCGCATTCATGTACCGCACTGCCCTCAAAAGTCCGTGGAGTCACTGCCATCACCCTGCCTCAGTCGCGACGTACCTCGACGTCGGGCTTAGTAATACGTACAACACGTAAAACTGAGCGATTGCCGAGTAGGTGAAAATATGCGTGAATGCAGCGTGCACTCAACCCCAATCCCGACACCTCACCATGCTATGCACGCTCGTCCCACGACCTCATCTCATCTTATCTCAACCACAGGGCCCTAGGTTGGACTAATGCACCTCATAAATAACCCTACGGCACCTACCGTAAAGTTCGAGCGGCACCAACCACTCCTCTCGACGGCACCAACCGTCCATACTCATTAGTGGCACCAACCACTAATCACGACGGCACCAACCGTCTATATAAATAAAGCTGGGCGGCACCAACCGCCCATCTCGACGGCACCAACCGTCAGGTGCAACTAGTACCAACCTCAACTCGACTTCGAGTCGACAACCAGCATCGGTCACATTCTACCCCGCTCAATGACACCTTAAGGTGTCACCGTATCGATACGGTCATCCAATCTTACCTCAATATGTTGTGATATGCGATGCGTATCATACAAGTCGCACAAAATAATAACCACATCTTGTAAAACCCGAAAATCCGGAAATCCTTTAAAATCCCGAAAATAATACTTACAGCTGAAAATAAAATAACCGTTGACCAGGGAATTTAATCAAAACCCGAAAATGGTTTAAATTAAAAGATTTGGGCTGAAATCAAACTAAAGCCCAGAATGGTCACACCAGGCTCATGAAAAGCCTACTAAAAGTTGACCTGACGAAAACCTTTTGACCTAGCGAAAACCATTCTATGTCGCGAAAAGCTTAGGCTAGCGAAAAGTAGCGAACAGCTCAAACTTGGCGAAAACTTTGGAAGTGGCGAAAAGCTTTTTCATTTTGAACAGTAGCTAGCGAAAACTTATATTAAATAGCGAAAAGTTTTGGTTCGCGAAAACTCACAAAAAGTGGCGAAAAGCTTGGTTCGCGAAAAACCTTTTTATTTTGAACAGTGACTAGCGAAAAGCTCAATTCGTGAACACTAAGTGGCGAAAAGCTTTGGTTCGCGAAAAACCTTTTTATTTTGAACAGTGACTAGCGAAAAGCTCAATTCGCGAACACTAAGTGGCGAAAAACTTTGGTTCGCGAAAACCTCATTATTGGCCCGCGAAAACTTTTCCTCTCACATACCGAAAACCTTAGGCCCGCGAAATCTGATTTTTCGGCCCGCGAAAACTTTTTCTTCCTCACAGTTCGCAAAGTAACTGGCCCGCGAAAACTTAAAATGGCCCGCGAAAATGGTTTTCGGCCCGAAAACAAGAATCATACCAAAACACAAATAAACCCAGAAAATGAAGATCAGTATGCGAAAAACACTAAGTTCTTCAATTCTTCAAGAAATTTCATCACACAAACATCCTTCTAACTCACATAGACACCTGAATAGATTATAGTACTCATATGTTGAGCTCGAACAAGCATCATAACACCTCAAAACATCTTGAAAGTACCAGAAATTCGAGAACTAAAAATCAGATTTAACGAAAACATTTACGTGTTGTAGATGAAATCTTCACCTACCTCACGTCCGAAGTTAGCTAAGCTACTATTTTTCCGAGCTCTCGATCGTTGGTTGTTGAGTTTGAAGGTTTTCTTCTCTCCTTTTCTTCTCCTTGTTCCTTTTCTTCTTAATGAAGTTTTTGAAGTATAATTGTGTATTTAACTTGGGATAGCTCACGTGATGACAAGGAGGTGATAAGTAGGTAATGAAGTTTTCCTCTTTGGCTAAGAAAGGTTCTCTTTTTGTAATTTTCCTCCTTTATTGAGTTTGGGCCCAACTATTCTTTGGGCTCAATTTCAAAATATCGGGCTTGCCCGAAATTAACTTCATTAATTTCGAATATACTATGCGTAATTCCCGTATTAAAATTTTATGGGTATTACATCCTCCCCCCCTTAAAAGAATTTCGTCCCCGAAATTACGCCGAATTGAATAACTCGGGGTGTCGATTTCTCTTGTTCTCTTCTTCTAATGAGGTAGGAATTATTCCTACCTTCGTCACATAGTCGGCCGACACCTCCGAATATGTGGCGCGATTCCTAACGTTAATTAATGGAAGTGGGGTATAATTAACGTACCTGTCGGAAAAGTAGGATTGGCCTCCGCCTCCTCGTTCGTGAGTGTGAAAACTCGAGCGGGAACTAGTGGTGGTCTTACTGGTGGTTGGGCTGAACTCTGTAATAGATTGTTCCGATAATTCTTAGCATAGTGCCCCGACTCTCCACATCGGAAGCATTGTGGATTAGAATTCGGATTGGGCCTCATTCCGAAGCATACCCCAAAGTGGTAACGTCCACATTGCTGACACTGTGGGGCTGAATTCGGAGGTCGAGCAGGGATATTGGTCGGTCCCTGATTTGGCTTTGGCCGCCAATTTCGTTGTCCCGCACGATCGTCTAAAGGGTTGTTGTTATTGGGATTTGTCTCAAAATATTGACGTTTCCGATCGCCTCCATTCCTTTGTTGATTTTCCATTTTCCGTTTCGCTTCCTGCACTTCTAAAATTTGAGCTTCAGCCTTCTCCGCGATCATTGCTCGTTCAGCCACATGATTGAACGCTTCTCCTCGCATACTTGCTATACTTACATCTCGGTGGATCTCAGGGTTGAGACCTATCGTGAATCGTGCTACTTTTAGAGTATCTGTTGCTACCATATGTGGGGCAAAATGGGATAGTTCTTCGAATTTGCGGATGTATTCCGCAATCGTCATTTTTCGTTGCTTCAAGTTTATGAATTCGTTCATTCGCTGCGCTTGCTCATGAGCCGTAAAATATTTGTCGTAGAATAGTTCCTTGAACCTGTCCCATGTTATCGGGTTTTCCAAGATCTTGATGGTATCCCACCAAAATCCGTCGTTCCCTCTTAGCAAGAACACGGCACATAGGACTTTTTCACTCTCCGGCACCCGACTGTAGAGGAACATGTCTTCGACAGTGCGCAACCAATCCTCTGCCACGATGGGATCGGAAGTGTCTTCGAAAATAGGAGGGTTTAACTTCCGAAATCTTTCCCCTATGATTCCATCCTGTTCAGGCTGAAGGGATGGATGATGTTCGGAAAAACCTCGATGCTGAATAAGATCATTAATCTGATCCGACTGTCGCTGGATCAGTTCAGTGAGTTTCATGACTATTGACTCATGTTCCTGCGTAGGGGGCTCGGGTTCGTTCCTACGACTCGATTTTCCTACATCTATTCTTCTTCCTCTCGGCATTTTATAATTTAATATCTACAATTATACAAGCAAGCACATAATTAATAATACGTAATCACGTCAAACTATAAAACTCACAGGGAAGGCTGGTCCTCCCGGCTTTTGACCAGCAGTACATAGACAGTCTTCAGAATCTAAAGCCTATGCTCTGATACCACCTGTGGCGACCCCACTCTTTAATATAAATAGTTGGCGGGTTTTCGCAATGAAAGCCGCGGAAGACCCATTTTACAAAAACTTTTTAAAACAGACTAAGATACCTATATATAAAGATATCATTTTTACAGCACCACCATCTTTACACGGGCCTCGGCCCCAAAACAAAATCCAAAAGTTCCTACGCGCTCCACAGGTCGCATTCATGTACCGCACTGCCCTCAAAAGTCCGTGGAGTCACTGCCATCACCCTGCCTCAGTCGCGACGTACCTCGACGTCGGGCTTAGTAATACGTACAACACGTAAAACTGAGCGATTGCCGAGTAGGTGAAAATATGCGTGAATGCAGCGTGCACTCAACCCCAATCCCGACACCTCACCATGCTATGCACGCTCGTCCCACGACCTCATCTCATCTTATCTCAACCACAGGGCCCTAGGTTGGACTAATGCACCTCATAAATAACCCTACGGCACCTACCGTAAAGTTCGAGCGGCACCAACCACTCCTCTCGACGGCACCAACCGTCCATACTCATTAGTGGCACCAACCACTAATCACGACGGCACCAACCGTCTATATAAATAAAGCTGGGCGGCACCAACCGCCCATCTCGACGGCACCAACCGTCAGGTGCAACTAGTACCAACCTCAACTCGACTTCGAGTCGACAACCAGCATCGGTCACATTCTACCCCGCTCAATGACACCTTAAGGTGTCACCGTATCGATACGGTCATCCAATCTTACCTCAATATGTTGTGATATGCGATGCGTATCATACAAGTCGCACAAAATAATAACCACATCTTGTAAAACCCGAAAATCCGGAAATCCTTTAAAATCCCGAAAATAATACTTACAGCTGAAAATAAAATAACCGTTGACCAGGGAATTTAATCAAAACCCGAAAATGGTTTAAATTAAAAGATTTGGGCTGAAATCAAACTAAAGCCCAGAATGGTCACACCAGGCTCATGAAAAGCCTACTAAAAGTTGACCTGACGAAAACCTTTTGACCTAGCGAAAACCATTCTATGTCGCGAAAAGCTTAGGCTAGCGAAAAGTAGCGAACAGCTCAAACTTGGCGAAAACTTTGGAAGTGGCGAAAAGCTTTTTCATTTTGAACAGTAGCTAGCGAAAACTTATATTAAATAGCGAAAAGTTTTGGTTCGCGAAAACTCACCAAAAGTGGCGAAAAGCTTGGTTCGCGAAAAACCTTTTTATTTTGAACAGTGACTAGCGAAAAGCTCAATTCGTGAACACTAAGTGGCGAAAAGCTTTGGTTCGCGAAAAACCTTTTTATTTTGAACAGTGACTAGCGAAAAGCTCAATTCGCGAACACTAAGTGGCGAAAAACTTTGGTTCGCGAAAACCTCATTATTGGCCCGCGAAAACTTTTCCTCTCACATACCGAAAACCTTAGGCCCGCGAAATCTGATTTTTCGGCCCGCGAAAACTTTTTCTTCCTCACAGTTCGCAAAGTAACTGGCCCGCGAAAACTTAAAATGGCCCGCGAAAATGGTTTTCGGCCCGAAAACAAGAATCATACCAAAACACAAATAAACTCAGAAAATGAAGATCAGTATGCGAAAAACACTAAGTTCTTCAATTCTTCAAGAAATTTCATCACACAAACATCCTTCTAACTCACATAGACACCTGAATAGATTATAGAACTCATATGTTGAGCTCGAACAAGCATCATAACACCTCAAAACATCTCGAAAGTACCAGAAATTTGAGAACTAAAAATCAGATTTAACGAAAACATTTACGTGTTGTAGATGAAATCTTCACCTACCTCACGTCCGAAGTTAGCTAAGCTACTATTTTTTCGAGCTCTCGATCGTTGGTTGTTGAGTTTGAAGGTTTTCTTCTCTCCTTTTCTTCTCCTTGTTCCTTTTCTTCTTAATGAAGTTTTTGAAGTATAATTGTGTATTTAACCTGGGATAGCTCACGTGATGACAAGGAGGTGATAAGTAGGTGATGAAGTTTTCCTCTTTGGCTAAGAAAGGTTCTCTTTTTGTAATTTTCCTCCTTTATTGAGTTTGGGCCCAACTATTCTTTGGGCTCAATTTCAAAATATCGGGCTTGCCCGAAATTAACTTCATTAATTTCGAATATACTATGCGTAATTCCCGTATTAAAATTTTGTGGGTATTACATGTACTGCTGTGGCTATAGCAGCGCGTACTTCTGGCAGCAAATGTGATTTAAAAGCTGCCAGAGCGGACTCCAGGCATTGATCAAAGCAGTCCTCATTCATGTATGGTAAGTCACGGCTGTAGTTGGGTTGACCGTGGCAGGGCTTCCTTCCAATCCTCGAAGAACCTCTTCGATAGAGGCTTCTATGAAAGTTCTGGCTTGGTCACGAAGACCAAGCGGGGGTGGTGTCAAAAGAGTATATGTCCTAGAAAATGAGGAAAATTGTGGGAAGGTGGACACTAGACTCGTGGTCAAGAGAAGGGCGGTGGTGTGGGGCTGAGTACCACCTGTTTCAATATCAGCTACTTCCGAACGAAGTACTGATAGATTACGTATCTTCCCGTGACTTTGTGAGACAGATACCTGTTGGGAGACATCTGAATGGCCTAGGGTAGGTTGTGCAAGCGCCATTGGACCTGACGTGGCGACTTCTACCCGAGTAGTGGTCACAAAGACATCGGTACTTGTACCTAAGGGGGTGGTCCTGGGTGGTGTAGTGGTTAAAGGGATGGTCACCACCATAGTTGGCGGGGAGATGGTGACCAAATCACTCATAGACCCCTCACACACTCTATGGCTAGTGCTCCCTGGGTTAGGTTCAGAGGGGTTTATCTGAACCATGGGAGTAGTGGACGGAGGTGGTGGTGGAGCGACGCCGGTCAAAAATTCTTCGACAGCTCGGGATGACGCCATGTAAAGAAGGGCCTACGGGATTGGCATTGGGCGGCCAGCGGTCTTGGCGTCATTCTTGGGGCGGTGAAGGAACCGTATCTGCGGTGGTTTGAGAACCGCATCGTCTGGGCGTCGATTGATTTCGGGTATGGTTTCCATGAAGTGTTGAATGATGTGCGGAAACCATCTTAGGTAGGGGAGGTAGTTGCGTCTCTTGGAGTTGTCCCTCGAGTGTACTTGATCAGCCAAGTCCAGCCATATGAGTTCAGCAATGTCGTAGGACTTGGAGTACACGATCCAGTAGAATAAATGAAGGATGTTGAAGTTGCATCGATCAATCCTGAATGCTTCGGGGAGAGGCACCTGTTGACTAGTCCAAACAGGGTCTTCCAAGGATGTGGAATTTGACTCTGTTGGAAGCCTGAGAGGTTGGCTAGTGGCGGTGCATAGCCCATGAGAAGAAATCTTTGTCATTTCGTCATCTGTCGGAAATTCTTCATATGCAGCCAAATCTGGGAGGCTGAGCACCGTCATGAAGGTGGCCTTTGTGATAGAAACCACCGTTCGATCAATCTGGGCTTCATACCAGATGGAGTTGTCTCGGCCAACTTTCCTCTTCATAGTCCCCCAAAATTGTTGTACATAGACGAGCGAGACTAGGGCTGAGCGGTTGAAAGCGGGCCAGAGAGGATGGCCTTTGAGAATCTCTAGGATGATCGGATCCGAGCAGTTGAAATTTGCTGCATCAACCATGAGGTTATTCTCTTTGATGTAAACCCATTTTTCATGACGAAATACGTCGTTGGAAGTAGCCATTTGTTTTGTAATTAATTTTTTTTCGCTTCCTTTTTTTTCACTTCTTCTTTTTTTTTGTTTTTTTTCTTTTTCTTTTTCTTTTTTTTCCGCTTCCTCTTTTTTTTTTTGCTTTTTTTTTCGCTTCCTTTTTTTTAAGTAAAGGCCTGTAAAAGGAAAAGAAAACAACTAAGTGGGAATATAAGAAATATATTGAGAGAAAGAGACAACAACTGATGACGTCGACAACGTTTAGGACTTAGAAAAAAATTCTAAGTTTGAAGATTATAACGGTTCGCAAAATATAACTTTGTGAGAATCGAGATAGTTTGTCGAGTGAAATCATTTTGCGAAAAGAGATTATTTTGCGAAAAGAAAATAAAAAGGCTTCGCAAAAGTAATAGTTTCTCAACTAATTATAGTTTCTCGAATGAGCACAGTTTTTGCGAAAAGGAAATGTTAGGAATATTTTATTGTGTTCAATTAATTATAATTATCTTTGTTGTGTATTTATAAAGATTCTCTTTATAAGAGGCTTAGTGTAATTGGGCTTTGTTAGGGGCCCAAGTATTATATACCAACTTGTGGTATAAATACTCAAACCCTAACACATAATAATGTGTGCATTGTGTGAAACTCATCTAGAGAGAGAGAGAGCCACCCAACCTCTCAAGAACACAACACCCCACGCCAAGCTTCGATTCTTCCCATCCAAATCGTTGTAAACTCGTTTTAATAATGTTTAGTTGGATATTTTAGGCCTTTCAAGTGGTATCAGAGCCACTCGCGTTAAGATTTGAGTCAAATTTTTCGTTTTATTTTTCGGTGTTCATCGCATGTTCTTCGAAATTTTTCGAAAAATTTGACATGTTTTGGTCTTTTTGTGCTTGATTTAGTGTTTAGGAGTTAGAATATACATATTTTGATCTTTACGCGGGGCTAATTTGATTAAATTTTGTGTTCGGGATCGAATAATAGCTCATTTTGTTCGCAGCTACAGTAACTTTTCGTTGCTACAGTGTTGCTACAGTGTTTTCGGTGCTACAGTGAAGTTTTCGGTGCTACAGTAAAGTTTTCAGTACTACAGGAAAGTTTTCATGCCACAGGAAAGTTTTCGCAGCTAGAGTAAAAAAAAATAAATAAAAATAAAATTAATGTCGATTTTCCTTTCTCCTTTCCAATTTTCTCTTGTTCCTTAGTATTTTTACGCGTATTTCTTTTACCTTTCGTTTCTGCGCCAGTCAAAGGTGATTTAGAATGCGCATTTACTTTCGTCACCGTTGACTTAGAATTATTAGTAAAAGTCTTTTCAGTTTTAGGAACAAAAGCGTCAGTTTGAATTTCCTTATCCTGCTTAATAGAAGATATTTCTATGGAGAGATTATTTAGGACAGGTAAGGGCGGGGAATTTTTTAGATTTGAAATCTCCTCTAAAAGTTTTTCTTTTTCAGCTCGGAAACCCACTCTTTCCGATTTCAGAGTTGCGTTCAATTCTACAATTTTACTAGCAACCTCTGGAATTTCCCAACAAGAGAAAGGTTTATGAGAATGTACCTCCGACGGCGACTTCTTCCCAACAAGTTAGACCTATTGCGGCGACTTCTACCCGGGAGCTAATAAAATTAGCACCTGTACCTATGGGGGTTGGTCCGAATAATTTGTGAGGAGAGGGAATCATGTAGCGTCGGTCTTTTCAAAAGGTTTTAGCAGACGTGGCTGTTTCTTCGTGATTCGACTGACTCTCGGTGATGTTCCGGGGTTAGATTCAGTTGGGTTTGACTGAATCGTAGGAACGAAGTATCCATGCATCCGGTAGGAAGTGGTGAGTGCTGCTTTATTTGTCAGCAAGCCAGAGCATGTCGGTTGAAGCGAGCACCGAGATTTGCATTTTTAACCACCGTCGCCTTTTGAAAAGAGTTGACCGTTGTAGGCTCGAGATTCTTCTTTTGAGGTCCATCTTCGGAGGTCGGAGGTAATCTCCATGAAGCTTGATGAAGAGGAGAGAACATTCTTTTTTTTTTTATTATGGCCTTTTTTTTTAAATATTGATGGCATTTGTTTTTTGTATATATATATATATTAATCGTTATTAGTAAAATATATTTTTATACTATATATTATATGGATATAATATATATTAATCGTTATTAGTAATACATATTTCTATATTATATATTATATGAATATAATATTATTTATTATTACTATTGTTATATATATATATATATTATTTTTATATTATTTTATTTCTCCCCCTCAAAGTGTGCTTCCTAAAAGAACTTGCTCCCCCTCAAAAGATGCTAAGTAAGATAAAAAAATCTACGAATCTCATTCCCTAAATTCACGCATTTAAGGTTCGCTCCCCCTAAAAAATATAATTATTGCTCCATTCTAAAGAAATAAGGGTCACTTTTCTTTTAAAAAAAAAGTAGCTCCCCCTCAAATTAAGCTCATTTTACAAAAATGGTATTTTTCATTTCCGTGCGTAATATGCATTTTAAATTTTAATGTTTTGAATATGCATATTTAAAATGTACCATTTTGAAAGATAGGCATTTTTGCGATTCAGCTTACATGCATGCTTGAAAGTTTAACCTTGAAAATATTAAAATTGTATGCATAATGAAAATGTACCTATCTTAAAATAGAGTATTTTGCATTTTAACTCATGTATGCATGCATGCAAGAATTTGAAAGTAAAATTTCTTTTGAAGCATGCATAGCTATATTATACCCTATTATTTTCAAAGTAGGTATATTGTCTTTTCAGCTCGATATGCATGCCAAAATTTACTATGGAATGCATATATAGAATTTACCTACGGTGTAGTTGCTCACCGTGCTTCCCTTTATAACGTATGTGGAGCAACTTCAAAGTACCATACGTGAGGGATGCGGTTGCTCGCGTCTCTTACCAGTCATGCATGTGGAGCAACCCGAGTACAGTGCATGCTGGAATGTGTGGTTGCTCTCGTCTCATACCAATCACGCGTGTGGAGCAACCATCGTCGAATTACCACACGTGATTGGGCTCCTGTAAAACTTATCGGGACTTTGGTACCCATTGTCAAATTGGAGAAGAAGATTGGTATGAGACTTGACGACTGCCTTAGTGGCTACGTCGGGTTATTACCTAACCTGAGTTCCTACCAACGCCATCCTCATTTCCCGACGACGTGATCTTCTTGCCAAAGATAATGCCTCATTTTGACCCATCGCATGGCGATCTCCCCAACTCGATCTTCATGAGGGGGAGTAGTACTAAAGCAAAATGGGAGCAACACCACGACGAAAGTGCAAAATAGATCAGAAACGCTAGATCCTCAAGCGTCGTCAAAGAATCAAGCGAACACCATGGACTACAAAGATCGAAGTTGCTGCCTCGTGTGCGTCTCTCCAAATTTCAAAGAGAACTTCCCAATCCCAACATAAGGTTGACCAAAAGTAGGGGGAGTTGCGCTATTATCGAAAGGAGAGATCGAACACAAAAAGAAGAAATCCGGCAAGCGACTTCAAATCCCTTCCGGCATTTACGAGTCGAGCTTACAAAGAAGATTAAGAAGACGTGGTGCCGAGAAGCGAAGATCAAGACACGGTGAGCTTGAAGATCTCCAAAAGAAGAGGTCAAAAGACAAGACAAGGAGGAAATTCCTTTACGACTCAGGCAAATGCACTAAGCCCCACAAAGATAATCCATGCCGAATTGACGATTGAATACAAAGGGGGAGATTGTTAGGAATATTTTATTGTGTTCAATTAATTATAATTATCGCTTAGAGGGCATCCTTGCGGAAAGGGGTCAAACAGACCAAAGTTCCTCTAAAGACTTAGCGTCCAAAGGGGAAAATACTTTACATTCTCATAAACCTATCTCTTGTTGGGAAATTCCAGAGGTTGCTAGTAAAATTGTAGAATTGAACGCAACTATGAAATCGGAAAGAGTGGGTTTCCGAGCTGAAAAAGAAAAACTTTTAGAGGAGATTTCAAATCTCAAAAATTCCTCGCCCTTACCTGTCCTAAATAATCTCTCCATAGAAATATCTTCTATTAAGCAAGATAAGGAAATTCAAACTGACGCTTTTGTTCCTAAAACTGAAAAGACTTTTACTAATAATTCTAAGTCAACGGTGACGAAAGTAAATACGCATTCTAAATCACCTTTGACTGGCGCAGAAACGAAAAGTAAAAGAAATACGCGTAAAAATACTAAGGAACAAGAGAAAATTGGAAAGGAGAAAGGAAAATCGACATTATTTTTCAAAATCAAGGACGACATTGCTAAAGATTATCCTTCTCCCGGTCCTATAAAAAGGGAAGTTCCTAAAGAAGATGTCCCAAGCTCAAGCAGGCGAACGTCTCAAACTTCCAAAATCTCTCATTCTTTAAAGAATGATAGAGATGGAATTGCTTACACGCACAAAAATACTTATTACTCTATTAAGCGAAATTCCATCAAAAACCATCATTATGATGTGAATCGTGTGAATTCTCTAAGTAGGAAGAACATCTCATGTACGAACGATGCTTATAATTCTCTATACTTATCCCTACCTGAAATATCCAGCCGATGTTAAGTCTAAGAAACATCTCATGCGACTGGCTTCAGAGAAAATATTTAAATCTTCTCCGAGACACACATTCACCTGCGCTGAAACGTCCTTTCCATGTCAAATTGCTCCTAAATGGGTTCCTAAGTCAACTATTAAGTTAGGTAATCCCAAATATAGCCGGGTACCTAAAAGTACGATAATGAATGATTTAGGACTAAAATCTGATTTGACATCTTATATGCTTAACTTGTTTTCTGCTAATAAGGGAGGACCCATACAACAATGGGTACCAAAGTCCCGATAAGTTTTACAGGAGCCCAATCACGTGTGGTAATTCGACGATGGTTGCTCCACACGCGTGATTGGTATGAGACGAGAGCAACCACACATTCCAGCATGCACGGTACTCGGGTTGCTCCACATGCATGACTGGTAAGAGACGCGAGCAACCGCATCCCTCACGTATGGTACTTTGAAGTTGCTCCACATACGTTATAAAGGGAAGCACGGTGAGCAACTACACCGTAGGTAAATTCTATATATGCATTCCATAGTAAATTTTGGCATGCATATCGAGCTGAAAAGACAATATACCTACTTTGAAAATAATAGGGTACAATATAGCTATGCATGCTTCAAAAGGACTTTTACTTTCAAATTCTTGCATGCATGCATACATGAGTTAAAATGCAAAATACTCTATTTTAAGATAGGTACATTTTCATTATGCATATAATTTTAAGATTTTCAAGCTTAAACTTTCAAGCATGCATATAAGCTGAATCGCAAAAATGCCTATCTTTCAAAATGGTACATTTTAAATATGCATATTCAAAACTTTAAAATTTAAAATGCATATTACGCACGGAAATGAAAAATACCATTTTTGTAAAATGAGCTTAATTTGAGGGGGAGCTACTTTTTTTAAAACAAAAGTGACCCTTATTTCTTTAGAAGGGAGCAATAATTATATTTTTGAGGGGAAGCGAACCTTAAATGCGTGAATTTAGGGAATGAGATTCGTAGATTTTTCGATCTTACTTAGCATCTGTTGAGGGGGAGCAAGTTCTTTTAGGAAGCACACTTTAAGGGGAAGAAATAAAATAATATAAAAATAATATATATATATATATATATAACAATAGTAATAATAAATAATATTATATTCATATAATATATAATATAGAAATATGTATTACTAATAGCGATTAATATATATATTATATCCATATAATATATAGTATAAAAATATATTTTACTAATAACGATTAATATATATATATATACAAAAAAAAAAGGCCATCAATATTTAAAAAAAAAAAGGCCATAATAAAAAAAAAAGAATGTTCTCTCCTCTTCATCAGGCTTCATGGGGATTACCTCCGACCTCCGAAGATGGACCTCAAAAGAAGAATCTCGAGCCTACAACGGTCAACTCTTTTCAAAAGGCGACGGTGGTTAAAAATGCAAATCTCGGTGCTCACTTCAACCGACATGCTCTGCCTTGCTGACAAATAAAACAGCACTCACCACTTCCTACCGGATGCATGGATACTTCGTTCCTATGATTCAGTCAAACCCAACTAAATCTAACCCCGAAACATCACCGAGATTCAGTCGAATCACGAAGAAACAACCACGTCTACTAAAACCTTTTGAAAAGACCGACGCTACATGATTCCCTCTCCTCACAAATTATTCGGACCAACCCCCATAGGTACAGGTGCTAATTTTATTAGCTCCCGGGTAGAAGTCACAACAATAGGTCCAACGGCGCGTGCACAACCGACCCTTACCCACTCGTCTGTCTCACAAAAGACAGGTGTTTCAGAAATCACGGGGAACCACGTCTACTATCACCGCTTCACTCGGAAGTGGGAGATATTGAATTATGTGGTACTCAGCCCCACCACCACACCTCCTTGCGCACTCGAGTCTAGTGTGTCTTCACTTTCCATATATTTTTATATTTTCTAGGACACATACACTTTTAAACACCTGATCTTTGTGATCAAGTTAGAACTTCCGTAGACATGTCTTGCTTCGACATGATTCGAGGTTCGAAAGGAAGTCATGCCGTTGCAACATCAAAGCAACAACGGTTTCAAGCCATCGTCTACGAGCATAGCTCCTAGATCGATGTTAACGGGAAGTCTTCGTGACCCCGGTTTCTTACACGACGGATTACCTTTGTGGCTCCGTCTGGTTATTACCATCACCGACCTGTCGTTTGTGTCCTCTAATCTTCCTACACAAGCATGCCGATCTCGTTAACACGAATCGCCATGAGGGGGAGAAGGGGACACGCATAAACAAACAGGTCGGACCACCCACCAATCTCCGCCGCGCTCACCACTCTGAAGTCGGGCTCCCCTGCACTTGAATGGAACATTCCAAAGGAGCCTAACACCCCACGAGTACCTTCTTCCGGAGCCAGACAAGCTTCCTCGAGGCCGAACCAGACAACTTCCTTCGAAGAAGACGAATCCGGCGCCGAGAAGAAGAAGATTGGAGAAGACTTGACGATTGCCTTAGTGGCTACGTCCGGTTATTACCTAACCTGAGTTCCTACCAACTCCATCCTCATGTCCCGACGACGTGATCTTCTTGCCAAAGATAATGCCTCATTTTGACCCATCGCATGGCGATCTCCCCAACTCGATCTTCATGAGGGGGAGTAGTACTAAAGCAAAATGGGAGCAACACCACGACGAAAGTGCAAAATAGATCAGAAACGCTAGATCCTCAAGCGTCGTCAAAGAATCAAGCGAACACCATGGACTACAAAGATCGAAGTTGCTGCCTCGTGTGCGTCTCTCCAAATTTCAAAGAGAACTTCCCAATCCCAACATAAGGTTGACCAAAAGTAGGGGGAGTTGCGCTATTATCGAAAGGAGAGATCGAACACAAAAAGAAGAAATCCAGCAAGCGAC
Organism: Lindernia subracemosa; assembly: GCA_028392965.1. NCBI lineage: Eukaryota > Viridiplantae > Streptophyta > Magnoliopsida > Lamiales > Linderniaceae > Vandellia > Vandellia subracemosa. The sequence continues at coordinate 1,408,190 of JAQPCC010000049.1, forward strand.
TTCAAATCCCTTCCGGCATTTACGAGTCGAGCTTACAAAGAAGATTAAGAAGACGCGGTGCCGAGAAGCGAAGATCAAGACACGGTGAGCTTGAAGATCTCCAGAAGAAGAGGTCAAAAGACAGGACAAGGAGGAAATTCCTTTAGGACTCAGGCAAATGCACTAAGCCCCACAAAGATAATCCATGCCGAATTGACGATTGAACACAAATGGGGAGATTGTTAGGAATATTTTATTGTGTTCAATTAATTATAATTATCTTTGTTGTGTATTTATAAAGATTCTCTTTATAAGAGGCGTAGTGTAATTGGGCTTTGTTAGGGGCCCAAGTATTATATACCAACTTGTGGTATAAATACTCAAACCCTAACACCTAATTATGTGTGCATTGTGTGAAACTCATCTAGAGAGAGAGAGAGCCACCCAACCTCTCAAGAACACAACACCCCATGCCAAACTTTGATTCTTCCCATCCAAATCGTGGTAAACTCGTTTTAATAATGTTTAGTTGGATATTTTAGGCCTTTCAGGAAAGTTTATCGAATGAAAGTTGTTTCGCATAAAGAATATTTTTCGAATGAAAGTAATTTTGCGAAAGTATAGTTTTGCGAAATAGAGTTGTTTTGCGAATTTGACCTTGTATTCACAAACCTTTTGCGAACCTGTGAGAAAGAGAGATTTCGACAAACCCATTTGAGGAAACAATCAAATCCAAAAAATATTTTCGCGACCCGTACACACCAAATGTCGCAAGAGATATTGATTGTGACCTAAACTCAAAACTTGAGCTTATAAACCCTGTTTTTCAAGCTAGAGAATTTATGTGAACGTTTGTAATTAGCCTAATAGGGTATTGTCATAAGGATTAACATAGAATAAGCATGTCAGCAATATGATTCAAACAATTCGAAAATAGGGTTTAAAGTAAATAGAATTTGAATGATTCGAACTAAACGTAATGATTCGAGTTTGAGAACCCTACCGTATCGACGATTAGGGCTGAGCTCTGTTGATTAATGGGGGGTTTATATCAAAGACACAAATATATCGAAGGATCTTAAGAGAAATTTGCAGAGAAGGGTTGAAGAGATTTGGGGATTTTTCGCGAAGTGAGAGAAAAACGTTTCTAGAGAAAGAAAGTTTTTCGAAGCATTGAAAAGGTTTGCACTATATAGTATCGAAAAAATTTTTCGAAACGTTGAAGTTTGTAGATATGAATATAGTTTCGCGAAAATTTTGACCCTCAAAAGTTTTGCGAACCAAAAAGTTTTGCGAAGAGAGATAGTTTCGCGAAAACAAATTGTTAAACTCCCCCTTAATTTTTTAATAAGGCATTAGTTGAAAAAAAAAAAACACAGTAATATCGACAAACAAAGCATATATTGGAAAACAGAGTATATGTCGAATAACAGAGCAGATATCGAAAAATAGAGCATATGTAGAAAACAGAGCAGATATCGAAAAACAGAGCATATATCGAAAAACAGAGTAATTCAAAAAAAATGATAGATTGCAAAATAAGAGTGATTGTAATTTCAAGGTACTTATTTTATTCTCCCCTTTCAATTTTCAATTGATTACCTATAGCTCTAGTAGAAACAAAATATATTTCTCTATAATAGAATACTAGAATATTTTGTAAGAACCATGAATTAAAAAATTTAATTTGTGAGATTTAGCATGCCTAGCTTTGCAACTAAAAACTGAAAGCGTTTTTCATCTAGTGCTTTAGTAAATAAGTCGGCTAGTTGTAATTCCGTGCTCACAAAGTGCATATCAATGATTCCTTTTTCAACTTGATCCTTAATAAAGTGATATCGTAAATCTATGTGCTCGGTTTTAGAGTGATGAACAGGATTGCTGGTTATCACAATCGTTCTTTTTGAGTCACTATAGATTGGAATATGATTAAAATTAAATCCATAATCACGCAATTGCGTGCGCATCCATAGTATTTGTGAACAACAACTCGCAGCGGCAACATATTCAGCTTCCGCTGTGGATTGCGAGACACAATTCTGCTTCTTGGAGGACCAGCACACTAGTTTATCACCTACGAATTGTGCACCTCCAGAAGTGCTTTTCCTATCCATTTTGCAACCAGCAAAATCAGCATTTGTGTATCCGACTAGATCGAAACCTAAATCCTTAGGATACCAGAGACCGAGATTAGGAGTGCCTTTGAGATAGCGAAGAATACGCTTGACTGCAAGCATATGTGACTCTTTGGAATTGGCTTGATAACGTGCGCATAAACAAGTGGCAAAACATAATGTCTGGCCTACTTCAAGTTAAGTATAGTAAGGAACCTATCATACCCCTGTATAGTGTTTCATCTACTGGAATACCATTAAGATCGGCATCGAGTTTACAAGTTGGGGACATAGGAGTGGGCATGGTGGATATTTTTGTCAACTCGTACTTTCTAAGTATATCGTGAATATATTTGGATTGACTTATGAAGATTCCTTCAGATAGTTGTTTGATTTGCAGTCCGAGGAAAAATGCATTTCCCCCATCATGTTCATTTCAAACTTTGTCTTCAAAAGCGTTTCAAATTCTTCACAAAGTGAAAGATTTTTTGATCCAAAAATGATATCATCTACGTAGATTTGTACAAGTATAATATGAGAATCAAGATGTTTTATGAAGAGGGTAGTGTCAATTTTTCCCTTAGAATATCCAGATTCAATTAAAAAATTGGATAAGACATCGTACCAAGCTCTAGGGGCTTCTTTAAGGCCATAAAGGGCTTTTTCGAGTCTATAGACATGACTAGGATATTCTGGGCTTATAAAACCATCAGGTTGTGCTACAAAAACTTCTTCGTGAAGTATTCCAATTAGAAAGGCGGTCTTGACATCCATTTGGAATACAATGAAGTTTTTATGTGTAGTATAAGCAAGAAAGATGCGTATTGCTTCAAGTCTTGCGACTGGTGCAAAGGTTTCATCATAATCTATGCCTTCTTGCTGATTAAAACCTTTGGCGACAAGTCGGGCTTTATTCCTAATAATGACCCCTGCTTCATCCTTCTTATTTTTGAAAATCCACTTGGTTCCTATTATTGTTTTAGCGCTAGGTCGCGGAACTAATTTCTAGACTTCTAGTCTATCAAATTAACTGATTTCATCTTGCATAGGAATTATCCAATTCGGATCTGTCAAAGCTTCAGAGACACTGGTCGGCTCTATTTGACTAAGGAAACACGAGAATAGACTCTCATGATTTATAGATGATCTCGTCCTTATACCTGATGAGGGATCGCCCAAAATTTGATCAGCAGGATGAGCACGTGTCCATTTCCTAGTATTAGGTAATGGTGCTTCCGGGGCAACTATGTCACAAAGGTTCGGAAGGACTATATGTATGGGCTCGCCTTGAGAAAGATGAACACTTTCAGGGGATACAACTCTAGTGTCAGGGGGGTTACTATCACTTGGAAGAGAGACTTCACTAGAGGAAGATTCTTCGGTAGAAGAAATACTGAAGTCTTCATTCATAGTAGGGGTTTCGGGAGAGGATATCTAGAATAATCATCAACGATGACTAAGATGTATTTTCGACCGTTGAGACTTTGAGTCTTCATAGGACCACTAAGATCCATATGAAGAAGTTCAAGAGGCCGAAAGGTTAAAGCGACTTGCTTAGTCTTATGCGATGATCTTTTCATTTTTCCTAATTCACAGGCAGAACACAAATGTTCCTTTTTGTATGTATATGTAGGTAAACCTTTTACCAATTTTTTTGACCTAAGCCTGTTGATAGTCTTTAGATTTAAATGAGAAAGGCGTCGATGCCACATACTGATCTGTTGTTGAGATGCTCTCGACATCAAACAGACAGCTGATGAGGGTTTGACAGTGGTGATATCTATAGTATATAGATTGGACTTTCTGGATCCAACTCGTAATGTCTGACCTAGTTTGTCTTTCACACTGCATTGTTTAGCTATGAAGTTGACCTCTAGGTTTTTATCACAGAACTGTCCTATGCTAAACAAATTATGACTCAAACCCTCGACATACGACACCTTTGATATAGTAAGGTTACCTTGCTTGATGTCACCGTCTCCTTGAATCTGTGCTGAGTCGTTGTTTCCAAAGCGGACTTTTCCACCGAGTTGTTCGGTATAGTTGCTCAACAGCCCTTTATCGCCCGTCATGTGTGTGGAGCAGCCAGAGTCAAGATACCACACATGATGGACCTGCACACATAATGAGAATTAGGTAATCTTAGGGACCCATTTCCATATGGGTTTCTTAATAGTATTCTGTTTGGTAGTGTGCTTGGGAACCCATTTGTATACGAGTTACTTCTTTTTAATCCATTGAAGCATGGATTTTGTCTTTTTGACCCATTTGTAAGCAGATGTTCATTTTTGTGTATTTGCAATGGATAGCTCTTTTTGTTTCCAGACTTGCACTTTCTGTCTTGGAAGTGTAGTTTTAGGTATCCATCTTAGGTCTTGGAATGATGATAACTTCTGCATTCGATTCTTTTTGCAAGTTCTATTGTAACGTATCTTCTAAAAAATCCTTGTATTTGTTCCACTTGGCAAGTTTGTGATGGTGGATGTACAGTTGAGATCAAAGACTTGTGCTTTTTGAGATAAACAAGATTTTTGTGGAGAATCAGACAAACTTGTAATTGAATTTTTTGATAGCCATACAAAAGTTCTCTTATTCTTATTATTAGACATAGGAATATTTAAGGCTGGCTATCTTGAGTGAAGCTTCCTTAGTTTGATTTACTCCTGTAGTCATTAGTGAATTTGCAGGAGTTAGATAACATAAAGATTTGAGCGTTGTAGATTGGTTTTCTAACTCTTTTATCTTAGATAAAAGGGCTTTCTTTTCTTTCTGAAACGATGTTCTTTCTGACACAAGAAGAGAGTGTATTTCAGCTAATTTTTTAAGACCTCCTGGCATGTATCATGAAGAAGTCTTCGTTTCTTCTTTTGCTGGCTTATTTACTTTTGAAGAATTCTCGTAACTAGTTGAGGGATCATAACTACTGATATGTTCTATTAAAGGAATTTTCCTATCATTGAAACTTTCATTTAGAGTCATATAGTCATAAGGAATTTCTGCCTTAGCTAGGTTCTTGCGCTTTTTCTCTTCTAATTCTAGTATTTGAGACCGCTTGTAAAAGGCATTAGCTTGGTAATTCCTAAACCCATGTATCTAATATCATAGAATTGTCGAGTATCTATATTTTTTAGATTACACGGATTTTGAAACCCTAAGCCTTCGTGTGGATTATAGAATTCTGTATCTTTTGGTTGATTGAGGAAAATTATTTGTTCAGTGTGACCGTGCGAAGCTAGTGTATCCTCAAGATTCTTGATTTTTGAGTACAGTCTCTTTCGCTCGTCTTGAAGGATATTGAATTTATTGTTAACAGAAACATTTTCCTCATTGAGTTTCCTAAGTTCGGTGGTGAGTTCCTCTATTGTTTTTGCTTGTGTTTCTACCTGTTTCTCAAGGTTACTTTTCTGATCTTGACTAAGATCTAATAAATTTTTATGCCTAGCGTGTTCTTGCAAATGTTTTCTGAAAGCTATTTCGTTGTTTGCTAGGTGTTTTTCTAGTTCTTTTAATTTTTTCTTATCCTTAAGCCTAGACGCATATAATTTTTGTAAATATTCTAATTTTGCAGAAAGCATAGTGTTTGAAGTTGTTACCTCAGTTTCGGCTAATGATTCGGAGGAGAGGGCATCGGTATCCTCTTTATCACTTTCGTTTTCCTCCTCATCGAGTTGAGCCATCAATGCCAGATTTTCATCTTCACTTTCTGAGGTATCCTCAAACCAGTGATCCTGTTCAGCCAGTAGTGCGACTCCAGCCTCCTTTTTCTTTGACAATTGTAGTTTTCGGGCATAGTAGTCTGAATTCTTCTTTCTGGGTAGGCGACAGTCTTTAATGAAGTGTCCTAGTTTGCCACAGTTAAAGCAAACCATTTGTTGCTTTGGCTTTGTCTAAGGGGGTTCCGCACTCTTTTCCTTTGGCCTAGAGCTTGAGGATGTTCGTTGTTTGTTTGCAGAAGATGATGATTTTTTCTTGAAAAATTTCTTGGCCATCATTTTAGTCATTAGGGCCAATTGAGCTTTGAATTCCTTCATTTCTTCGTCTGAGTCTGAGCTCGATTGGTCATCGTCTGAGGATGATGGAATGATGATTTTTGACTTTGAAGCTTTCTTAGTCTTCTTGTCTGTGACTAGTGGAAGCGTCTCAATTGTGTTCCTTTCTTTAGCAACTTCTGTCACATCCTCCATGTGTTGAGCGAGGTTGTCAAACACAGTATGTATGCTCAACTCATCCAAGTCCTTGTTTTGTCTTAGTTGACTGGCAATCTTCTTCCACTCAGGTAGAAGGGATGAGAGGAACCTTATGTTAACCTCGATGTTGGTCTTTTGAAAGCCAAATTTTCTCATCTCATTAAGCAGAGTGAGAAATCTTTGATAGGTCTCACCTAGATCTTCCCCTTGCTTTGCCTTGAAGGAGTCATAGGCTGTAAGAATATTAGCTTTCTTAGGTTTAATTCCGACCTCTGTGCCTTGCATCATGTGGCTGATTTCATCCCACATAGCCTTTGCAGTTGACATGCTATCAATTTGCATGTAGATCTCATTTGGGATGGCTTGGAGAAGGTAGGTCTTGGCAAGCAAATCAGCTTTGGCTCTGATCTTTTCCTGCTCATTGTACGAATTGGGAGTCTTCAGTGTACGTGAGCCTTGTATTGGAGGAAAATTGTCTGGTTGGGCTAGAATGATTTCCCAAAACTGCACGGGACCATCCTTGATGGAGGCCAATAATCCTTCAACCTGATCCTTGCTTTCCAGAAAATTTAGGAATCTGCTTCACCAAACATTGTATTCTCTTCTTCGTAGAATTGGGGGTCGCATGTCGTTGCCCATTGAGTAAGCGTCCATCTTTAGATATTTTTCTGAGGTATTGATGCGAAGAGTTGGATTCTAATAATCGTATTGCTTAAGTTTGATATGTAAAATTATTCTAAGTAATAAGCTTGGAATCGAGGAATGGGCTCTGTTGAAGACAGACAATAAAGCCCAAACATTTGATCAACTTTGTTTTTATTTTTCGAAATGTGAGTTAATTTCTCGATAAGGTATTGAAAAATAATACTCATGCGAGTAACTTGCAAATTGTTGGTCCGTTTGTTACCAAACAAGGATCAAATGAAGGGATTAAACCTAAAACTATACACCTTGACTGTGTGTGAAAGTGTGTGTTTCTTACCTTGAAAGTACAAGGTGGCTTGCTTTTGAAATTCTTTTGATAAAAACCCTAGAAGGGCAAATGGAGCCTTATATACCACATTTGTTGGTATATTAAGGCTCTTACCAAAAACTATTACAAATTTCCAAACTAGTCCCAAAACCACAAATTACAAAATAGACCCAAGACATATAAATATTAAAGGACACTACAAAGGATTCCTAACAATCTCCCCCTTAGTGTCCTTTTCGCTTAGACGTCTTTTTCTTCTTTGGTCTCACCAGCTCGTAGACGGATCTTCTGAATCCTAATTTGTACTCGTACGCGCGAAACCATCTACGATGTCCAAGCTATTAGATATTATCTCTATCATCTTCTCGAACTTAGCTTGGACTTCATACTCATCAGCACTCAACCCCTCTAAAATTCTCTTCAATTTGTTTCGTATGATCAGGAGGGTTCCGTCGGAGAACTTTGAAATTTCCGACGTCTTCATCAACCTCTTGTTGCCCTTGTAGTTGATGTAGACCACTGATGGATCTTCTCCATCAAAGATGTGGCCTTCACCGAAATCTTCAGATTCGGGGCTTTCGAAGGAGGGCTTTGTGAGATTCACCTTCTTCAGGTTGCTTTCAAGCACCATTTGAAGATCGTGTGATGCAGTGTATTTGATTTGGCACAGGATGAATCTCTTCAGCGTGTTGTAGCCCAGCTTGAATTCGAGATTCTGGAGGGTGCCTATCATCTGGAAGGTTCCTACCATCCTGTCGACGTCTTCTGATCTGAGATAGGCGAGATCTGCTTCATTTAGCTCTTCCACCATTCCGTCATGTCTTTGAATTTGATATATAGGGAAGGCTATGGAGCAGAAGTAGTCCGTCCGAACACCCGTCATCTTCGAAATCCTTGGCCTCTTCTTCTCTTCTCTTCGGAGAGCCTCAAGGTCATTTCCTTTTCCTTCGAACATAAGTCTTTGACGGAGACTTAGCAGGTACAGGTTGGCTCTTTGCTCCGAGAGATGAGTCATTTCTCTCAACTCCAGCTCATCTAGCTTCTTCAGACGATCCTCTTTCCTCCAGATTCTCTTACGAATCTCTTCTTGGAATGGTGCCACGATCTTAGCATTCCTCCAAGGTAGGTTGAGGTCATCTCCAATTCTTGACTTCATTGGAGGATCGTCTGCATCCATCACTCTGTGTTGGAGAAGCTCGGAAAGTTCTGGTATTTTGGCATTGTAGTCTTCGCCTTCCTCGAGTTCCTCCTCCTCTATCTGAACTAAGCTTATGGCCGCCTTCTTCAGGAAGTGTCTGACATTTTCCATTAAGCTCTTGGCTAGTTCGGGAGTTGTCGGTTGACGCAGCCAATCTTCATTGAGGATGTATCTCTCAACCGCATCATGAGGGTTGTAGAGTTTTTCGACTGTCATTGGCTCGCCAACTGATGGACTTTGGATGGTAGTTGGTTGGTGAGGCATGGGTGGGCTTTTCCTGGCTGAGGGTTGAGGTGATGAGAGGCTTGTAGTGGCTGGGGTAGTTTGGGCTGGTGAGGAAGCTTCTTTTTGAGATGAAGAAGTCCCATGGTAGGTGGTTTGGGTGGTGGTGGTTTGGGTGAGCTGCTGCGTCGGGGTTGGTTGCGTCGTGCTCGGTCTCTTCTCCCCCTCGGATGGCCCTCATCTTCTGGGTCATCACGTGGCCGTGCGGACGCCTCTGCCTCGCCGCGGTAGGAGAGCGGGGTCTCGAGCCGAAGCTTGATCTCCATCTCCTGCTCGTTGAGGTGGGTGGCACTTTGAAGTCGGGCCAGTAGGATGTCGTGGAGTTCTTCGGTTGGGACATCCCACGGGCTCGGTTTGGTATGTGGCGTTGGTTGAGCAAGCAGCGGTGACGCAGCAGGTGGACTGTTAGTGACGGGGGCCTTGCCGGTGTATCGAGATGAGCCTTCCATCGCTCGGTAGACTTTGGTTAGGATTTGGTCTTCTAACGTCTTGGCAAAGTCTTGTAGTCGCGTCTCGAGGTGGGTCACCATCACGAACGGGGAAAATGATGAGATGGAGCCACGAAGGCGTTCCGTCGTCATGATAACCGAGGTGTCGGGGCTATTAAGGCTCACCGTTGGCATCGAGACCGATATGGTTTTGGTTCGATGGCCCATATCAGTTATAGTGATGTTGGCTGCTGAGGGACTTCCGCTCAGTTCCTGACTGGTATCCAGCCAGGAGACATCGAAGAGCGTTCTGGCTAGATCACCAAGATCTGGCGGTGCAGAAAAAGGTGTATGTGTCCTAGAAAAATGAAAGAATCTGGGTGGTGAGGACACCAGACCGAAGGTGCTAAAAAAAGGTGCAGTCTGAGGCGAGGGACTGCTTATTTCAACATCAACCTCCTCCAGGCGAGGAGGTGATGGTATACGTGGCTCCTCGTGAGCAAGTGAAACAACCATCTGTTGAGAGATGGTTGAGTGGCTAGGCGCGGGTATGTACGCAGTTGGACTAGATGCCGCGACTTCTACTCGGGAGATGACAGGGTCGCCTCCTGTACCTAGGGGTTCGGTCCGGGTTATTTGTGGACTGAAGGGCGGAGGAGCTGGGTCGCTTCTTTGTTTCTTGCGACGCTCCTGTTGGCAGCTTACGACATGCCGCTTGGACGTTTTTGGCTGTTTGCGAGCAGGGGATGCGGCGCTTCCTAGACCTATACTGGAGGCGGTGGGTTGGCTAATTCCCGGGTTAGGTCCAACTGGGATTTGTTGGACCATAGGAATGTCTTCTGTCGCGTGCTCTCGAAGGTATGCAGCGACGATTGGATGGTTGGGGTCGGCCAATCGGAGTACATCTTCGGGGATTGCCATCGCTTCCCGGTCAAATTTGGTCTTCGACAATTGGAGAAAGTCGAGCTTTGGCGGTCTGTATGCCTCTGATGGGTCCCGTGGCTTGATCTCGGGGAAAGGTGTCAATGAAGTGCTTGACGATGATGGGCAGCCATCGCAGATACGGGAGAACCTTCTTTCTGGTGGGTAGGTCCCGTCTGCGTATTTGATCCAGCAAGTCCGACCAGATTAATTGGACGACATCATATCGTTTGTTGAAAATGATGTTGTGGAAGATTAGGAGGATGTTGCGGTTGCATCTGTCAGGACCGCTGTACTTTGGTGAAAGGCATTTATTGACGATAAGAAAGAGGGTCCGCCAAGGTTGGGGAATGTCCTTGGCGGTGAAGTCTGAGAGGTTTATAGTGTTGTGTATGTTGGGTTTGTATCCCATGAAGAGGAAATCTCGTTTGAAATCCTCTTCACTGGGGTGAGGGTGAAAGTTAAGGGTGAATGGTAGGTTGAAGAGGGAGCGAATGAGGGTTTGGGTGAGAGCGACTGGGGTTCGGTTGATTTGGGCGGTGGATGGATTTGGTCTTGGTGTGGGATTGGTAAGAGTGTCCCAGAATTGCTGAACATACACTTTTGGGACGTACTCAGTTATTGTGAGGGCGGTGTTTAGAGGGTGGTTGCGTAGGATTTGTAATATTATGGGATCGGGGCAATTTGTCGTCTCGTAGTCTAGTTCTAGGTTGTTCGGGAGACGTGGGGCCCAGTTCGCTTGTGGGAAGATCTCGTCAACCGTACGCACCATATTTCTTTTGAAAAAGATAGTAAAAGCTGTTAGCGCATAGAACACATAATTAACTTAATATGGCCCGATTTCATCTCAGAGTCCAAAAACAAATTAAAGAAATTTAAGCATAGACTATGAGATTTGGACTTAGACAAATTTTTATTTGGGAAAAATTTTCGTACTTATTAATATTTTGGACTTAGTGAAAATTTTCGAATGGACTTAAAGGCAATTTTTGGACTTAGAAAAAACATGACTTAGTGAATTCTTCGATTGAGAGTAAAATTCAGGAATCACAACGCGGCGATTTTATGTTGAATTTCATTGGAAAATTCGGGGAAGACAATTTTCGCCTAAGGATTATTCGGGCAAAGTTTAGAATTTGGGAAGCTGTGATTTTCGGTCAAAAAGTCAAACAGTCAACATTTCATTAAAAAGTCGTCTCCGATTTTAAGTGAAATTCGTGTAATGAAAATCGGGAATAATTCGGACGAAATGAAGTGTTTGCAACAGTTAAATTTTCGCCGAAAGTTTCAAAGTGAAAAACGAATACTTTCAAAATTCGGGTGCTGTCAAAGAAAATTATCTACAGTAAAAATTCGCCGAGCTAGAAATCGGGTAGATAAAATTCGGGGAACACACTATTCGTACAGTGGAATTTCGGGAAGAAATTTAAACTTCTCCCGAAAATCGTCCGAATGATGAAGTTTCTTCAGCGAAAAGCTGCGAAAACACCGAAAATCACAGTAAGAGTAGCAGGAATGAAGACGTTCTTAACAAATAAGTGTTGAGGTTTATGCCCGAGATGCCGTACGAGGATTAGATAGTACGAGGGCATTAGTATAATTTTGATGTGTTTAACATTTGTAATTGAATTATTTGATAATGAAATTATTTTATTGTCGATTTTAGTATGACAAACAATACAAAGGCAGATTATTACTTCGTCTAAATAAATTAACCTTACAGTCGGGTAATAAGACGAATTAATAAAACCCCAATATTTACAGTTCAGTTACTGATTCTGTGGGGACAGAGAGGGGGCACCAGTAAGCTGACATACTGTAATATTAAATTAAGTCAACAAGTCTTAATCTCCAGTTGGGTGACTGGAATGACGATTACGACTTGTTTGTCGACGGGTCCAAAATGGTTGTGCCAACCATTCAAGTGGGAGCTCGTGACATTGATACAAGACGAATCAGGGAATTGTCTGTATTTGGACACTGACTCGTAATCGAACGATCACACACTGATAAAGTCGATGATCGATCGATTGACTATAGTAGTCTATGTGAACCTTAGACCGAAAGGGTTAACTCAGGGTTGGTCTTAAGGTCTTGATTAGTCACTAGTTTGCTAGGCCTGAATTGCATGAAGCATGGGTCAGCGACGAAATGCGGTCTTCACTTTTCGACGTGATTGCCGGTTATACCGCTGAACGAGATTTACAACCTTGATTAAATTCAAGGTTAACGTCCTATGCAGTTTCGATGTGCGAGAATTTACCTAAGCCTCTGGCCAGAGCACATAACTGACACACGAGTGTCGTGGAGTGGAGTTTGGTAAATGTCACCGACACGAACATCATAGAGTCGAGTCCTGTAAGTTCGACTACGCGTGACTTTCACTCGACCGGGACAAACGTAAAGGGTTTATACGTAGTATGACAATCTACAGTCGGTTCGTGAATTAATCATATTCGTACTCAACTCGGGATCGGTTCGGTTCCACGGGGCTGGCTAGGTGAATACCGAACTCCTGGATTCCTCCCAGAGCTGGTTGAGACGAACCAAGAGAGTCGGGCTTAAAAAGGGCAACCGACACAACGTCAATATGAGAATAGAGCAGGCTGGGGCCTGGATCGAGAGATTAGAGTTTGGGGCTTGGTCGAAACCCTAAATGGCCGAAAAACATGGTTAAATCAAGTGAGGGGCAAAATGGTCTTTTCACCTCACGAAATATTTTGGAAATATTATATAGGATATTTAATATTTAGTATATGATTTAAATGTGATTTAAATCTTTATTATTGTTTTAGAAAAATAATAATATTTAATTTGGAATTAAATAAAAAATATATATTAGATATATATATGATTTTCGAATTTTATGTAGTATAATTTCGAAAATTATAATTAAATATATATTGGATATTATATTTAACTATACTAAATATAGAATAAATTTTAATTTATTTTAATATTATTTTGAATTTGAATTTTGAATTTGAATTCAAAAGAAAAAGACCAAGTCAACAAGGAGACTAATTATGAAAAAGTGGGTGATAATTTTTCTCCACCCACCTTATGAATTTCGGCAAACCCTATAGGGTATAAAAGGGTTTTTGTTTTTTGAAAAATACCCTAAGTCACTTTGTGAAAAAGAAAATAAAAACTAGGGTTTTTATCATCTCCTCTCTCTCGATCTCTCTCACGCTCTATCTCACTCTCACTCTCTCGGGCAGCGCGTGCTGTGAAGAAGTGTAGCTCGGCCGAGCTTTGGTCTAGCCGCCTCAAGCAACTCTCGGCCGTGACGTTAGTGTGGTGCCGGCGTGACGATCTTACCCCGTTCGTGCGCATTTGGTGCTAGGAGAGGGATACAACATCCCGGGGAATATAACTTAGAAGGGTTTGAAGTTAGCCATCATCTTTGGTTTTCGACAAGGTATCATGGCTTAAAACTCTTCTTTCGTGTCTTATGTTCTCGTGTTTATACCGAGCGGTCCAAGGGAAAAGGCGAAATCCCAAAAAATTTAAAACTTCCGCCGTTCTAGGAACGAGAGTCCGGGGACCCTACCGGGATTCCCAACTGTGGTATCAGAGCCTTAGGCTCGGTTAAGTCACGGGACCATGACCACGAAGCCCGAAAAAAGGCTTTCTGACGAGCTGGCCGCGCGCGTGGGCACGCGACGCTGTATGGCCGCGCGTAGCGTGCGACCCAGTTCATGGCCGCACGCGTGGGCGCGCGGCGCTGGGCTGGCCGCGTGCAGTGCGCGGCACCAGGGCAGGGCCGCGCGGGCTGCCCTACGTGCGCGGCGCCCTTGGCTGGCCGCGCGCAACTACGCCTCGTAGCCCAATGGGCCTGGCCCAAATCTGATAAAAGCCCAAATGTGGATTTAGGCTCGGATCTGTATGAAATTGTCATGATGCATGTTATATGTGAATAACGTGGTGATTGATTGGGGATTAAGTTCTGTTTTTTATCGGTACTATGTTAAGGGTTACAAGGTCTTCCCCGGGTTGTACTTTACAGTTTTTCTAGAAAGTCGGGCTTTGTTGTTTTAGGGAAAGATCCCTCCGTCATAGGCTATAGTAGTACATGATTGACGGCCGAACTAGAGACGATCGAGACGAGGACGAACGAACAAGACGGTGGCCGAGATGTCCGTTCGAGACAAGCCCAAAGTCTTGGAGTTTTACTTTTTGTACAAATAGGATAGAACTAGAAATATCCCCGATCTTTCACATTTACTTTACTAGGTTGAAACTAGGATTACTATTAAAGTCTATTATGTGCGTGTTGGTTTCGAACGTGATATCGTGCATAATGTGCTCGTTCTTATCTGTGAGGATTCTCCCGAAGTTAGACTTTAAAAATATCAAGTGAGTAAAGGGGTGGGGCTCCTGTCTTCTATCAAGTCCAAAAACGTTATGACATAGGGGTACGGTTTTGGTTGACCGAGTTACGGCGCTAAAACCCTCGCCTTTGACGTGAACGTATTTGGATGCATTTTTTATAATGCCGCTAACCAACCACTCTTTCTCCTCTTACAAAGTGTTATCCTACGGAGGCGAAGTTCACTCAAAAGTGGAAGGTTAGCAAGACGTTGATAGGCAGCACTTGGACAGTCATTCCCAAGAAGTCTGAGTTACAGGCCGAGGGACCATGACTGAGAAAAGTTCTTTGAAACTTCTGTATGACAGAATCGTGTGGGACACGAACCTGTCTGATCGAATATACCAATAAACTGTTAAGTTGAGGCTAGTTTGATGTAGTGCGGTTAAATCAAAGCCACTATGAAACTACTCAACGTGGTTTCCGAAATTCCTAACGGGAGACAGGATTACGAGAATAATAGTGGGAGTCAGACGAAAAATTAAAGTCCTTTTTTAGTCTGATTAAACACTTCAAATCCTAACTATCCATTTTTCTTTCTGCAGTTTATTTTCTTCTCTATTTTATACGATGACAAACCCATTATCTGTGCTTTTGGAAAAACATTCTTTGGTGGGACCAAATTATGTTGATTGGCTAAGAAATCTGAGGATCGTCCTCAGATTGGAAAAACTAGAATATGTCTTGGACAAGAGGAGCCTTTGACTCCCAATGCTGATTCGACTGAGCAAGACCTGCAGTTCCACGATAAGTGGGTTGAGGATGTTGGCAAGGTCCACTCCTACATGCTAGCTATGAGCCCAGAGCTGCAGCGTCAGCATGAGTTCATGAGTGTCAAAGAGATACATGTGCATTAGCTGGGCTTTATGGTGAGTCGTCTAGGAGCGCTCGTTACGCCATCACGCATAGTCTCTTTAACACAAAGCTCGCAGAGGGTGGTGATGTCCATGCTCATTTACTGAAGCTAAATGAGTATGTGGAGCGATTGGATGCACTAGCATTTGGTTTACCTCACGAGGTGAAGATCGACATCATACTGCAGTCCCTTCCACCATCCTTCCACCAGTTCGTGGTGAACTGCAACCTGAACAATCGGGAGTATTCGATACCTGACCTAATCAATCAGTTGGTTGCAGCCAGTACTCAGTATCGCAGCGATAAGGGTAAGGGCAAGGAAGTGGCGCTTGTTGCGACTACTCGGTCCAAGGGGTCGAAGAAGAAGCCGAACAAGCACAGCGGGCCTAAGGTTTGAATCGCCAAGAAGGCGAAATCCATGAAGGCTGTTAAGTCGGGCGCGAAGCCCACAGACAAGTTCCTCCATTGCCAGCAGCTGGGTCACTGGAAGCGCGACTGTCCTATGCTGAAGGCATCTTCTGACGCTTCAGGTAAGCAATTAGTTTCCGAAGCTAATTGTTCTGTGTATTCTACTTCATGGATACTTGACTTAGGGGCTAGCTCCCACATATGTGTTTTGAACTAGGGTCTGGAACGAAGTAGGAAGCTTCGAGCTGGTGGAGTCTCGATCAACGTCGGCAGCGGACATAGTGTAGCAGGACGCACGTGGGATCGAAGACTTTTCTTTTATCATCTTTGCATTCTTTAGAACTTTCTGATGTTTTGGTTTATTTATTGACGATGTTTGCCATATTTATTTTAGAAATGAAAACGTTGGAAAGGCGACGTTAATAAATTGTTTATATTACGTCAATCTAAAAGATAATGTAATACCCGAGTTCCGCACGTAAGTTGGCCAATAAATTTGCATGCATAATATGTGTTTATACGACTACATATTATGTGTTTATATGTATATGTTGGTGTTTATCTGATAACTAACTTATTAGAAAATTTGACTTGGGACTTAGAAGAATTTCGAAATTAAATAAGGGATTTTCAAAAGACTGAACATGGTTGAAAATAGAAAATTTTGAGATATGAGAGTGCGAGTATTTGGATTTTAGAATTTTCGAAAGAACATAGATTGTGAAAACTTAAAGTTTTCGAAAGAAGATTTTCGAAAATAGTTTCGAAAAAAAATGGATCGAAAATATTAGCATGAGAGGAAAGTAAATAAAACAATAAAATAATATAATTTATAGGTTAAGATAAGTATTAGTTAAGTCCTTGTAATTTGTTCACTGTTACACGCAACATTAGGATAAGAAGAAAGAGACTCATTCATTTTGGCAAAAAACTTTCGAAACAAATAAGGAGAGAAAAGAAGAGTACAGTGAGCGTCTTCAACCTTGGAAAAGGTATAAATTCTTACCATGATATTTATGTTGTTAATTATGATTTAGCGTGTTCTAAATATTAACAAGCATGAATATTTCATGTGTTCATGTTCTATATATCTAAGTTTTGATTTTCAAAAGATTTGAGCATGTTTTAAAGTTCTGATGATGCTCATCATGTTCTAGAAAATAATAGGTTTGGATCGAAAGTTTAGAGGTTTTCGTATGAATAGTGTGTTTTTCGTATGAATAGTGTGTTTTTCGCACGGTTTAATGATTTTCGCAAGGTAGGTTTTCGCCAGCTTAAGTGGCGAAAAATAATTTTTTCAAAGTAAAAGTTTTCGCTAGTTACTGTTCAAAGAAAAACCTTTCGCCACTTAATGTAAAATCTTTTCGCCAGTTACTGTGTTCGCTAGCTACAGTACAAAGTAAACTTTTCGAATTCAATACTTAGCGAAAAAGATTTTCGCTAACTTTACTTTTCGCTAAGGTTTTCGCCAAAAAGGTTTAAAAAGTATTCGCCACTATTCGCGAAGTGGAACTTTTTCGCCACCTTTCGCGAAGTGGAGCTTTTCGCCACTCTTTATTTGGTTTCGCGAACCAAAGCTTTTCGCCACTTAGAAAAGTTTTTGCCAGGTTCAAAAAGGTTTTCGCAAATCAAGTTTTTCGTATGACAACCTCGGACCGAAAACCTATTTTCGCGGGCCGAAATTTAGTTTTCGCGGGCCAGTAAAGTTTTGCAAATGAGAGATAACTTCGGGCCGAAAACCAGTTTTCGCGGGCCGAAAGCCAGTTTTCGCGGGCTGAAGTCTTTCGCGAACCATGAGACATCGCGGTTCGATTTTTAAGTTTTCGCAGGCCTGGAAGGATTTTCTTTTTTTGAAACTAATTGATTTTCGCATGAAATTTCGAGAACTTTTATAATTATTTAACTTAGCCAATACACTGACATAATAATATTTTCATGATTAAGGATCAAAAGGTTAGGAAATTCACAGGACTGCTAAGATAAATAATCAAGGACTCCAGGTAAGTGGGAATTTCAACTACAACGCATAAATAATTGACTTACGTGACTATGTGCCTTGGTTTATGCTGTTACGTGAACTATGTGACACACCTGAATGGTATGTATTTTCAGTATTACTCACATGGCATAATCATGCGCATGCACGAAACATTTGTGAGGGTTTACGTGAGATGAGTATGCACTGAACTTATCGCCTGAAGGCGAATGATATTTGCCGATATGGGCATTTGATGTCGACTCGTAGTTGAGTCAGGGCTACTTCTATGGCACCATGACGGCGTGGTGCGTCGTCGGATATTTTATATATTGAGGCAGGAGGAGCGACCCAGGAAGGAGCGACCTAGTTATGACTAGCGTAGGCTAACTGGCGTAGGCAACTGCCCTGTTGGCGGTGAGGAGCGACCTGGAAGGGGCGACCTGGGAAGGAGCAACCTAGGAAGAAATCCTAGCGTAGGCTAAACGGCGTAGGCTACCGCGTGGCAGAGGGGACGACCTGGGAAGGAGCGACCCAGGGAAACCTGGCGTGGGTCGCTGTCATATTTATCCATATGGGATATGAGCTCTGTATGGTGCATAGTAAGATTAGCCGAGGGCCCTGAGAGATGTGAGATGTGAGATTGAGTCTGACTCTACAAGAGTAGAGAGGCATTGGCGCGGATGCCTTTGCGGGGTTTTACACGTACACGACATTGCATATTCCTACTTACTGAGCTTCATAGCTCACCCCTTATATTATGTGTTGTAGGTACTAGCGACCACGGTACGTGATCGCCTTGTTGGCAAGGCTAGTCTTTTGAAAGCCTCCAGCGACTTTTGAGGGTGGTGTGTACATGGATGCGACCTGTGGGGTGGGTGCTAAAGTTACCTGGCTGCGTTATTTTACAACCCGTATGTAATTAGGATCCCAACTATGATTTTGGCTTGTATGGGATGGTTTTCATATGCATATGTATAAAAATAAAAAATTTATACGCATTTGTGCATGCTTGATATTCTATAGTCACGTAAGCTAGTATCGTAAATGGGTAGTAGAACGTGGGGGCGCCACAGGGTGGTATCAGAGCTTCGGTTGCAGGTTCTGTAGACTGTTCATGTACACACACTCAAAAGCATGGAAGCGGCCTTGCTAGTAAGTTTTATATTCTTGTGAATTCTTGTGTTGAATAAATTTATTGGCCTTCGGAACTATTAGGATAAAAGAGAAAATGGTAAGAACGCGAGGTGAAAGCAGTGGGAATGCTGATAGAGGCAAGGAACCCGCAACACCTATCGATAATCATAACACGGCTATCCTTCAACTCACAGAGTTAGTCCGTCAGCAATCCGCCCAGATTCAAGAATTAATTCAGCAACGAAATATTGAGGGACAACAAAGCAGCAGAACTTCTCAGGCAGAACGAATTGAAATAGTGGGGGAGAGGTTTCGCAAACTCAATCCTCCAACTTTTGAAGACGCAAACGATCCAACATTTGCCGAAGATTGGCTAAGGACCCTTGAAAGCATGTTTCAGTATAGCCGAATTCCCGAGGAAGAGAAAGTGCTTTGTGCCGCCTTTCTGTTGCGAGGAGGTGCGGGACATTGGTGGGATGTTATTTTAGCAATCGAGGACCCTATTACGATGCATTGGGAACGCTTCAAGGAGCTGTTCAGAAGCAAATATTTCACTGCCCCGGTACGAACCCAGCGCATGAACGAATTCATCAATCTCCGACAGGGGACGATAACGGTGGCTGAGTATATCAGAAAATTTGAGCAATTATCGAGGTTTGCGACTCACATGGTGAGTACGGACGCGCTGAAAATTGAACGATTCCTTGAGGGCCTGAAGCCAGAATTATATCGTGATGTAAACATGGCTGGACTTCAAGGAGCTACATATGCACAAGTTGCAGAGCGAGCATTAGTGGCCGAACAGGCCGAAACTAGAATCACCCGGGCGCAAGAGGCAAAACGGAAGTTTGAGCAAGGAACGAAGTGGAGTGGAGGGAATCAAAAGCGACAATTTGTCTCAAAAGGTGTGAGGCCAAACTTTCAGAACAGGCCTGGACAACCTCCACCAAACCCGATGCAGGCAAGGTTTCCCGCACCAATTCCAAACTGCCCGAGGTGTGGGAAACGACATTTCGGCAACTGCTTTCTACAGACTAATAACTGCTTCAAATGTGGGAAGCCCGGACACTTTGCAAGACAATGCCCGGAAAACACATTTTGGAGCCGAGCTGCAGGACAAACCAGACCACCCATCATGGCAGCACGAGTTTATACCCTAACTTCAGAGGAGGCGGAGAACAACCCATCAGTGGTGGCAGGTATCCTACTTATTCATCAAACCCCGACATGCATTTTAGTAGACTCAGGAGCCACGCATTCATTTGCATCATCTAATTACGTGGTGAGACTCGGGGTTACACCTCAACAATCCGAATGTGATTATAACGTAACCATTCCGCATGGAGTTGCAACTCGAACTAATTTAGTTTTGCGGAACTGCCCGGTATTAATCCACGATAGAGAACTGCCCGTAGATTTGATAGTTATTCCAATGAACGACTACGAAGTGATTCTTGGAATGGACTGGTTATCGAAGTACGGAGCGGTCATCGATTGCAACCAAAAGGAAGTTACGTTCAATATAGAAGAAGTCGAACCCTTTTCTTTCACGGGAATGAACAAAGGCAGAAATATTTTCATGATATCAGCATTGAAGGCGCAACGCTTGATCAAGGCAGGATGTGTGCTAATGCAAAACGGGAAGGTGATAGCATATGCCTCTCGACAATTGAAGGAATACGAAAAGAACTACCCGACACACGACTTGGAACTTGCCGCAGTGGTTTTCGCTCTAAAGATTTGGCGGCATTATCTATACGGAGAAAGATGCGAAATTTACACAGACCACAAGAGCCTGAAATATTTCTTCACCCAGAAAGAACTAAATATGAGACAGCGACGTTGGCTGGAACTTGTTAAGGATTACGACTGTGTAATCAATTACCACCCAGGCAAAGCGAATGTAGTTGCTGATGCGCTAAGCCGAAAAGCTGTGACTACTGAATTACAACGACTTGAGGTGGAGATAGTATGTTTGGGCGAAGTCGAAACAAAATTGGCAGCACTGACCCTTCAACCCACCTTATTGGAGCAAATTAGAAAGGCGCAAGAAAAAGATGAATTCTACCTGAAAATCAAAGGCGCACAGACGGAGCAAACATCAGTTGACCTGTCTATACGCGAAGATGGAAGTTTGTACTACAAGAACCGTATATATGTGCCTAACGACGAAGAGGTGCGAAGAACGGTAATGACGGAGGCACACACTACTACATATTCAGTGCACCCAGGAACTACAAAAATGTACCGAGATCTACGAACGAACTATTGGTGGCCAGAATGAAGAAAGACATTGCGATATTTGTGAATCGATGCCTGACCTGCCAACAAATCAAAGCGGAGCACCAACGACCGGCGGGAATGTTGCAACCTCTACCAATACCTGAATGGAAGTGGGACCACATTACGATGGACTTCGTCGTCGGCTTGCCGAAAACTATGAAAGGCCACGACGCCATTTGGGTAATCGTCGATCGATTGACAAAGTCTGCCCATTTTCTACCCATCAGCTCGACTTTTCCCTTGGACCGATATGCTGAAGTGTACATACAAGAAATAGTTCGACTCCACGGGATTCCGTCTTCAATTGTTTCAGATCGAGACTCGAGGTTCCTGTCCAAGTTTTGGATGAGCCTGCAGAAGGCTATGGGAACTAAACTTTCATTTAGTATGGCTTATCATCCTCAAACGGATGGACAGTCAGAACGAACCATACAAACCCTGGAAGATATGTTGCGGGCATGTGTTCTTGATTTCAAGGGGAACTGGAGCAAATACCTTCCATTAATCGAGTTCTCCTACAACAATAGTTATCACGCAACGATTGAAATGGCCCCGTATGAAGCTTTGTACGGACGCAAATGCAGATCTCCAATACATTGGGATGAAGTTGGCGAACGAGCAATATTGGGTCCTGATATGGTCCGAGAAATGACCGAAGCCATAACAAAAATTCGAGAAAGAATGCGAACGGCACAAAATAGACAGAAGAGCTATGCGGATCAACGACGGAGACCGTTAGAATTCCAAGTGGATGATTGGGTATTCTTAAAGATATCCCC
Source organism: Lindernia subracemosa (assembly GCA_028392965.1). Classification (NCBI taxonomy): domain Eukaryota; kingdom Viridiplantae; phylum Streptophyta; class Magnoliopsida; order Lamiales; family Linderniaceae; genus Vandellia; species Vandellia subracemosa. The sequence continues at coordinate 1,430,081 of JAQPCC010000049.1, forward strand.
GATGAAAGGCGTAAAACGATTCGGGCGGAAAGGAAAGTTAAGTCCGAGATACATTGGTCCGTTCCGAATACTTAAAAGAGTCGGCGAAGTAGCATATCAGTTAGAATTACCAGCCTCACTATCACAAGTTCATGATGTCTTCCACATATCAACGCTACGAAAGTATGTCGCAGACTCAAATCATATATTAAGAAACGAATTTCTTCACCAACAACTCAAGCCAGATTTAAGCTACGACGAAAGACCAGTGGAGATTTTGATGCACGAAGTGAAACAACTTCGAAATAAGGATATTCCCTTAGTTAAAGTGCTGTGGCAGAACCAATCGACAGAAGAAGCTACTTGGGAACGAGAAGATGATATGAGATGTCGCTACCCTGAATTATTTCAACCGGCATAATTTCGGGGGCGAAATTCTTTTAAGGGGGAGAGAATGTAATACCCGAGTTCCGCACGTAAGTTGGCCAATAAATTTGCATGCATAATATGTGTTTATACGACTACATATTATGTGTTTATATGTATATGTTGGTGTTTATCTGATAACTAACTTATTAGAAAATTTGACTTGGGACTTAGAAGAATTTCGAAATTAAATAAGGGATTTTCAAAAGACTGAACATGGTTGAAAATAGAAAATTTTGAGATATGAGAGTGCGAGTATTTGGATTTTAGAATTTTCGAAAGAACATAGATTGTGAAAACTTAAAGTTTTCGAAAGAAGATTTTCGAAAATAGTTTCGAAAAAAATGGATCGAAAATATTAGCATGAGAGGAAAGTAAATAAAACAATAAAATAATATAATTTATAGGTTAAGATAAGTATTAGTTAAGTCCTTGTAATTTGTTCACTGTTACACGCAACATTAGGATAAGAAGAAAGAGACTCATTCATTTTGGCAAAAAACTTTCGAAACAAATAAGGAGAGAAAAGAAGAGTACAGTGAGCGTCTTCAACCTTGGAAAAGGTATAAATTCTTACCATGATATTTATGTTGTTAATTATGATTTAGCGTGTTCTAAATATTAACAAGCATGAATATTTCATGTGTTCATGTTCTATATATCTAAGTTTTGATTTTCAAAAGATTTGAGCATGTTTTAAAGTTCTGATGATGCTCATCATGTTCTAGAAAATAATAGGTTTGGATCGAAAGTTTAGAGGTTTTCGTATGAATAGTGTGTTTTTCGCACGGTTTAATGATTTTCGCAAGGTAGGTTTTCGCCAGCTTAAGTGGCGAAAAATAATTTTTTCAAAGTAAAAGTTTTCGCTAGTTACTGTTCAAAGAAAAACCTTTCGCCACTTAATGTAAAATCTTTTCGCCAGTTACTGTGTTCGCTAGCTACAGTACAAAGTAAACTTTTCGAATTCAATACTTAGCGAAAAAGATTTTCGCTAACTTTACTTTTCGCTAAGGTTTTCGCCAAAAAGGTTTAAAAAGTTTCGCCACTATTCGCGAAGTGGAACTTTTTCGCCACCTTTCGCGAAGTGGAGCTTTTCGCCACTCTTTATTTGGTTTCGCGAACCAAAGCTTTTCGCCACTTAGAAAAGTTTTCGCCAGGTTCAAAAAGGTTTTCGCAAATCAAGTTTTTCGTATGACAACCTCGGACCGAAAACCTATTTTCGCGGGCCGAAATTTAGTTTTCGCGGGCCAGTAAAGTTTTGCAATGAGAGATAACTTCGGGCCGAAAACCAGTTTTCGCGGGCCGAAAGCCAGTTTTCGCGGGCTGAAGTCTTTCGCGAACCATGAGACATCGCGGTTCGATTTTTAAGTTTTCGCAGGCCTGGAAGGATTTTCTTTTTTTGAAACTAATTGATTTTCGCATGAAATTTCGAGAACTTTTATAATTATTTAACTTAGCCAATACACTGACATAATAATATTTTCATGATTAAGGATCAAAAGGTTAGGAAATTCACAGGACTGCTAAGATAAATAATCAAGGACTCCAGGTAAGTGGGAATTTCAACTACAACACATAAATAATTGACTTACGTGACTATGTGCTTTGGTTTATGCTGTTACGTGAACTATGTGACACACCTGAATGGTATGTATTTTCAGTATTACTCACATGGCATAATCATGCGCATGCACGAAACATTTGTGAGGGTTTACGTGAGATGAGTATGCACTGAACTTATCGCCTGAAGGCGAATGATATTTGCCGATATGGGCATTTGATGTCGACTCGCAGTTGAGTCAGGGCTACTTCTATGGCACCATGACGGCGTGGTGCGTCGTCGGATATTTTATATATTGAGGCAGGAGGAGCGACCCAGGAAGGAGCGACCTAGTTATGACTAGCGTAGGCTAACTGGCGTAGGCAACTGCCCTGTTGGCGGTGAGGAGCGACCTGGAAGGGGCGACCTGGGAAGGAGCAACCTAGGAAGAAATCCTAGCGTAGGCTAAACGGCGTAGGCTACCGCGTGGCAGAGGGGACGACCTGGGAAGGAGCGACCCAGGGAAACCTGGCGTGGGTCGCTGTCATATTTATCCATATGGGATATGAGCTCTGTATGGTGCATAGTAAGATTAGCCGAGGGCCCTGAGAGATGTGAGATGTGAGATGTGAGATGTGAGATTGAGTCTGACTCTACAAGAGTAGAGAGGCATTGGCGCGGATGCCTTTGCGGGGTTTTACACGTACACGACATTGCATATTCCTACTTACTGAGCTTCATAGCTCACCCCTTATATTATGTGTTGTAGGTACTAGCGACCACGGTACGTGATCGCCTTGTTGGCAAGGCTAGTCTTTTGAAAGCCTCCAGCGACTTTTGAGGGTGGTGTGTACATGGATGCGACCTGTGGGGTGGGTGCTAAAGTTACCTGGCTGCGTTATTTTACAACCCGTATGTAATTAGGATCCCAACTATGATTTTGGCTTGTATGGGATGGTTTTCATATGCATATGTATAAAAATAAAAATTTATACGCATTTGTGCATGCTTGATATTCTATAGTCACGTAAGCTAGTATCGTAAATGGGTAGTAGAACGTGGGGGCGCCACAGGGTGGTATCAGAGCTTCGGTTGCAGGTTCTGTAGACTGTTCATGTACACACACTCAAAAGCATGGAAGCGGCCTTGCTAGTAAGTTTTATATTCTTGTGAATTCTTGTGTTGAATAAATTTATTGGCCTTCGGAACTATTAGGATAAAAGAGAAAATGGTAAGAACGCGAGGTGAAAGCAGTGGGAATGCTGATAGAGGCAAGGAACCCGCAACACCTATCGATAATCATAACACGGCTATCCTTCAACTCACAGAGTTAGTCCGTCAGCAATCCGCCCAGATTCAAGAATTAATTCAGCAACGAAATATTGAGGGACAACAAAGCAGCAGAACTTCTCAGGCAGAACGAATTGAAATAGTGGGGGAGAGGTTTCGCAAACTCAATCCTCCAACTTTTGAAGACGCAAACGATCCAACATTTGCCGAAGATTGGCTAAGGACCCTTGAAAGCATGTTTCAGTATAGCCGAATTCCCGAGGAAGAGAAAGTGCTTTGTGCCGCCTTTCTGTTGCGAGGAGGTGCGGGACATTGGTGGGATGTATTTTAGCAATCGAGGACCCTATTACGATGCATTGGGAACGCTTCAAGGAGCTGTTCAGAAGCAAATATTTCACTGCCCCGGTACGAACCCAGCGCATGAACGAATTCATCAATCTCCGACAGGGGACGATAACGGTGGCTGAGTATATCAGAAAATTTGAGCAATTATCGAGGTTTGCGACTCACATGGTGAGTACGGACGCGCTGAAAATTGAACGATTCCTTGAGGGCCTGAAGCCAGAATTATATCGTGATGTAAACATGGCTGGACTTCAAGGAGCTACATATGCACAAGTTGCAGAGCGAGCATTAGTGGCCGAACAGGCCGAAACTAGAATCACCCGGGCGCAAGAGGCAAAACGGAAGTTTGAGCAAGGAACGAAGTGGAGTGGAGGGAATCAAAAGCGACAATTTGTCTCAAAAGGTGTGAGGCCAAACTTTCAGAACAGGCCTGGACAACCTCCACCAAACCCGATGCAGGCAAGGTTTCCCGCACCAATTCCAAACTGCCCGAGGTGTGGGAAACGACATTTCGGCAACTGCTTTCTACAGACTAATAACTGCTTCAAATGTGGGAAGCCCGGACACTTTGCAAGACAATGCCCGGAAAACACATTTGGAGCCGAGCTGCAGGACAAACCAGACCACCCATCATGGCAGCACGAGTTTATACCCTAACTTCAGAGGAGGCGGAGAACAACCCATCAGTGGTGGCAGGTATCCTACTTATTCATCAAACCCCGACATGCATTTTAGTAGACTCAGGAGCCACGCATTCATTTGCATCATCTAATTACGTGGTGAGACTCGGGGTTACACCTCAACAATCCGAATGTGATTATAACGTAACCATTCCGCATGGAGTTGCAACTCGAACTAATTTAGTTTTGCGGAACTGCCCGGTATTAATCCACGATAGAGAACTGCCCGTAGATTTGATAGTTATTCCAATGAACGACTACGAAGTGATTCTTGGAATGGACTGGTTATCGAAGTACGGAGCGGTCATCGATTGCAACCAAAAGGAAGTTACGTTCAATATAGAAGAAGTCGAACCCTTTTCTTTCACGGGAATGAACAAAGGCAGAAATATTTTCATGATATCAGCATTGAAGGCGCAACGCTTGATCAAGGCAGGATGTGTGCTAATGCAAAACGGGAAGGTGATAGCATATGCCTCTCGACAATTGAAGGAATACGAAAAGAACTACCCGACACACGACTTGGAACTTGCCGCAGTGGTTTTCGCTCTAAAGATTTGGCGGCATTATCTATACGGAGAAAGATGCGAAATTTACACAGACCACAAGAGCCTGAAATATTTCTTCACCCAGAAAGAACTAAATATGAGACAGCGACGTTGGCTGGAACTTGTTAAGGATTACGACTGTGTAATCAATTACCACCCAGGCAAAGCGAATGTAGTTGCTGATGCGCTAAGCCGAAAAGCTGTGACTACTGAATTACAACGACTTGAGGTGGAGATAGTATGTTTGGGCGAAGTCGAAACAAAATTGGCAGCACTGACCCTTCAACCCACCTTATTGGAGCAAATTAGAAAGGCGCAAGAAAAAGATGAATTCTACCTGAAAATCAAAGGCGCACAGACGGAGCAAACATCAGTTGACCTGTCTATACGCGAAGATGGAAGTTTGTACTACAAGAACCGTATATATGTGCCTAACGACGAAGAGGTGCGAAGAACGGTAATGACGGAGGCACACACTACTACATATTCAGTGCACCCAGGAACTACAAAAATGTACCGAGATCTACGAACGAACTATTGGTGGCCACGAATGAAGAAAGACATTGCGATATTTGTGAATCGATGCCTGACCTGCCAACAAATCAAAGCGGAGCACCAACGACCGGCGGGAATGTTGCAACCTCTACCAATACCTGAATGGAAGTGGGACCACATTACGATGGACTTCGTCGTCGGCTTGCCGAAACTATGAAAGGCCACGACGCCATTTGGGTAATCGTCGATCGATTGACAAAGTCTGCCCATTTTCTACCCATCAGCTCGACTTTTCCCTTGGACCGATATGCTGAAGTGTACATACAAGAAATAGTTCGACTCCACGGGATTCCGTCTTCAATTGTTTCAGATCGAGACTCGAGGTTCCTGTCCAAGTTTTGGATGAGCCTGCAGAAGGCTATGGGAACTAAACTTTCATTTAGTACGGCTTATCATCCTCAAACGGATGGACAGTCAGAACGAACCATACAAACCCTGGAAGATATGTTGCGGGCATGTGTTCTTGATTTCAAGGGGAACTGGAGCAAATACCTTCCATTAATCGAGTTCTCCTACAACAATAGTTATCACGCAACGATTGAAATGGCCCCGTATGAAGCTTTGTACGGACGCAAATGCAGATCTCCAATACATTGGGATGAAGTTGGCGAACGAGCAATATTGGGTCCTGATATGGTCCGAGAAATGACCGAAGCCATAACAAAAATTCGAGAAAGAATGCGAACGGCACAAAATAGACAGAAGAGCTATGCGGATCAACGACGGAGACCGTTAGAATTCCAAGTGGATGATTGGGTATTCTTAAAGATATCCCCGATGAAAGGCGTAAAACGATTCGGGCGGAAAGGAAAGTTAAGTCCGAGATACATTGGTCCGTTCCGAATACTTAAAAGAGTCGGCGAAGTAGCATATCAGTTAGAATTACCAGCCTCACTATCACAAGTTCATGATGTCTTCCACATATCAACGCTACGAAAGTATGTCGCAGACTCAAATCATATATTAAGAAACGAATTTCTTCACCAACAACTCAAGCCAGATTTAAGCTACGACGAAAGACCAGTGGAGATTTTGATGCACGAAGTGAAACAACTTCGAAATAAGGATATTCCCTTAGTTAAAGTGCTGTGGCAGAACCAATCGACAGAAGAAGCTACTTGGGAACGAGAAGATGATATGAGATGTCGCTACCCTGAATTATTTCAACCGGCATAATTTCGGGGGCGAAATTCTTTTAAGGGGGAGAGAATGTAATACCCGAGTTCCGCACGTAAGTTGGCCAATAAATTTGCATGCATAATATGTGTTTATACGACTACATATTATGTGTTTATATGTATATGTTGGTGTTTATCTGATAACTAACTTATTAGAAAATTTGACTTGGGACTTAGAAGAATTTCGAAATTAAATAAGGGATTTTCAAAAGACTGAACATGGTTGAAAATAGAAAATTTTGAGATATGAGAGTGCGAGTATTTGGATTTTAGAATTTTCGAAAGAACATAGATTGTGAAAACTTAAAGTTTTCGAAAGAAGATTTTCGAAAATAGTTTCGAAAAAAATGGATCGAAAATATTAGCATGAGAGGAAAGTAAATAAAACAATAAAATAATATAATTTATAGGTTAAGATAAGTATTAGTTAAGTCCTTGTAATTTGTTCACTGTTACACGCAACATTAGGATAAGAAGAAAGAGACTCATTCATTTTGGCAAAAAACTTTCGAAACAAATAAGGAGAGAAAAGAAGAGTACAGTGAGCGTCTTCAACCTTGGAAAAGGTATAAATTCTTACCATGATATTTATGTTGTTAATTATGATTTAGCGTGTTCTAAATATTAACAAGCATGAATATTTCATGTGTTCATGTTCTATATATCTAAGTTTTGATTTTCAAAAGATTTGAGCATGTTTTAAAGTTCTGATGATGCTCATCATGTTCTAGAAAATAATAGGTTTGGATCGAAAGTTTAGAGGTTTTCGTATGAATAGTGTGTTTTTCGTATGAATAGTGTGTTTTTCGCACGGTTTAATGATTTTCGCAAGGTAGGTTTTCGCCAGCTTAAGTGGCGAAAAATAATTTTTTCAAAGTAAAAGTTTTCGCTAGTTACTGTTCAAAGAAAAACCTTTCGCCACTTAATGTAAAATCTTTTCGCCAGTTACTGTGTTCGCTAGCTACAGTACAAAGTAAACTTTTCGAATTCAATACTTAGCGAAAAAGATTTTCGCTAACTTTACTTTTCGCTAAGGTTTTCGCCAAAAAGGTTTAAAAAGTTTCGCCACTATTCGCGAAGTGGAACTTTTTCGCCACCTTTCGCGAAGTGGAGCTTTTCGCCACTCTTTATTTGGTTTCGCGAACCAAAGCTTTTCGCCACTTAGAAAAGTTTTCGCCAGGTTCAAAAAGGTTTTCGCAAATCAAGTTTTTCGTATGACAACCTCGGACCGAAAACCTATTTTCGCGGGCCGAAATTTAGTTTTCGCGGGCCAGTAAAGTTTTGCAAATGAGAGATAACTTCGGGACGAAAACCAGTTTTCGCGGGCCGAAAGCCAGTTTTCGCGGGCTGAAGTCTTTCGCGAACCATGAGACATCGCGGTTCGATTTTTAAGTTTTCGCAGGCCTGGAAGGATTTTCTTTTTTTGAAACTAATTGATTTTCGCATGAAATTTCGAGAACTTTTATAATTATTTAACTTAGCCAATACACTGACATAATAATATTTTCATGATTAAGGATCAAAAGGTTAGGAAATTCACAGGACTGCTAAGATAAATAATCAAGGACTCCAGGTAAGTGGGAATTTCAACTACAACACATAAATAATTGACTTACGTGACTATGTGCTTTGGTTTATGCTGTTACGTGAACTATGTGACACACCTGAATGGTATGTATTTTCAGTATTACTCACATGGCATAATCATGCGCATGCACGAAACATTTGTGAGGGTTTACGTGAGATGAGTATGCACTGAACTTATCGCCTGAAGGCGAATGATATTTGCCGATATGGGCATTTGATGTCGACTCGCAGTTGAGTCAGGGCTACTTCTATGGCACCATGACGGCGTGGTGCGTCGTCGGATATTTTATATATTGAGGCAGGAGGAGCGACCCAGGAAGGAGCGACCTAGTTATGACTAGCGTAGGCTAACTGGCGTAGGCAACTGCCCTGTTGGCGGTGAGGAGCGACCTGGAAGGGGCGACCTGGGAAGAAGCAACCTAGGAAGAAATCCTAGCGTAGGCTAACCGGCGTGGGCTACCAGCGTAGGCTACCGCGTGGCAGAGGGGACGACCTGGGAAGGAGCGACCCAGGGAAACCTGGCGTGGGCTACCCAGCGTGGGTCGCTGTCATATTTATCAATATGGGATATGAGCTCTGTATGGTGCATAGTAAGATTAGCCGAGGGCCCTGAGAGATGTGAGATGTGAGATTGAGTCTGACTCTACAAGAGTAGAGAGACATTGGCGCGGATGCCTTTGCGGGGTTTTACACGTACACGACATTGCATATTCCTACTTACTGAGCTTCATAGCTCACCCCTTATATTATGTGTTGTAGGTACTAGCGACCACGGTACGTGATCGCCTTGTTGGCAAGGCTAGTCTTTTGAAAGCCTCCAGCGTCTTTTGAGGGTGGTGTGTACATGGATGCGACCTGTGGGGTGGGTGCTAAAGTTACCTGGCTGCGTTATTTTACAACCCGTATGTAATTAGGATCCCAACTATGATTTTGGCTTGTATGGGATGGTTTTCATATGCATATGTATAAAAATAAAAAATTTATACGCATTTGTGCATGCTTGATATTCTATAGTCACGTAAGCTAGTATCGTAAATGGGTAGTAGAAGGTGGGGGCGCCACAGATAAGGTGGAAACTATACACGCAATTACTAACTCATCGATGGGGTCGAACGAGCGACACATCTGGCACCTACGATTGGGTCATGCAGGGGAAGCGAAGATTGACAAGATGGAAAAGGACGGCCTGATTTGCACAGCAAAGTCAGGCCCGATCCCAACTTGTCAGTCTTGTATCCTAGGTAAAATGACCAAGTCACCCTTCACAGGGACTTTTACTAGGGCCACAGAAGTATTGGGTTTAATCCACACTGATGTATGCGGACCGTTTAGAGTGACGGCTCGAGGTAATTGCCGCTACTTCATTACGTTTACGGACGATCAGTCCCGCTACGGGACTGTCTATTTGATGAGACAAAAGTCCGAAGCTCTTGAAATGTTCAAGGAGTATAAAGCGTTAGTGGAGAAGCAAACTGGCAAGATCATTAAAACCGTTCGATCAGATCGAGGCGGCGAATATATGAGCCTTGAGTTCGATGCATTTCTCAGAGAAAATGGCATCGTTATACAGTTCTCACCTCCCGACACGCCACAATTAAATGGCATATCCGAGCATAGAAACCGAACGCTTTTGGATATAGTTCGGTAAATGATGAGTTACACAGATTGTGGTGATCACCCCAAACACACACCAAAAAGTGACACTAATGACCCTAACTTGAGAAAATAAATTGCGTGAGTTCTGTTTAAAACTCGTCGAAATACCCTGTTTAATGTCAAAATGACTTAAACGACGAATATCGTAAAACCAAAATAACATCTCAACAAAACAAAGGCAAACCGAACATCTTCAAAGCCAGAAACATTTCAACCAACTCCACAACATCATAAAACAACGTCAACAACCCAGACTCAACAAACCATAACATAATTACAGACATACAAAAACCACCCGTCAAGTACGACCCTTAATCAAAATGACACAACAATTCAGCTCGACTCGACCAAACACGATATATATATACGAGCATATTCGACAACAAACACACATAAGACGCAGCAAAAGAGACTAGCTCGCCACACAGGTCGTCATCCATGTACAGTCCTCCTCAAAAGCCCGTGGAAGCTCGAACAGCCAGCCTCGCCATCTACATCACTTACCCAGTGTAATCACGATCACCTACAACGCATGAACTATATGAGCTAGAAGCTCAGTAAGTAAAAATCATGCATGCTCGTGAATATGCAAATCCTCATCATATTCATAATCTACGTGTGACTCAACATCTCAAAATGCATCGTCTCTCTCATAATATGTCCATGCATCGTAGTTGGACTTTTAGTTACCTGAAACTTCGAACTTTTGAGAATCTGATCCGAGAATTCCTAAGTTGAGAATATCTATAAAGTCCCTCATGAAATTACACAAAAATTATTAATCTTGCTATGTCCAAAGGTTTATTAATCTTGCTTATGTCCAAATAAGCTGCTAAAATTTAATTACAAACAATACAAGGAAACATACCTTATATCAATTGTGGAACATGGTCAACGTGAAGAGGGACAAAGGACAAGATGATTAAGAAATGAAGTTCTACACGTTTATGCCCTGGAATGTTAGATGCTCTCTTCTCTTTTATCTATTTATATTTCTGTCTTGTTTGATGTGTTACTGGGATGGTAAATGATAATGTGGTCTTCTCGTATATTGTTAGGATTATTTTGTTGTGTTCAATTAATTAGAATTATCTTTGTAGTTTATTTAAATAGATTATCATTATAAGAGGCTTAGTGTAATTGGGCTTTGTTAGGGGCCCAAGTATTATATACCAAAATGTGGTATAAATAGTTGAACCCTAACACATAATAAAAGGTGTATTGTGTGAAAATCAAAGTGAGGCCCCAACCTCTCAAGAACACACAACACCCCACGCGAGCTCGAATTCTTCCGACCTTCAAATCGTGGTAAGATCGTTTAAATATTTGTTTAGTTGGATATTCTAGGACCTACAAGTGGTATCAGAGCAAGCGTGAGGGAGCTTTGAAGCCATTCTTGGAGTTAATTGAGCTATTTTCGTCACTTTTTTTTTGCTGTTTTTGAGCTTCTTTGGCTGTTTTTCTGCCTTTTCTGAGCTGTTTTTGGGGTTTCTCGGCCATTTTCTGGTATTGGGGAACTTATTCCAGCAAAAACAGCATTTCTGGGCAGATTTTGGGCATTTACAGCAAGATTTTCGGATTTTTCTGGGTTTCAGCTTGAAGATCTTCATCCTGTTCATCATTCGCGGAACAGACAAAGAATTCGCGAACTTCTCTTCTTTGCGAACCTCTCTGCTTTGCGAACCGCCACTCTCGCGAACTTCAATTCGCGAAGTGTTCCGCTTCATCCGCGAACCTCAACACGCGAACCAGGATCACGAAGCTCAGGCCACTTCACGAACTCCACTTCATCTGCGATCTTTCGATTCGCCAACCTTCAGCTCAGCTTCGCGAATCGTTTAGCCAACCCGTGAACTCACTTCGCCAACGCAGATCACGAACCGGTCTTCAATTCGCGAACCGGCCACTTCACGAACCCCACTTCATCTGCGATCTTTCGATTCGCCAACCTTCAGTTCAGCTTCGCGAATCGTTTTGCCAACCCGTGAACTCACTTCGCCAATGCAGATCACGAACCGGTCTTCAATTCGCGAACCAGCCATTTCTCGAACACCTCGATTTCACGAATCCAGCTCAAGTTCGCGAACCCTTCGATTTCACTATCCAGCTCAAGTTCGCGAACCTCACTAACTTCAAGTTTCAACACTTCAAAGTTCCACACACGTTTAAAGATCATTGGCACATTATAGAAAACGCTTTTGGTAACATTTTCGAAGTTTTTCGACATCACTTTAAAACTTTTCGGTACACACCAAAAAGTTTTCGAGACTTAAAATTTTCGAAACTTCACGACTTTTATCGACACACCAAAACTTTTCGGAACTGAATTTTTCAAAAGCCAAAAATTATCAAATCTACACGACGCGTTAACGATCACGTATCCAACCAAAAAAAAAAATATAGTAATATTTTAAAATTTTAAAAATCATGGATTCTACTTCCGCAACTTCTGAGATGAGCTTTGACGAGAGTGATTTATATAAAGCTTTTCTTTCTTTGAAGGAAGATTATAAAACCATGCGTCGTGAACATAAACACGAACGTAGGACTACCCAAGTGTTAGAAACTAAGTTAGCTAGTGCACTAGAAACTATTTCTAGTCTTGAATCAAAATTAGCTAGCTCAGAAACTAACGTTTGTGAGCTAACCAAGAACCTAAATTCCTCTAAGCTAGGCCAAACTCAAGTTATAAGTCACGAAAAGACTATAAGTGAGTTAGAGAGTAGACTAGATAATAATTACAAATGCTCAGTCAAGAGTTTAGAAGAAAGAGGTAGTCTTACTTGCCGTTTAGAAAACGCGCGTGAGAAAATCACTAATCTTGAATCTCATGAAGTAAAATTAAAAGCTCAAATTAGTGAACTAACAAATAAATTAAACAATTGCGAACTCGAACGCAATAATTATGTGTCTGATTTGAGCAATTCGCGGAGTAGTTTTAAACTTTTATTTGAGGAACGCAGTAAATTGCACTCTAAAGTTCATCACTTAGAGTGCATCCTTGCGAAAAAGGGTCAAACAGACCAAAGTTCCTCTAAAGACTTAGCGTCCAACGGGGAAAATAGTTTACATTCTAATAAACCTACTTCTTGTTGGGAAATTCCGGAGGTTGCTAGTAAAATTGCAGAATTGAACGCAACCTTGGAATCGGAAAGAGTAGGTTTTCGAGCAGAAAAGCAAAAACTTCTAGAGGAGATTTCTAATCTAAAAAATTCCCCATCCCTATCCGTCTTAAATGAACTCTCTATAGAAAAATCTTCTTTTAAGCAGGATATGGGCACACAAACCGACGCATTTGTTCCTAAAATTAAAAAGACTTTTATTAATAATTCTAAGTCAACTTTGACTGGCGCAGAAACGAAAAGTAAAAGCAATACATGTAAAAATGCTAAGGAACAAAAGAATATTAGGAAGGAGAAAGGAAAATCAACATTATTTTCAAAAATCATGGACGACATTGCTAAAGATTCTCCTTCTCCCGCTCACATAAAAAAGGAAGTTCCTAAAGAAGAAGTCCCAAGCTCAAGCAGGCGAACTTCTCAAACTTCCAAAATCTATCATTCTTTAAAGAATGATAGAGATGGAATTGCTTACACACACAAAAATACTTATCATTTTAGTAAGCAAAATTCCATCAAAAATCATCATTATAGAGTGAATGATGTGAATTCTTGTAGGCAATACGACTCATCATCTGATGACGCATATAGTGCGATAAGTTCGTATTCATACTTGAAATACCCGGTCCAGATTAAGTCTGAAAGACACCTTCTGCGACTGGCTAGGGAGAAAATCTTCAGATCTTCTAAACCTAGACACACATTCACCGGCGCTGAATTGTCATTTCCCTCTAAGGTTCACCAAACTTGGATTCCTAAATCAGAAATCAAATTAAATAGGACTTTAAATGATGATTTAGGATGTATATCTGAACCAAATGTGCATAAATTGTTTTCTGCTAATCAGGGAGGACCCATCCAAAAATGGGTACCAAAGTCCCGCTAATATTTTGCAGGAGCCCAATCACGTGTGGTAATACGACGATGGTTGCTCCACACGCGTGATTGGTATGAGACGAGAGCAACCACACATTCCAGCATGCACGGTACTCGGGTTGCTCCACATGCATGACTGGTAAGAGACGCGAGCAACCGCTTCCCTAACGTATGGTACTTTGAAGTTGCTCCACATACGTTATAAAGGGAAGCACGGTGAGCAACTACACCGTAGGTAAATTCTATATATGCATTCCATAGTAAATTTTGGCATGCATATCGAGCTGAAAAGACAATATACCTACTTTGAAAATAATAGGGTACAATATAGCTATGCATGCTTCAAAAGGACTTTTACTTTCAAATTCTTGCATGCATGCATACATGAGTCAAAATGCAAAATACTCTATTTTAAGATAGGTACATTTTCATTATGCATACAATTTTAAGAGTTTCAAGCTTAAACTTTCAATCATGCATATAAGCTGAATCGCAAAAATGCCCATCTTTCAAAATCGTACATTTTAAATATGCATATTCAAAACTTTAAAATTTAAAATGCATATTACACACGGAAATGAAAAATACCATTTTTGTAAAATGAGCTTAATTTGAGGGGGAGCTACTCTTTTATTTTTTAAAAGAGAAGTGATCCTTATTTTCTTAAAAGGGAGCAATAATTACATTTTTGAGGGGGAGCGAACCTTAAATGCGTGAATTTTGGGAAAGAGATTCGTAGATTTTTCGATCTTACTTAGCATCTTTTGAGGGGGAGCAAGTTCTTTTAGGAAGCACATTTTGGGAAGGAGAAATAAAATATATCTATATGTATAAATAAAATAAATATAATACATATAACAATAGTAATAATAAATAATACTATTATCATATAATATATAATATAGAAATATGTATTACTAATAACGATTAATATATATTATATCCATATAATATAATATACTAATATACATATTACTAATAACGATTAATATTATATTAAAAAAAGGGAGGGCCATCAAAATTAAAAATACAAGGCCATAATAAAAAAAAAAAAGAAGAATGTTCTCTCCTCTTCATCAAGCATCATGGAGATTACCTCCGACCTCCGAAGATGAACCTCAAAAGAAGAATCTCGAGCCTACAACGGTCAACTCTTTTCAAAAGGCGACGGTGGTTAAAAATGCAAATCTCGGTGTTCGCTTCAACCGACATGCTCTGGCTTGCTGACAAATAAAGCAGCACTCACCACTTCCTACCGGATGCATGGATACTTCGTTCCTACGATTCAGTCAAACCCAACTGAATCTAACCCCGGAACATCACCGAGATTCAGTCGAATCACGAAGAAACAGTCACGTCTACTAAAACCTTTTGAAAAGACCGATGCTACATGATTCCCTCTCCTCACAAATTATTCGAACCAACCCCCATAGGTACAGGTGCTAATTTTATTAGCTCCCGGGTAGAAGTCGCCGCAATAGGTCCAACGGCGCGTGCACAACCGAGCCTTACCCACTCGTCTGTCTCACAAAAGACAGGTGTTTCAGAAATCACGGGGAACCACGTCTACTATCACCGCTTCACTCGGAAGTGGGAGATATTGAATTATGTGGTACTCAGCCCCACCACCACACTTCCTTGCGCACTTGAGTCTAGTGTGTCCTCACTTTCCATATATTTTTATATTTTCTAGGACACATACACTTTTAAACACCTGATCTTTGTGATCAAGTTAGAACTTCCGTATACATGTCTTGCTTCGACATGCTTCGAGGATCGAAAGGAAGTCCTGCCGTTGCAACATCAAAGCAACAACGGTTTCAGGCCATCGTCTACGAGCATAGCTCCTAGATCGATGTTAACGGGAAGTCTTCGTGACCCCGGTTTCTTACACGACGGATTGCCTTTGTGGCTCCGTCTGGTTATTACCATCACCGACCTGTCGTTTGTGTCCTCCTAATCTTCCTACACAAGCATGCCGATCTCGTTAACACGAATCGCCATGAGGGGGAGAAGGGGACACGCATAAACAAACAGGTCGGACCACCCACCAATCTCCGCCGCGCTCACCACTCTGAAGTCGGACTCCCCTGCACTTGAATGGAACATTCCAAAGGAGCCTAACACCCCACGCGTACCTTCTTCCGGAGCCAGACAAGCTTCCTCGAGGCCGAACCAGACAACTTCCTTCAAAGAAGACGAATCCGGCGCCGAGAAGAAGAAGATTGGAGAAGACTTGACGACTGCCTTAGTGGCTACGTCAGGTTATTACCTAACCTGAGTTCCTACCAACGCCATCCTCATGTCCCGACGACGTGATCTTCTTGCCAAAGATAATGCCTCATTTTGACCCATCGCATGGCGATCTCCCCAACACGATCTTCATGAGGGGGAGTAGTACTAAAGCAAAATGGGAGCAACACCACGACGAAAGTGCAAGATAGATCAGAAACGCTCAATCCTCAAGCGTCGTCAAATAATCAAGCGAACACCATGGACTACAAAGATCGAAGTTGCTGCCTCGTGTGCGTCTCTCCAAATTTCAAAGAGAACTTCCCAATCCCAACATGAGGTTGACCAAAAGTAGGGGGAGTTGCGCTACTATCGAAAGGAGAGATCGAACACAAAAAGAAGAAATCCGGCAAGCGACTTCAAATCCCTTCCGGCATTTACGAGTCGAGCTTACAAAGAAGATTAAGAAGACGCGGTGCCGAGAAGCGAAGATCAAGACACGGTGAGCTTGAAGATCTCCAAAAAGAAGAGGTCAAAAGACAAGACAAGGAGGAAATTTGTTTAGGACTCAGGCAAATGCACTAAGCCCCACAAAGATAATCCATGCCGAATTGAAGATTGAACACAAAGGGGGAGATTGTTATGATTATTTTGTTGTGTTCAATTAATTAGAATTATCTTTGTAGTTTATTTAAATAGATTATCATTATACGAGGCTTAGTGTAATTGGGCTTTGTTAGGGGCCCAAGTATTATATACCAAAATGTGGTATAAATAGTTGAACCCTAACACATAATAAATGGTGTATTGTGTGAAAATCAAAGTGAGCCCCCAACCTCTCAAGAACACACAACACCCCACGCGAGCTCGAATTCTTCCGACCTTCAAATCGTGGTAAGATCGTTTAAATATTTGTTTAGTTGGATATTCTAGGACCTACATATATGTTATCTCTATGGTTATATACTTAACTTAGTTAATAGCAAGTGGTAAGTCGGCTATTTCATTTACCTCATGTATTAAGCAAGTAAAATTAACAAGTAGGACTGTAAAATCGGAATCTATACCCTATTAGAGAAATAATTGCAGAATTTTAGTAAAACGTACCAATATTTTCCTAACTGAATGTTCTAAGCAATACACGTGTAATTAGTCGTATCTAGCGATCAACGCGTGTTTTACTACAATGCCCACTCAACTAATTAGATAAGGATTCCTAAATAATAATAATAATTCATGTAATTTATTTATTTATTTCCTAGAATGATGTCAAATATTAGTCTTACGTTAGCCAAATAAATCACATCAAGTACGCAACATATAAAAATGCACCTCATATGCAACACCTAAGACTCATATGAGTTATGCATTTTTAAACAAACACATAATTCATATCAGTTAGCAAGTATAATGCATGAAATATATTGGCCAACCGATATGGTTGAGGGCCCGGGTATTACATCCTCCCCTCCTTATAAGAATTTCATCCTCGAAATTCAACTTACCGGAATAAGTTTGTGTATTTAGTACGCATATCATCTTCTCTTTTTCATGTGGCTTCTTCGACTGTCTGGTTCCTCCACAACACTTTAACCAAGGGAATTTTCTTATTCTTGAGTTGTTTGACCTCATGTAGAAGAATCTCCACCGGCTGCTCCTCATAGCTCAAGTTAGGTTTTAGCTCGATAGGCTCATTCTTCAAAATATGGGTAGGATTCGCAACATACTTCCGCAGCATCGATACATGAAATACATCATGTATTTGCGATAATGAAGTGGGCAGCTCCAGTCTGTATGCTACATCACCAACCTTTTCTGTAATTCTGAAAGGACCAATAGACCTCGGACTCAATTTTCCTTTCTTCCTGAATCGCATTATACCTTTCATTGGAGACATCTTTAGGAACACTAAGTCACCAACATCAAACTCGAGTGTTCTTCGTTTATGATCAACGTAACTTTTCTGCCGACTTTGTGCAGTCTGCATACTCTGTCGAATTTTTGTTACAGCATCCGTCATTTCTCGCACCATGTCAGGTCCAAGCATTGTTTTCTCGCCAATTTCATCCCAATGAACATGCAATCTACATTTTCTTCCATACAAGGCCTCATACGGTGCCATTCCAATAGTGGCATGATAGCTGTTATTATACGAAAATTCGATCAATTGTAGAAATTTACGCCACTGACCTTTGAAATTTAATAAGCAAGCACGAAGCATATCTTCAGGGTCTGAATTATTCGTTCTGATTGCCCATCTGTTTGAGGAAGATAGGCCGTGCTAAAAGATAATTTTGTCCCCATCGCCTTCTGTAAGCTTCTCCAAAAGTTTGATAAGAATCTCGAGTCTCGATCTGAAACTATTGACAGTGGAACGCCATGGAGTCGAACTATTTCTTGAATGTAAATTTCCGCATATCGATCCATGGTGTATGTTGAACTAATGGGTAGAAAATGAGCAGACTTGGTTAATCTGTCAACGATTACCCAAATAGCATCGTGTCCCTTTAAAGTCTTTGGTAAGCCAATAACGAAGTCCATCGTGATTCGTTCCCACTTCCATTCTGGAATTGATAGTGGTTGTAACATTCCCGCTGGCCTTTGATGTTCTGCTTTCACTTGTTGACAAGTCAAACATTGATCCACAATCTGCGCTATGTCTTTCTTCATGCCTGGCCACCAATAAAATTTCTGAAGGTCTCGAAACATCTTTGTTGCTCCAGGATGTACCGAGTATGGCGTTGAATGTGCTTCAGATAAAATGTCTCTTCGAATATCATCGTTCCCTGGCACATACAGACGATCTCTAAATCGCAGAACACCATCTTCAAATATTTTAAAATCTGAGGATGCGTCTTTCCGGACATATGTCCTTATCTTTTGATAGTATTCATCAGTCGGTTGTGCTAGTTTGATCCTTTCTATAATTGTAGGTTGAAGCGTCAAAGCTGCTAGTCTTACTTCGATCGCACCAAAGTTGAGGAATTCCACATCCATCTTTTGTAAGTCAGCAATTGCAGATTTCTGAATGGATATAGCCGCTATAGAACTCTGAGTTGTCTTCCGGCTTAGAGCATCAGCAACAGCTTTAGCTTTCCCCGGGTGGTAGTTCATTACGTAGTCGTAATCCTTGACAAGCTCTAACCATCTTCGTTGCCGCATATTCAGTTCCTTCTGAGTGAAAAAAGTATTTCAAGCTCTTATGATCTGTATAGATCTCACATCGTTCTCCATATAAATGATGACGCCATATCTTCA
Source organism: Lindernia subracemosa (assembly GCA_028392965.1). Taxonomy (NCBI): domain Eukaryota; kingdom Viridiplantae; phylum Streptophyta; class Magnoliopsida; order Lamiales; family Linderniaceae; genus Vandellia; species Vandellia subracemosa. The sequence continues at coordinate 1,449,350 of JAQPCC010000049.1, forward strand.
ATGTGAATACCACAGCTGCAAGCTCCAAGTCATGAGTGGGATAATTTTTCCCATAGTTCTTTAATTGTCTGGAAGCATATGCAACAACCTTTCCATCTTGCATTAATACACAACCTAGGCCATTCTTGGATGCATCGCTGTACACTGAAAAGCTTCCGGCTCCAGATGTAATTGTTAATACAGGCGTTGAAGTAAGTCGCTTGTTTAACTCCTGAAAAGTCCATTCGCATGAATCGGCCCATTGAAATGGAATATTCTTTCGAGTCAACTTTGTCATTGACGATGCAATTTTTGAGAATCCCTCAATAAATCTGCGATAGTATCCCGCAAGACCAAGGAAACTCCTCACTTCTGAAGGATTCGTCGGTCGTGGCCAATTACTGATTGCTTCAACTTTGCTTGGGTCTACTGATATACCTTCTCCAGAGATGACATGTCCCAAGAATACAACTCGATCCAGCCAAAATTCACATTTCTTGAATTTAGTGTAGAGTTTCTTATTCCTCAGTATGTCCAAGACCAACTTCAGGTGAGTTTCGTGTTCCTCTTTTGTCTTGGAATAAATGAGAATATCATCAATAAAAACGATCACGAACTTATCGAGAAACTCCTTGAAGATACGATTCATCAAGTCCATGAATGCAGTTGGAGCATTGGTCAATCCAAATGGCATTACCAAAAACTCATAATGCCCATATCGGGTACTGAATGCTGTTTTCAGAATATCCTTTGCTTTTATCTTTAACTGATGGTAGCCCGAACGCAGATCTATCTTCGAGAATACAGCTGCACCTTGAAGTTGATCGAAAAGATCATCAATTCGAGGCAAGGGATATTTATTCTTGATGGTAACCTTGTTTAGCTCCCGATAATCAATGCAGAATCTCATTGATCCATCCTTCTTTCGTACAAATAGAACCGGTGCGCCCCATGGTGAAAAGCTAGGTTGAATAGAACCTTTATCGAGGAGATCTTGTAGTTGTACCTTCAATTCTTTCAACTCGGTCGGAGCCATTCGAAATGGAGCTTTTGAAATTGGAGGCGTACCCGCAGGTAATTCAATCGAAAATTCTATCTCCCTGTCAGGTGGTAATCCGGAAAGATCATCAGGAAATACGTCTTGATAGTCCTTCACAACAGGTACTTCACTGAGATTGGGTTGAGGTTGTTCCTCTGTTTTTATTGCATAAATGAGATAAGCCTCACCACCAACATCTACCAATCGTTGAGCCTTTAACGCTGGTATTTTCGAAATCCTGCTGCCATTTGAAAGAAAAAGGCTTTTCTCTCGGTAAATGGAAAGTAATGATCTTTTTGTTGTAGTCAATCGCCGCTCCATACTTCGATAACCAATCCATACCAAGGATGACACCATAATCATTCATAGGGATTACGATCAGATCAGCATATAACTTCCTATTTTCAATTAGTACCGCACACTCTTGTAGAATCTGATTTGGCTGGGTTGAAGCTCTATGAGGAATTGTCACATTGTAATTGAGCTTGGATAGAAGAGGTGTTATACCGAGCCTCGTTATGTACTTAGATGATGCAAATGAATTCGTGGTGCCCGAATCTATTAGTATGGATGTCGGAACATTGTATACAGAGAATGTACATGTCACCACTGATGGATTATCCTCAGCTTCATCGTTTGTGATAGTGAAAACTCTAGCAGGGACCGTTTGTGGCTTCGCTTGATTTGCGTTCGGATTCTCTGGGCATGTTCTTGCGATGTGGCCCAATTTTCCGCATATGAAGCACCTGATGGTTTGGGTGAAACAGTTGTCTGTCTGTTGACGTCAGCACCTTGGGCATATGGGCATCGAGATTTGGGATCTCTCCTGAATTGGATTCGGTTTCGTGTTCGGCTCCCATCGCTGAGGTCCAGGTTTTCTTTGGAAATTCGGTTTCTGGCCTTTGACTATGAACTGTCTCTTTCTATCGCCTTCGACCCATTTCTGACCTTGAACGAATTTTCTCTTTGCTTCTTGGGCACGAACGATTCTCATTTCAGCTTGTTCTGCTACAAGTGCCCTTTCTGCAACTTGTGCATAGGTGATTCCTTGAATACCAGGCATGTTGACATCTCGTTCCACTTTCAGTGCGTCAGTACTCACCATATGTATTGCGAACCTTGACAACTGTTCGAATTTTCGAATGTACTCCGCAACTGTCATTCCTCCCTGTTGTAAGTTTATGAACTCATTCATTCTCATCGCACGAATAGGAGCTGTGAAATATTTATTTCGGAAGAGATCCTTGAAGCGTTCCCATGTCATTATGATAGGATCTTCAATAGATTTCATAGTACCCCACCAGTGACCCGCACTACCACGTAACATGAACGCAGCACAAAGAACTTTGTGTTGCTCTGGAACTCGGCTGTACTGGAACATATTTTCAAGGGTTCTAAGCCAGTCCTCTACAGCTGTTGGGTCGATAGCATCTTCGAAAATTGGAGGATAAAGTTTCCGAAATCTTTCACCAACGATCTCTACCCTTTCAGCTTGAGACGGATTCTGCTGCCCATTCGAATTCCATTGTTTGATCAACTCTTGAATTTGCTCGGATTGACGTTGAACAAGTTCAGTAAGTCGGATAATGGCAGTATCTCGCTCATCAGTAGGGTTCACAGTCTCCCTACCCTGACTACTTCTTCCGCTGCTTTCGCCTCTAGTATGTAACATGATGCTGACACTTTACCCTATTAACCCTTTTCGAATAATATGGCCAATAAATTCATGCAACAGAAAATTATTCACGCAATACCATAAAACTTACGAGCAAGGCTGCGCTTCCACACTTTGGAGTTCATGTACATGGATAGTCGACAGAACCTGTGACCATAGCTCTCATACCAACTTGTGGCGACCACCCCAAACACGCATCTAAAAGTGACACTAATGACCCTAACTTGAGAAAATAAATTGCGTGAGTTCGGTTTAAAACTCGTCGAAATACCCTGTATAATGTCAAAATGACTTAAACCACGAATATCGTAAAACCAAAATAACATCTCAACAAAACAAAGGCAAACCGAACATCTTCAAAGCCAGAAATATTTCAACCAACTTCACAACATCATAAAACGACGTCAACAACCCAGACTCAACAAACCATAACATAATTACAGACATACAAAAACCACCCGTCAAGTACGACCCTTAATCAAAATGACACAATAATTCAGCTCGACTCGCCCAAACACGATATATATATACGAGCATATTCGACAACAAACACACATAAGACGCAACAAAAGAGGCTAGCCCACCACACAGGCCGTCATCCATGTACAGTCCTCCTCAAAAGCCCGTGGAAGCTCGAACAACCAGCCTCACCATCTACATCACTTACCCAGTGTAATCACGATCACCTACAATGCATGAACTATATGAGCTAGAAGCTCAGTAAGTAAAAATCATGCATGCTCGTGAATATGCAAATCCTCATCATATGCATAATCTACGCGTGACATGACATCTCAAAATGCATCATCTCTCTCATCCTTTGTTTGGGCCTGTGGCTAAAATACTATGCACCACCAAGAAGCTCAATAAATCATCTGACAGTGGCCCACTCTGGGTAGCCAACCCTAGCTCTCCCTAGGTCTCTCCTTCCCAGGTCGCCCCTTCTGTCGCGGTCGCCTACGCTGGTAGCCCATGCTGGTAGCCTATGCTGGGTTTCCCTAGGTTGCCCCATCCAGGTCGCTCCTACCGCATCAATAATATGGCAGTGGCCCACTCCAGGTAGCCTACGCTAGGTCTCCCTAGGTCGCTCCTTCCCAGGTCGCCCCTTCTGCCTCAATATATGACGGTAGCCTACTCTGGGTAGCCTACACTAGGGTTCCATACCCTAGGTCGCCCCTGCCCAGATCGCCCCTTCCGTCGATGGTGCACTAGTAATAACCACATACACCTCAACTGCATGCCAATAATCGGCACATATACATCGCTCCCCGTCGATCACGACTATGCATGCCAACACTCAACAATACCCGATAATATGAATGCACATGTATATGTCGTGAATGGTATGCTCATGAATTTACGTAGCCCATATGCAAATATCATTCATCAGATAATAACAACGCCACTGAATAATCATCGAAACATCGAAGCACGTATAATATAAACACCGAATAATATGTCCATGCGTCGTAGTTGGACTTTTACTTACCTGAAACTTCGAACTTTTGAGAATCTGATCCGAGAATTCCTAAGTTGAGAGTATCTATAAAGTCCCTCATGAAATTACACAAAAATTAATACATAAACTATTATTATTTCTTAATAACCAAACGTTTATTAATCTTGCTTATGTCCAAATAAGCTACTAAAATTTAATTACAAACAATACAAGGAAACATACCTTATATCAATTGTGGAACATGGTCAACGTGAAGAGGGACAAAGGACAAGATGATTAAGAAATGAAGTTCTACACGTTTATACCCTGGAATGTTAGATGCTCTCTTCTCTTTTATCTATTTATATTTCTGTCTTGTTTGATGTGTTACTGGGATGGTAAATGAGAATGGTCTTCTCGTATATGTCATCTCTATGGTTATGTACTTAGCTTAGTTAATAGCAAGTGGTAAGTCGGCTATTTCATTTACCTCATGTATTAAGCAAGTAAAATTAACAAATAGGACTGTAAAATCACAATCTATACCCTATAAGAGAAATAGCAGAATTTTAGTAAAACGTACCAATACTTTCCTAACCGAATGTTCTAAGCAATACACGTGTAATTAGTCGTATCTAGCGATCAACGCGTGTTTTACTACAATGCCGACTCAACTAATTGGATAAGGATTCCTAAATAATAATAATAATTCATGTAATTTATTTATTTATTTATTTTCCTAGAATGATGACAAATATTAGTCTGACGATAGCCAAATAAATCACATCAAGTATGCAACATATAAAAATGCACCTCATATGAAACACCTAAGACTCATATGAGTTATGCATATTTAAACAAACACATAATTCATATCAGTTAGCAAGTATAATGCATGAAATATGTAAGTCCCTTTTCATCTAATATAATGCAAGCAACAAAGAAAGCAACCTAGAATGATTTTAGCTTGAGAGTGTTTAGGTTAGCTTGTTCAAGGAGGCACAATACTTGCAAAGAGGAACACTTTGAAACTAGGACTTGGTGGGTCTTTATATACCACATTAGTTGGTATATTAAAGCCCATCAAGCCCGAAACCCAATTAGCCCAAAACAACTAATACTTATAATAAAGTAAATTACAAACCCTAATAACATCTAAACCAAAGAACTAAATACACCAAAGACGGAAGCATCTATAATATAAAGAACACAATAAATGATCCTAACAATCTCCCCCTTTGTGTTCTTTTTAAGTCTTCTGCTTGGATGCTCCGACCTTGGGGTCCACCGTCTTGTACGTAGAGCTTCGAAGTCCGAGCTTGACTTCGTAGTTACGTAACCACCTTCGAAGAGCCAGTCTTTCATCGATCTTCCCTCGAAGTAATCTGAACTTCATCTGGCTATCGAGGTGTTCTTCTTGCATCTCCTGGATAATCCTTGTCAACTTTCTTGAAATAATTTGAAGAGTCCCGTCGGAGAACTTTGGGATCTCCGAGGTCTTCATCAATCTCTTCTCACCTTTGTAGTTGACGTAGACTATCGAGGGGTCCTCACCTTCAAAGACGTTTCCTTCAGAGATGTTGGGATCATCCGGGACTTCGAAGTTAGGCTTTGTGAGGTTCACTTTCTTCATATTGCTTTCCAGTGCCATCTGAAGGTCGTGGGAAGCATTATAATTGATCTGGCACAACATGAACCTTTTGAGTGTAACAAGGCCTATCTTCAAAGCAGGGTCCTTTTTCAGCTGTCCTAGATACCTGTACGTCGAGAATATTCTCTCGACATCAGGGTGTCTAATGTAGATTAGGTCCGCTTCGCTGATGTCTTCAACCTTCCCGTCCTCCCTTTCAACTTTGTAAACTGGATAGGGAATCTGGTTGAAGTACTCGACTCTGACTCCCGTCACCCTTTTGATCATTTTCTTCCTTGATTCGTCTTTTCGAAGGCGATCCAGATTTTCGCCTCGTCCTCTGAAACTCATCATCATTCGCAGACTTAGGACATAGAATCTTGCCCTTCGTCCCGTCAGATGAGTCATCCCACTCAGCTCCAGTTCATCAGGCTTGGTGATACGCTCGGGTTTCCTCCATATTCGTTTCCGAAACTCTTCCTGGTAAGGTGCCACGATTTTGGCATTTTCCCACGGGAGCTCCGGAATCTTCGGGGTCTCTCTTGGCGGAGGGTTGTACATGTCGTACCATCGGTTGGCGTGCTCCAAGAGAACAGGAAGTTCGGGGATTTCTGCTTCGTAGTCCTCCCCTTCTTCCAGCTCCTTGTCTTCTATTCTGACAAGCTCAACCTCTGCATTCTTTAGGAGCTGTCGAGCGTTATCAAACATAGCCTTTGAGAACTCTTCTGTAACCGGTCTTTTGAGCCATCCTTCGTTCATAATGTACGCCTCCACTTCAGTGTGTGGTTGGAGGTAATCTTCGAGGTTGAATGGCTCTAAGTCCGGTTGTGTAGCAATGTAGGGCGAAAGAGGTGGGCTTCGGCTTTTTCTGGCTTCGTGGGTGGTGGAAAGAGGATTTTGGGTGGTGGTTCTTTGGACTGTATGTGTATGGATTTCCGAGGTCGACGTTGCTTTGCCAAGGAAGAGTGTCTGGTTCGGCCCTGGCGCCGATTGTCTTCCTCGATAACCTCTTCGTGTGGGTTGTTGGGTTTGTGTTGTAGGGCCTGCTGCTGATCTGCCCTGTGATGGTGTGCTTCGTCGTACAGATGCTCCGGAGGAGGATAGGCGTTGACGCTTCTCCCCCTCACGGCGATCCTGGTCGTCAGGATCGTCGTGCCGTCTTCGGATTGTTGAGGTGTCGTCTCGGCACGTTTCTGTTGACGGTATGTTTTGTTGCGCGAGCAGCATTTTTCGGACCGTCACGAGCGCGAGGTGCTTCGGGTCCTCTCCTACGAGACGGGCAGTGAAGATGTCCCATAGGTCGAGCAGTGGCATGGTGTGGGGGTTCGGATGAGGAGGTGGGGGTAGTGGGGAACGTGACGGGGTTTCGTCGACAACTGGAGCTTTGGCTCTGTCCGGCGCAGCAGCCGTAATGAGTGACTGCATGCGCGGGACAGCCACTTGCTCGAGAAATTCGGCAAGTCTCCATTCAAGGTATGTCGCCGTCACGTACGGGGAATCACCGCCGGAGCCACGAAGGCCTTCCGTTTGCACCCCCGAAGTGGTGGGGTGGCCAGTTTCACGGGAAGTCGATGGGACTTCGGGCGGCACTGGACTTCCGACCTGTCCTTGCGGTTCTGCACGAGGAAGGACCGCTCCGGTCGTTAGGGCCACGTCACACAGACGGGCGAAGGCGGAGCTCTCACCGGGGCCACTTAGGCGTCCCGTTGGCACGCGTCCGATCGTGATGTTCGGACGGTGGCCCTCTGACGAAGACGATGTGAGGTCGTCGTCATCGGGACTTCCGTCCAATCCTAGAAGTGCCTCAATCATGGGCGCCTCTATGGACGTTGAGGCCTGTTCGGTGACAGGCGGAGGACGTGATGGTTGAGGGTCGGGGCTTTTTGAGACGACCGGTTGTTGGGAACCGGCCGAATGGCTAAGGCTCGTGGTATGCGCCGTTGGGTCGATGTCGGCGGCTTCTATCCTAAGGGGTGACCCGGCTTGTAGTGGAGTGGGGATTGGAGGAATGCGACGACGTCTATGGATAAGCGTGCTGTCATCGTCGTCGTCAGAGGAGTCGTCGCTCATGTGTTGGCGTTGAGGAGCGGGCGACGGCTGCCTCGTGGAGGGTGGTGGTGACGGTGGGCGGAGTATGGGCATCCTGTCGTCGCCGTCCGAGTCGGAGACGTCGCTCAACATTTGTCGTTGAAGAGCACGCGACGTCGGCGGGATCGGCGATGTGCGGCTGACAGGAGATGGTGGTGGGATGGGTGTGATAAGTGGTGGTGAGAGCTGTTGAACGGGTATTTGTTGTTCGACAGGTGTTGGTGGTGTGGATGATTGGGTAATTGATGGAATGGCTGGTTGGTGAGTGTATGACTGAGGAATGGATGAGGAAGCTGCCTCCGGCCCGGTTCTAGGACCTTCATCGGCAGAGTGGGAGGCCCCGGGGTTAGGTTCGACGGGGTTTTCTCGAACCATGGGGGCGTATACATTGTACTGGCGGCAGTAGTCTTCTATCATGTGCTGCTCCGCCAGTGACAAGAGGGATGAAGGGATGGGCATCGGCCGCCGCGCGTATTTCTCATCGACCTTCCCCTTCTGAAGGTACTTGAGCTTTGGCGGGGTGACATATTCGTCGGCGGGCCGGGTTGGTATCCCAGGCAGTGATTGCATAAAGTGGTGGATCGTTAGCCCGAACCACCTGGAATATGGAAGGTACTGCGTCTTCTTGCCCTTCGTTCGCTGCATCATTTGGTCGTCGAGGTCCAACATGATGAGCTTGGCATAATCTACGTTTTTGTTGAAGGCAATGCCGTGGAAGATCCGCAGTATCGTGATGTTGCACCTGTCGTGCCCTGAGTGCTTTGGTGAGAAGCACTTATTGACAAGCGCAAAAAGTGTCCGCCATGGATGCGGGAGCATGGACTGTTGGATCTGAGAGAGGAATTTGACGGGCGTGAAGTAGCCCATTCTTTGAATGTCCTCGAGAAGCTCATCCTCAGAAGCCTCATACTCATTCTCCGGTCGGCTGGGCAGGCGGAGAACATGGCGGATTAATTCGCGGGTGACCTCGACCGTCTGGCCCGCGAGTTTTGCTTCGTAGTATAAGCTATTGTCTGGTGCCACCTTCGTCTGCAGCGTCCCCCAAAATTGTTGAAGGTAAACGGAGGGGACTGGTACAGCGGCCGAGAAGGCATACCAGAGGTGATGGTGTCTCAATATCGCAGGAATAATGGGTTCCTTCCCTTTGAAGACTTCCAAGTCAAGTTGGAAGTTATTGACCTTCCGAATGACCCATTTGGACGTTGGGTATATCAGATCTGTTGGTGTCGTATTCATATTTTTTTTTGAGTGGGGCGACTCTTCTTTTTTTGTTTTGTTTTTTTTGTTTTGTTTGCCCTCTTCTTTTTTGTTGTTCCGAACACCTGGATTCGTTAAACCTGCGATGATAGAGTAACCATTAGTTTATACAGTAATATGAAGCATAAGGTAACATGATTTGAATAGGTGAAATCAAGTTAGAGATCAAAAAGTGTTTAAGTGTTTTGGGCTATGAAAATTTGATGTTTTAATTTTGGGCCCAAAAACAGTTTCAGCCCATTTAAATCATGGATTTGAAAAAGAAACTTAGAAAATTTTTAAGTTGAAAGTTCGCGCATTAATGTAAATGTGTTAGAAAGTTTTTCAAGGTCTTTATGTCGCGAATTGAAAAATGAAAGTTCTTGAAGAAAATTCTAAGTATAGTTCGCGAAACAGATGATAAAAACAATTAAGTGTGGATCGCGATATGAGAGTTTGGTTAGTTCGCTAAAAGCTTTACGAATCCTGTTTCGCGAATGTGAGAATAGGTTCGAGAACTGAAAGACTTTGCGAATTGAGATTGTGTTCTCGAATTGAAGTGTAAATGAGTTCGCGAAATTTGTAAGGATTTGGAAAGGAATGTTAGATTCGCAATCTAAAAGTTTGGGAATTGAAAAATAAGTTCGCGATATAAAAATGATTTCGAATTGGGAGCTGTTCGCGAACTTGAGGAGTTGGCGAAGTTTGAGAGAGATTCGCGATATGAAAGTTTTTGCGAATCCTATTTTCGCGAATATTAGAATAGGTTCGAGAACTGAACGATTTGCGAATTGGGATTTTGTTCTCGAATTGAGGTGAAAGTGCGTTCGCGAAAAATGTAGGGATTCGGGAAAGTACATTTGGTTCGCGATCTTGAAGTTTGCGAATTGAGAAATAAGTTCGCGATTTAAAGATGATTTCGAATTGAGAGCGGTTCGCGAACTTGAGGACTTGGCGAATTTTGAGCGAGGTTCGCGATATGAAAGTTGGCGAATTGAGGAAGAGCGGTTCTTAGTTTCTCGAATGCGGAACGAGTTCGCGAACTATTGAGAGTTCGCGAACATGGAGAACTTCGCGGGCTTAAGTGGAATGCGCGAAAAACATGTTGGAGACTTCGAAAGCCGCGCTAGAAGGATCAAAAAGAAGCCGAGTTCGCGAATCATGAAGATGCATCGTGTTCATCAACCGCGAAGTGCAGAAAGTTCCAGATTCGCCAAAATCATCATCAGCAAAGTAAAGATCTGCAGAAAAACGAGTATTTAAGAGTAGTCTTACCACAGCAACGCACGAGAGAAGAGGATTTGAAAGCTAAAAGGCGGGTTTCGTCGTGATTTGAGTGGTTTTATCTCGCGGATGAACAGTAGATCGCGAGAGAATTGTGAATTGTTAACCCTAATTTTGAAATGTGACGGCGACTGTAGCTTCGAGAAATTTAGGGTTTAAAGCAGTTGGAACTTCGCGGGCCTGAAAGATTTTGGGCTGCAAGAGAACATTAGGCCCGTTCGAGAGTTCGCGAATCGTGCGATGAATTCGCGAAGTAGGGTTGATGCAAACTGGGCCAGAAAGATGAAAGAAGCCCATTCTGATGATTCGCGAATCAAAAGTGAAGTTGAAGAACTGGGCCGAAAAGTGAGAAAAGAAGGCCCAATACTGGTTTTTTGAATTTCGCGAATTGGCTCAAATGCATTAGTGATTGTGGGCTCAATTTTTAACTTAACTCCCCCTCAAAATGTGCACTCTTAGAAAATACATTTCAAGTTAAAATATAACAAGAAGACTAAAAATTACTCCCCCTAAATTTTTGGAATGGTGATCATCTTTTAAACTTTATAAAAGGTTGAAATAGGCAAAAATCACGTTATGCTTCCCGATTCAACATGCCTAACTTTGAAACGAGAAACATGAAACGTTTTTCATCCAAAGCCTTTGTGAAAAGATCGGCAAGTTGAACTTCGGTGTTGACGAAGTACATTGTGATTGTGCCTTTTCGACATGATCTTTTATAAAGTGATATCGAAGGTCTATATGTTTAGTGCGGGAATGATGGACGGGATTACAGGTAATGGCAATAGCGCTCTTCGAGTCGCTGAAAATTGGAATGTTATTGAAAACAAACCCGTAATCCTGCAGTTGCGTTCGCAACCACAGGATTTGAGAGCAGCAACTGGCCGCAGCAACGTACTCTGCTTCGGCGGTTGACGTGGACACACATTTTGTTTCTTAGATGACCAACTTACTAGTTTGTCACCTAAGAACTGTATTCCACCCGAGGTGCTCTTCCTGTCCATCCTACAACCTGCAAAATCGGCATCCGTAAAGCCAAGTAATTGAAAGTTAGAGTTCTTGGGATACCAGAGTCCGAGTGTCGGTGTTCCCTTGAGATAGCGTAAGATCCTCTTCACTGCAGCATGTGCGACTCCTTCGGATCGGCTTGAAAGCGCGCGCACAGGCAAGTGGAGAAGACATATCCGGCCGACTTGCTGTCAGATACAGAAGCGATCCTATCATTCCTCTGTATGTAGACGGGTTGACTGATTTGCCGATGGATCTGCGGCTAATTTGCACGAAGTCGACATCGGGGTACTTTTAGATGGGGAATTTTCCATGTTGTACTTCTTAAGTATGTCTTGAATGTACTTCGATTGACTGATGAAGATTCCTTCTGGGAGTTGCTTGACTTGCAGTCCAAGGAAAAGTTGAGCTCTCCCATCATGCTCATTTCAAACTTTGTCTTCATCAGTTCCCCGAACTCCGCGCACAATATGGGGTTTGTGGATCCAAAAATAATGTCGTCGACGTAAATCTGAACAAGTAGAATTTCAGACTTGCGTCGCTTGATGAAGAGGGTGGTGTCGATTTGCCCTTTAGTGAAGCCTGACTCGATCAGAAAGTCAGATAGCACCTCGTACCATGCTCGGGGTGCTTGCTTAAGTCCGTAAAGTGCCTTCTCGAGGAAGTACACATAGTCAGGGTGGGCTTGGCTTACGAATCCTTCAGGTTGTGCCACGTAGACTTCTTCTTTCAAGACGCCGTTGAGGAAGGCTGTCTTGACGTCCATCTGATACACCGTGAAGTCTTTGTGGGCTGCGAAGGCTAGGAAAATCCGAATGCTTCGATTCGCGCTACGGGTGCGAAGGTCTCGTCGTAGTCGATTCCCTCTTGCTGGTTGTACCCTTCGCGACTAGCCTTGCCTTGTTGCGAATTACGACACCGTCTTCATCTTTCTTATTCTTGAATACCCACTTCGTACCGATAATCGTCTTTCCTTGAGGTCTCGGTACGAGTTTCCACACTTTCAGTCTTTCGAACTGATGGATTTCCTCTTGCATTGCGTTTACCCAGTCTGGGTCTTTTAGCGCGTCTCCAACTTTGCTCGGCTCAGCCTGGCTGAGAAAGCAGGCATATAGATTTTCATTTATTATTGATGATCTTGTACTAACTCCTTGGTCTGGATTTCCAATAATTTGAGACGTCGGATGGGCTCGAGTCCACTTCCTTTGATGAGGGAGAGGTTGTTCTTGCTCGTCCTGTGCGGGTTCTTCACCTGTTGTCTCGGGAGTGCTGGAAATTTCGATCGGGGAGTGAGGCTCTATGTTTAGGGAAATGTCTTCATCGTCTTCTTCAGTTGAGGCTTCAGGGGAAATAGTGACTTCTATATGTGACGTTGAGGGAGATGCATCAGCTTCGTGTTGGCCTACGGGAGAAGCTGGTGCGTCACTATTTTGGGGTTGGTGAGGAGGTTGAGCTGATCGACGATCGTGGATGGCTAGATCTTCGAAAAGCAGCTCCCATGCGTCGTCGCTCTTGTGGGATGTCGATGCTACCTCCTCGAATGTAGGACTGGGCTGATCGTCTGTCAGCACTCTAATTAGTCCCGGTTCTGGCCTGATTTGGACAGAAGCGTTCGGTTGTAGTACGGGTCCTGAACTGATGTATTCAGAAGCCACTGGCGCTTCGTCGAAAGTAACGTTTATGCTTTCCATCACAGTCCTTCTATCTTTGAGATAGACTCTATAGGCCTTCGAAGTAGCCGAATATCCAATGAACACTCCTTCGATGGCCTTCGGGTCGAGCTTCCCTCGATCAACTCGATCATTAGCTACAAAGCACTTGCAGCCGAAAATCCGTAGATATTTGATGTTTGGGACCCTTTGGTTGATTAGCTCGTACGGAGTCTTCCCAAATCTCTTGTGAATGCTTGTTCGGTTTTGCGTGTAACACGCCGTGTTTACTGCCTCGGCCCATAGAAAGTGTGGAAGTCCTGATTGAATTAGCATTGTCCGGGCTGCTTCGATAAGGGTCCGGTTCTTCCTTTCCACTACTCCATTTTGTTGAGGGGTTTTTGCGGCTGAGAACTGCTGAGAGATTCCTAACGAGGTGTAGAAGTCACTGAGGACCTTGTTCTGGAACTCAGTGCCATTATCTGTGCGGATCACTTGGATGTTGCTCTCAAGCAGGTTCTGAGTCGTCTTCACAAAAGAGATGATGATTTCAGGGGTCTCGTCCTTCGTTTTAAGATATCTCGTCCATGTGTACCTCGAGTAGTCATCTACAATGACTAATACGTATTTTCTTCCATTTATGCTTTGTATCCTCATTGGTCCGCATAAGTCCATGTGTAGCAGCTCCAGTGGGCGAGAGGTCGAGGCCACGTGTTTTGATGGATGAGATGCCTTCTTCATCTTTCCCATTTCGCACGCCGAACATAGATTCTCTTTGTGGTACTTCAATGTTGGGAGTCCTGTAACTAGCTTATCTTTGTCAGCGTTTTGAAGTTGATATGGGACATCCGTCTGTGCCAAAGGTCATTTTGCTGGTGTGATGCCTTTGTCATCAGACAGATAGCGGATGAAGGTCGAGGGGTCTTCAGATTGATTGTGTAGAGATTTGTCTTCCTCGTGCCTGTGAGGAGTTCCCTACCCTGCTCGTTGCTGATGGTGCATTCGTCAGACTGGAAGGTGACCGTCAGCCTTCTATCGCAGAACTGACCAATGCTGAAGAGGTTGTGTCCAAGTCCTTCGACGAGCGAGACATCCCTGATTGTGAGGTTGTCATGGATGAGGTCTCCGTGTCCTATGATCGGAGCCGCGTGATTATTTCCGAAGCGCACGTTACCGCCAAAGCGGGATTTGTAGTTGCTCAGCAGCTCTTTTCTCCCTGTCATGTGTGTGGAGCAACCTGAATCGAGATACCACACATGACAGATCTGCAAAAATAATCAAGAGAGGTCAGTAACCCGATAACGGTCGGGTTCCCCTTGGTTATTTTCGACACGCAAGCATAGATGAAATAAAGAATCAACTAAGTAATCTACTATGCTTGGACTTGTTTTGGGAACCCAAATCTGGCGTGTGCCTGATTTGGTCGTGATGGATTCGAGTTCCCTTTTTGTGACCCAAATTTGTTTCGTTTTGAGCAGTTGCTTTTGATTTTGGGCACGTAATGCTTGGGCTCGGTTTTCTTCTTGTTTTTGCGAGATATTTGATCTGGCTTTTTCTCGAGCCTTGAAGCATTTTGTGGTCTCGCCTTTGGTTGGGGATTTGAGCTTGCAACCTTCTTGGCTTTTACTTCGGGGAAGTGTGCAAATAGAGGGTTAGTTCGCGAGTTAGGTATAGAAATCAAAGTTCGCGACTTTGATGTGTGCCTTTTAGTTTGCGAGTCTAGTGTGTGTGTGTGGGTTTGCGAAATAAGTTGCCTGCTAAGTTTCGGGTCTGAAATTCTTTTAGACTTAGAAATAAAACTAGCAGCATTTTTCAACAGATTAACACACTCAAGACGATTCTTACAAAACAAAAAGGGAGACATTTTAGTTTTCGTTTTCGTTTGGTCCTTTTTGTGAACAGCAACGTCTCCTTTTGTCTCGTCTTGGTTTGCCCTCCACTTCACCCTCTTTTCCCAAGATGCTTTTCCTGTCGATGCAGAAGAGGCCTTGTTAGTGATCTTCGTGGTGCGACCTATAACCGGCTTATCTAATTCTTTATTCTTGAAGAGTTTTGTGTTTGACGTTGTCAAAATGAGAGGAGTGTGTGTAGGGATCGTGTGGGGTCTAGTGCTTATTTGATCCTTAAATGATGAAATTACTGCGAGTAAAATGTCTTTCTCTAGTTGAGAGAGTTGCTCGAGTGATTCCATCGATGCTCGAACGGGGAAAAATCGTCACGCCGGCACCTTACGAACGTCGCAGCCAAGACTTGCTATAGGCGGCTAGGCCAAGCTTGTGCTGCCTCCTCATCACACGCGCGCACCACCGAGGGAGAGAGAGGAGAGAAAACGAGAGAGAGAGAGATTGAGAGAGAGAGAGAGGAGAGGAAAATCCTAACTTTTCCTTTTTCTTTTCCAAAATGACATTAGAGTTTTTCAAAAAAGAAAAGCCCCTATTTATAATACAAGGGGTGGCCGAATGCTTTAGGTGGAGTGGGAAAGAAGATTCTCACCCACTTCCAAGAAGACTTGGTCTCTTGACTTGGTCTTTTGACTAGGTCTTGTTGACTTGGTTTCTCTTTCAAATTCAAACTCAAATTCAAATTTGAAATAATATGAAAATAAATTAATATTTATTGTACATTTAGTATATTTAAATATATAATATCCAATAAATATATTTATATAATTTTCGAAATTTATCTAATAAAAAATCGAAAATCATATATATATCTTATTTAATTCCAAATTAAATATTATTATTTTTCTAAAACAATAATAAAGATTTAAATCAAATTTAAATCATATACTAAATATTAAATATCCAATATTATATTTGAAAAATATTTCGTGCAGTGAAAAGACCAGTTTTCCCCTTACTTGATTTAACCACAGTCAATCGAATATTTCGGCCAAGCTCCAAACCCTAATCTCTCAATCCAGGCCCCAGCCTGCTCTATTCTCATATAGACGTTGTGTCGGTTGCCCTTTTTAAGCCCGACTCTCTTGGTTCGCCTCAACCGGCCCTGGGAGGAATCCAGGAGTTCGGTATTCACCTAGCCAGCCCCGTGGTACCGAACCGATCCTGAGTTGAGTACGAATATTTGTAATTAACGAACCGACTATAGATTGTCGTCCTACGCATAAACCCTTTACGTTTGTCCCGGTCGAGTGAAAGTCACGCGTAGTCGAACTTACAGAACTCGACGCTATCGTGTCGGTGACATTTACCAAACTACCCTCCACGACACTCGTGAGTCAGTTATGTGCTCTGGCCAGAGACATAGGTAAATTCCCGCACATCGAAACTGCATAGGACGTTAACCTCGAATTTAATCAAGGACGTAAATCCCGCTAAGCGGTTCATCCGGCAATCACGTCGAAAAGTCAAGACAACATTTCGCCGCTGACCCATGTTTCATGCAATTTGGGCCTAGTAAACTAGTAACTAATCAAGACCTTAAGACCAACTCCGAGTTAACCCTTTTGGTCTAAGGTTCACGTAGACTACTATTGTCAATCGATCGATCATTGACTTTCCTAGCGTGTGATCGTTCGATTACGAGTCAGTGTCCAAATACAGACAATCTCATGATTCGTCTTGTATCAATGTCACGAGCTCACACTTCCCAAGTGAACAATTGGCACAACTGTTTTGGACCCGTCAACAAACAAGTCATACTCGTCATATCTAGTCACCCTACTGGAGACTAAGACTTGTGGACTTAATTTAATATTACAGTATGTCAGCTTACTGGTGCCCCCTCTCTGTCCCCACAGAATCAGTAATTGAACTGTAAATATTGGGGTTTTATTAATGCGTTACCCGACTGCAAGGTTAATTTATTTAGACGAAGTAATAATTTGCCTTTTGTATTATTTGTCAAAACTCATATCGACAATAATAAAAACGTAATTCCATTATCAAATAATCAAATTACAAATAGTAAACACTACAAAATTACACTAATGCCCTCGTACTATCTAATCCTCGTACGACATATAGGGCATAAACCTCAACAGTACTTGCCTAAGAAACACTCGACCATCTATTACCAGCCTTCGATCAATGCATGTGGCAGCGACGAGAACCAATCCGACGCTTTTCCTACAAGAGAGAAAGGAAAAAATGTAAGTCTAATTACTTCAGTAGAAACCCCCGGGTACTTGATCGTTCTGCAAATTTGGTGATATGGGCATTGGCATCTTCATTAGCTAGCCCATGGAATTGTACCACCCCTGTCACCATATGCAAGGTCACCGGCTTGATCTCGAATTGATTGTTAGGCCCTTCGGGAATCACTATCGGGTCATTATCATCAAAGGGGCCAAGAAAGGCTCGGCTTAGTAGAGTAGGTCGTGGAGCAATAATCTCTTGGTATTGCTCTTCTTGATTTTGGTTCTCCATCCTTTGTCTGTGAATTCGATTATTGCGTCACAACGTAGCTTCGATTTCTGCGTCAAATAGTTGTGGTTCCTTATTTGAGCTTCGTGTCATGCACAAACGAGAATTTCTGCCAAAGATGATGAATGAACGTAAGTAAAAAAAGTTAATAAAATAAAAATGAAAATAAATAAATAGATAAATAAATGAGATCTAAACTAAAATCTAGAATAAACCCTAGAACTAATGATACCGCTGTCCCCAGCAACGGCGACAAAAACTTGACACACTCGAATACTAGCAAGTATACTAGGTCGTGCAAGTAGTAAAACGGACGAAGTCCGAGTATCGATCCACGAAGACAGCTCGATTAATTCTAAGAAAATAGTCCTAACCCTAATTTAGACTAAGATAATTTTTATGAATTTTTTAAAGATTGATTTGCAGCGAGATAATTGAGAACGCAAGTAAGAAATCAAAGCAAATAGAGAAAACGGTTTTTGAAATCAAGTAATGAAAACGTGATCAAGACACATGCTCGGCACAAATTACTCCTACGTCGTCATGCAATCGATTCTATCTAATCAACATAAATCTAAGTCAAGCTAAAATTTCTTAAAACAATCGCTACTCGTTTGTCCCGCAATAGCGATCCTATGCGATAGAAAACCAATCCCTATATGTCTATATGGCTGTACTTTCTACGCATGCATTCAATCTCTATGAAATTCCCCGAGTTTAGACGCTTTCGGCGCCTAAGATCTCAGAAACCACACATAGGAAACCGAATTCCATGTCTGGTCGGTTTTACACAGTGGTGTTCGATGCTTATTGTTCTAATCGCTCTAATCACTTTGTCGTCTCATAAACCAAACAAAGATCATGCATATGTTGATCAGGCGCACACAAGTATTAAAATCAAGCAAAGAACACATAACATGACTCATGTGATTAAATAAAATACGAATAGCATTAATACGTAGTCATAATTCGGCCTAACACGGCCTTAATCACAAAAGATCTTAGCCTAGCATATTAATAAACGAAATCAACAACGAATCAAAAGAAAACATTGTTGAAAACGGAATATTAAAGAGATAGAATTCTTCCCCTCACGATGCCTGTGTTATTACGTGTTGGCTCGGCGCTTTCCGTCGTGATTTAGAAGAAGAAACGCCCTTGCAAGCCGTCTAGATCTTCTCGCTGCCCCTCTGTTCTTCGCAAGTGATGGCAGCGGTGCTTGTGGCTGTTCAAGATGGCTGTTCAAGAGACGTGGCTGCTTGATGAGGTGATGGATGTTGCGTGAGGTAGATGCTTGGTGAGAAGAGGCTGCGGAAGGTTGCTGCTTCGAGGTGGTTGCTTGGTGGTGAGACGAGGCTGAGAACGAGAGGTTGCTGCCCTCTTTTATGGCAGAGAGGGTTGATGAGAGCTGATTCGTTGGATTCCAACGTGTATCTCACTCTCAAGGAAATAAAGATCTTCTTCATTGATTCTTTCTTCCATGCGTTGATCTCCACTTAAGGAAATAAAAATATCCTCCATTTTTATTCTCTCATCTTCTCTTTCCATGTTTACCGCCTTTCCATATTTCACTAATTGGTAAATTACAAAGCTGCTCTAATATTCTTGAAAATTGCGAAAGGACCCCAAGACTCCCAAAATGATCATAACTCCCCGTTTTTTCTCGTTTTTGCTGCAATATCTATCAAATAAAAAATAACACGCAAACATAAGATATTTGAGTATATTTAAATAGATAACGATCAAATATGCAAATTTACGGGTATAAAAATCACGTAATATCCTCACTTATCAACCTTCAACAATTTTGGGGCACGATGACGAGGAAGATAGCAAATAATCAATCCGTTTACTATGAAGCTCAGATTCAAAATTCGACAATTACATTAACCAAGGAGCTTCTACAACAAGTGCTGCACCTTTCCATCCTTCTAGCCTATGAGGACCTTGCTGACGACGAAGAAATCAAGGAAGGACTACTGAAGTTGGGATATCGACAACCGCTGAATCTTCTATCCGGCTTCTTCCGAGGGATGATGCCCTCTCACCAAAGCATGCGGGATTTGACAGAGGAAACATCAATATCCTCCGCATGCAACACAACATCATATTCAACAAGGCGTACGACTACGCAACAATAATCATGGCAGACCTGGATGATCAGTTGCATAATCGGGACAGCCGCACCACCAAAAATCAAGTCGTCCCCTATCTAAGGTGGTTCTCCCTTATCATTCAACAAACGATGACAATCACTCCGGAGATCCCACCTCGAGATGAAGCCGAGAACTTCACACTGCCAAAGCTGAAGTATCTCGTGAAAAAGAAGACGGAGCCAAAGTGGGAGAAACGTCCAATGATGATCCCACTCCACCTTCTCAGAATGCCGATCCCGATGCCATCCAAAAGTACTGCGACCAGTACCGACATCCAAACCCCATGGTTCGGGAAGACCCCCTCGAACCTAGCCAAGGGGCTCAGCCGAGTGAAAGTGAGGGTCCTCAGACTGAGCCGGCCGCACCGTCACCGTCTCCGCCTCCGTCAACCCAACAACAACCACAAAATAGTGATGACGGGGACTCGGACGACGACGACACTAACACACTGGACAGATTTGGGCACCGCCGAGATATACGAGCAAAAAATCAGCAAGATCTTCAAATCTCGGCACCCATCTCTACAGCGGCCATCTCCCAACAACCACAACAAGACCGGACCACAGCCACCATAGGTACAGGGACTGACACGTCCAGTCCCCGAGTAGTAGCCGCCGCATCAGGTCCAACGGCGCACGCACCTACCCCACCTAGCCACTCATCTGTCTCCCAATAGACAGATGTTTCATATACACACGAGGATCCTCGTCCACCATCTCCACCTCGCTCGGAGGCTGGAGATGTTGAAATCAGTGGCCCACAGCCCCATGCCACAACTTTTGTTCAAAGCTCATCGAGTCTACGTCCTAGAATGCCCATATTTTTTCCACCTTTTACTAGGACACATACACCTCTTTTTGACAGCTCTCTGAAGCTGTACACAACGGTCGTCAATGCCACTATTGCTGAGGTTCTTCGAAAACTGGCCGAAAGACCCGATGAAGGAACCTCTTCCTTTCCTTCCTCATCGGGCCATCAGGCCACTCCTACCACAGGCCTGATGACAACAGGAAGCCTTAGTGGCCCTGGTTCTTCGATACGTCTAAGTGACGCACCCCTAACGACCGCAACTTTGCCTTTTCTTGACGAGTTGCTAGTGTAATACCCGTAAAATTTTAATACGGGAATTACGCATAGTATATTCGAAATTAATGAAGTTAATTTCGGGCAAGCCCGATATTTTAAAATTGAGCCCAAAGAATAGTTGGGCCCAAACCCAATAAGGAGGAAAATTACAAAAAAGGACCTTTCTTAGCCTAAGAGGAAAATGTCATCACCACCTTATCACCTCCTTATCACCTTTTTATCATTGGTAAGGAGCAACGATTAGAAATAGAAAAGCACACATTAAAACAAGACAAAAAGATAAGAAAGAAAAAAAGGATACTCGGTCGAGAAGAGGAAGGAGAAAACGAAAGGAGAAATCCCTAAACAACAGAAACCAAGCTTGGACGTGAGGTAGGTGAAATCTACAAACCCAAAACTGATATTTTAAGCTGTTATATCTATGGTGAAAGGATCACCATCGTTTTTGGTGTGATTAAATGCTATGTGTGATGATTGATGTTTAAAAACCCAAAATATGGGTTTTAATTATGTTATGAGTTTCTGGAATTTGTTGAAGATTTAAAGAACTTAGTGTTTTGCGCATACTGTTCTTCATTTTCGGTGTTTACATGTGTTCTCGTATGATTTCTTGTTTTCGGGCCGAAAATCATTTTCGCGGGCCATTTTAAGTTTTCGCGGGCCAGTTACTTTGCGAACTGTGAAGAAGAAAAAGTTTTCGCGGGCCGAAAATCAGTTTTTCGCGGGCCTAAGGTTTTCGGTATGTGAGAGGAAAAAGTTTTTCGCGGGCCAATAATAAGGTTTTCGAACCAAAGCTTTTCGCCACTTAGTGTTCGCGAAGTGAGCTTTTCGCTAGTCACTGTTCAAAATAAAAAAGGTTTTTCGCAAACAAAGCTTTTCGCCACTTAGTGTTCGCGAAGTGAGCTTTTCGCTAGTCACTGTTCAAAATAAAAAGTTTTTCGCAAACCAAGCTTTTCGCCAACTTTTTGTGAAGTTTCGCGAACCAAGCTTTTCGCCACTTTTTATGAGGTTTTCGCCAAAAACAGCTTTTCGCCACTTTTTGGGAGTTTTCGCGAACTAAAACTTTTCGCTACTTAATATAAGTTTTCGCTAACTACTGTTCAAAATGAAAAAGCTTTTCGCCACTTTTCATTAGTTTTTGCGAACCAAAGTTTTTCGCCACTTTCCATTAAGTTTCGCGAACCAAAGCTTTTCGCCACTTTTCATGAGGTTAATACTTTTCGCCACTTAGAAAACTTTTCGCCAGGTCAACTTTTAATGGGCTTTTCCCGGGCCTGGTGGGAATACTTTGAGTCTTAGTCCAAATTTCAACCCAAATCTTTTAATATAAAGTATTTTCGAGATTTTGGGGATATGATTTAAATGTATGATTTAATAATTTTGGTGTTGTTCATATATACGAAATATGGCTTAGGATTTGTTGTTCATGCATCCACGGCATGTCATGACAAGAGTATTGATCGCATTCATGCGATAGGAGAGGGTATGCCTTTCTTTGGCAGAGATTTATGAGGTTAAGACTCGTAGGTGCACCTGACGGGAGACAGACGTGATCGATCTGTCTACTCAGGCTTGAGCAACCTGAGGTGCCCACCGTCGTAGGATGGCTCGAGTTGACGGGAGATAGACGTGATCGATCTATCTACCCGGGTACAGCGCGGGGCGCGACTCGGGGTGCCCACCGTCAGGAGATGAGATTAGAGATAGACGTGATCGATCTATCTACTCGGGTACAGTGTGAAAACGCGACTCGGGGTGCCCACCGCCATGAGATGTGATTTCCGAGTCTGTGTGACCGGATGATTGGTGTGATGTTGCGCGCAAGGTGCTGAGTCTAACCTAGGGCCCTGAGTATTGAGATATGAGAAAAATGAGCGTGCATTTGTCATGTGAGATATTGGGATTTGGGGACATGTGCACGCATGCATCGCATTATTTTGGTGTTCACCTACTGGGCAATTTTGCTCAGGGTTACATGTTTTATAGGTACGGGTGAGTAGCGGTTGGTGGCGGTGACTCCACGGGCTTTTGGGGGCGGATGCAGTACATGGGACGCGACCTGTGGAGGCGTAGGATTAGTTTGATATTTTGGGGCTTCGGCCCGTTGTAAAGACCTTTGTAAAACAACTCTTTTATATAGTGTATAATATACTATTTTGTTTTTGTAAAATGGGCTTTCCGCGGCTTTCGTTGCGAAAACCCGCCAATTATCTATATTTTAAAAAGTGGGGTCGCCACAAGGTGTTATCAGAGCATAGGCTTTAGATTCTGAAGACTGTCCATGTACTGCCGCTCAAAAGCCGGGAGGACCAGCCTTGCCTGTGAGTTTTATAGTTTGACGTGATTACGTATTATTAATTATGTGCTTACTTGTATAATTGTAGAGATTAAATTATAAAATGCCGAGAGGAAAAAGAGTAAATGTAGGAGAATCGAGTCGTAGGAACGAACCCGAGCCCCCTATGCAGGAATCGCGCCACATATTCGGAGGTGTCGGCCGACTATGTGACGAAGATAGGAATAACTCCTACCTCATTAGAAAAAGAGAACAGGAGAAATCGACACCCCGAGTTATTCCAATCGGCGTAATTTCGGGGACGAAATTCTTTTAAGGGGGGGAGGATGTAATACCCGTAAAATTTTAATACGGGAATTACGCATAGTATATTCGAAATTAATGAAGTTAATTTCGGGCAAGCCCGATATTTTGAAATTGAGCCCAAAGAATAGTTGGGCCCAAACCCAATAAGGAGGAAAATTACAAAAAATGACCTTTCTTAGCCTAAGAGGAAAATGTCATCACCACCTTATCACCTCCTTATCACCTTTTTATCATTGGTAAGGAGCAACGATTAGAAAGAGAAAAGCACACATTAAAACAAGACAAAAAGATAAGAAAGAAAAAAAGGATACTCGGTCGAGAAGAGGAAGGAGAAAACGAAAGGAGAAATCCCTAAACAACAGAAACCAAGCTTGGACGTGAGGTAGGTGAAATCTACAAACCCAAAACTGATATTTTAAGCTGTTATATCTATGGTGAAAGGATCACGATCGTTTTTGGTGTGATTAAATGCTATGTGTGATGATTGATGTTTAAAAACCCAAAATATGGGTTTTAATTATGTTATGAGTTTCTGGAATTTGTTGAAGATTTGAAGAACTTAGTGTTTTGCGCATACTGTTCTTCATTTTCGGTGTTTACATGTGTTCTCGTATGATTTCTTGTTTTCGGGCCGAAAACCATTTTCGCGGGCCACTTTAAGTTTTCGCGGGCCAGTTACTTTGCGAACTGTGAAGAAGAAAAAGTTTTCGCGGGCCGAAAATCAATTTTTCGCGGGCCTAAGGTTTTCGGTATGTGAGAGGAAAAAGTTTTTCGCGGGCCAATAATAAGGTTTTCGAACCAAAGCTTTTCGCCACTTAGTGTTCGCGAAGTGAGCTTTTCGCTAGTCACTGTTCAAAATAAAAAAGGTTTTTCGCAAACCAAGCTTTTCGCCACTTAGTGTTCGCGAAGTGAGCTTTTCGCTAGTCACTGTTCAAAATAAAAACTTTTTCGCAAACCAAGCTTTTCGCCAACTTTTTGTGAAGTTTCGCGAACCAAGCTTTTCGCCAGTTTTTATGAGGTTTTCGCCAAAAACAGCTTTTCGCCACTTTTTGGGAGTTTTCGCGAACTAAAACTTTTCGCTACTTAATATAAGTTTTCGCTAACTACTGTTCAAAATGAAAAAGCTTTTCGCCACTTTTCATTAGTTTTCGCGAACCAAAGTTTTTCGCCACTTTCCATTAAGTTTCGCGAACCAAAGCTTTTCGCCACTTTTCATGAGGTTAATACTTTTCGCCACTTAGAAAACTTTTCGCCAGGTCAACTTTTAATGGGCTTTTCCCGGGCCTGGTGGGAATACTTTGAGTCTTAGTCCAAATTTCAACCCAAATCTTTTAATATAAAGTATTTTCGAGATTTTGGGGATATGATTTAAATGTATGATTTAATAATTTTGGTGTTGTTCATATATACGAAATATGGCTTAGGATTTGTTGTTCATGCATCCACGGCATGTCATGACAAGAGTATTGATCGCATTCATGCGATGGGAGAGGGTATGCCTTTCTTTGGCAGAGATTTATGAGGTTAAGACTCGTAGGTGCACCTGACGGGAGACAGACGTGATCGATCTGTCTACTCAGGCTTGAGCAACCTGAGGTGCTCACCGTCGTAGGATGGCTCGAGTTGACGGGAGATAGACGTGATCGATCTATCTACCCGGGTACAGCGCGGGGGCGCGACTCGGGGTGCCCACCGTCAGGAGATGAGATTAGGCGGGAGATAGACGTGATCGATCTATCTACTCGGGTACAGTGTGAAAACGCGACTCGGGGTGCCCACCGCCATGAGATGTGATTTCCGAGTCTGTGTGACCGGATGATTGGTGTGATGTTGCGCGCAAGGTGCTGAGTCTAACCTAGGGCCCTGAGTATTGAGATATGAGAAAAATGAGCGTGCATTTGTCATGTGAGATATTGGGATTTGGGGACATGTGCACGCATGCATCGCATTATTTTGGTGTTCACCTACTGGGCAATTTTGCTCAGGGTTACATGTTTTATAGGTACGGGTGAGTAGCGGTTGGTGGCGGTGACTCCACGGGCTTTTGGGGGCGGATGCAGTACATGGGACGCGACCTGTGGAGGCGTATGATTAGTTTGATATTTTGGGGCTTCGGCCCGTTGTAAAAACCTTTGTAAAACAACTCTTTTATATAGTGTATAATATACTATTTTGTTTTTGTAAAATGGGCTTTCCGCGGCTTTCGTTGCGAAAACCCGCCAATTATCTATATTTTAAAAAGTGGGGTCGCCACAGCTAGCAATGGTCGGAAGTCTCAAACGCGTCGAAGTTCCCCTCACTTCGGCAAGTGCGGGCCACAGTGGCTCAGTCATTGTGTCAACAGAGCACCTTAGTGGCCCCGATGGTGATTTTCCGTTCGTGACGAAGGCCAAGCTGAACTCGCTCCTGGAGTCGTTCGCCAAAGCACTCAAAGAAGACATCTTGGCGACCGTTCGTGACACCTACGGGCTCAACGAAAGCGACAAAGGGAAGGCCCCTGCCACAGCTGGCCCGTCTTCATCATCCATACCCACACCCCCACAATTCTCCATACCACCACCACCTCCACCATTCTCACCACGCCCACAAGGTCCCTCCTACAATATCCCTCTCCCATCTCCCCGAACACTAGCTCGTATGATCGACCCCGATACCATACCCATCGACGAGCTACAAACTTACTACCTCAAGCGGCTCATGACTGCAGATCACCTCATGCCAAATCAGAAGTCTATCCTTGACTTCCTCTGCAGTCTGTCTGCTCTCCAAGGACCAACCCCGCCCGAAACATGCCGAGACGCTGAACCCTCTTCAAAGAGGCGTGATGACGATCTTGACGGAAGCGATCGTCATGAGGGGGAGAAACGGCAGCGAACCTCGGCTACAACAAGGGGAATAGGTAGAGGAACCCGAGCCCACACAACCTGAACCCCAACCAGCAAACGCTACGAATCCAAGAACCAAAAGAAAAGACAAGCCCCTGACACCAATATCCCCAGCTTTGAAGCCGCACACCAGGATGATCCAACCACAGATCCTCATCAAGTGCTCGACGAATACGTCATGACAGAACCGTGGTCAAAGAAGGACGAGTTTGAAGCAGAAGCTGTGGCAAGAATAACAAAATATCGAGAAGTATTCAAGAGAGCCATGGCCAACATCTACTCCTTCGACCCAATCGAGCTTGAAGAGGGCGAACATCTCGAGAAGCCGTTAGACAATAACATGGACTACGGGATCTACAGAGCACCCGAAGTTCGAGTCCCAAGGAGCATATCGAAAATGGAGACAGAATGGGACAATGTGAGACTAACATCACCATTTCTCGAAGAAACATCCAAGCTCATATGGAAGACACCTGAAAAAATCAAGAAGATGGATGAACTCAACTTGAGGGGGGCTATCATACCTCAAAGGCAAAGACGCGACGGGCTATCTATGGATCCTCGCTGATCGAGGAAGTGTGCCGACAAGAACGGCCAAAGAACAGCGCGCTCACTTCAAGTCGAAGTTGCCTTTGATCAATATCATACAAAGGTTCGACAAGAATCTGGGAAGAACACACTACATAGAGTTCAAAGGGATGTGGAATGATGGCACTATCTCAACCATCACCGAGGCTGATCTACCGTTCTTAAAAAGATCCGACGTCAATCAGATGTACTACCTCTGCCGGAATTTTGG
The DNA here is from genome assembly GCA_028392965.1 of Lindernia subracemosa. NCBI lineage: Eukaryota > Viridiplantae > Streptophyta > Magnoliopsida > Lamiales > Linderniaceae > Vandellia > Vandellia subracemosa. The sequence goes on from JAQPCC010000049.1 coordinate 1,476,289, forward strand.
AGCAATAAAGCACGAATACAGGCAAGGGTACTACGCGATCAAAGGGTTTATGCTCAAAAAAGTTAAATTCCACATAGCCCAAGATCTCCAAATGGCGTTGGAAAACGGGATGATGAAGGTAAACCTCAGATGGCTGACGAGCGCTGACTACAATCTGGACAAATGCATTGAAGCTGAAGTATTTCAGAATCCAGAGTTAGCCATCGTCTATCTAAACCCCAAGAAAGAAAAAAGAGCACTGTTGGTATCAGAAATTCCTAAGTTTAGTGATGAAATGTTGAAGCTAATCAAAGAAATAGTAGAATTCTGGATCAACGAATATCACAAATCAAGATCACCAACAGAAAAGGAGATCGAGTACCGGAACCTCCTAGATGACATCAAAGAAGCCATCGATGAGAGAATCCAGCTCCGCAATGATCTCAGACACTACGAAGTCAACTTGGGGTTGAGGAAGTCCTTCTTCAGACGAAAAAGATGACCGCGCCTTGTCGGAAATGAACACTAAAGGGGAGAATGTTAGGATCATTTTCTAGTGTTCATTATTTAATTTGTATTGATGTATTCTTTATTGGGTCATTAGTGTTGTAAGTTTGCTAGTTGGGGCACTCTTGTAATTATACCAAAGTATGTTTGGTATAAATAGTGGGCTAGGGCTTATTTTATGTAACACTTCCCAATTTAATGAAATAGTCTATTTTGAGCTAAACCTAGAAAAGTGAGAACTCTCTCAAGCCAAAATCAGCCGCCACCTTCAAATGAGAATCACGCACACACACACACACACAGTCGAAGGTGTGCACTATTCCATTTATCTTGAGAGTTCTTGCTAGATTTTGGGACCTACAAAATTTGATTTAAATCTATATTATTGTTTTAGAAAAATAATAGCATTTAATTTGGAATTAAATAAAATATATATATATTAGATATATATAATTTTCGATTTTTATATAGTATAAATTTCGAAATTATTAAATATATATATATTGGATATTATATATTTAAATATACTAAATATAGAAATATGTATTAATTTATTTTAATATTATTTCAAATTTGAATTTGAGTTTGAATTTGAAAGAGAAGACCAAGTCAACAAGACTTAGTCTAAGAAGACTAAGTATGCTTGGAGTGAGAAACTTCCTCCCCACTCCAACTAAAAAATTCGGCCAACCCTAGGGTATAAAAAGGGGTTTTCCATTTTTTATCTAACAAAAAAATGCTATTTGTGCAAAAAGAGAAAAAGTAGAGTTTTTCTTCTCCTCTCTCTCTCAATCTCTCTCGTCTCACTCTCTCATATCTCTCTCTCGAAGGCGCGCGGCGTGTGTGAAGGGTGAAGGAGATTCTCGGCCGAGCTTTGGTCTAGCCGCCTCCAGCAAGCCTCGACCGCGATGTGTGTTGGTGCCGGCGTGACGAACTTGCCCCGTTTGTGAGCGCTTGGTGCTAGGAAAGGGATACGACATCTCGGAGATTCAAAGGGTTCGTAGCCTGCCATCTTCATTGATTTTTGTCAAGGTATAATGGCTGAAACCCTTTCTATTCGTGTCTTATATTCTCGTGTAAACACCGAGCGGTCCAAGGGATAGGTCGGAATCCCGAAAATTTTTTAAATTCCGTCGTTCAAGGAACGAGTGTCCGGGGACCCTACCGGGATTCCCAACAGTGGTATCAGAGCCTTAGGGTCGGTTAAGTCACGAGACTATGACCACGAAGCCCGAAACGCATGCGGCACGCTGCAGTGCGCGGCCCATGATATAGCCGCGCGCAGGGCGCGGCGCAGGCCTGGCCATGTGCGGCATTCGGGGCTGGCCGCGCACAGGCGCCTGGCTCGGCCGCGATGGGGTTCGTCCAGCCATGCCTCGAAGCCCAATGGGCCTGGCCCAAATCTGATAAAAGCCCAAATTTAGTTTTAGGCTCGGATCTGTATAAAATTATCGTGATGCATGTAATATGTGAATTACATGGTGATTGATTGAGGATTAGGTTCTGTTTTTACCGGGTGATATGTTAAGGGTAACAAGGTCCCCCCGGGTTGTACTTTATTGTTTTGTTAGAAACGACGAGCATTGTTGTTTTAGGTAAAGATCTGATAAGTTAGGATATTACGTGATTTTTATACCCATAAATTTACATATTTGGTCGTTACTAATTTAAATATCCTCGAATATCTTATGTTTGCGTGTTATTTCTTATTTGATAGATGTTAGAGAAAAAGCGAGAAAAAAACGGGGAGTTATGATCATTTTGGAAGTCGTGGGGGTCCTTTTGCAATTTTCAGGAATATTAGAGCAGCTTTGTAATAATTCAATTAGTGAAATATGGAAAGGGTTTAAACATGAAAAGAGAAGATGAGAGAATAAAGTGGAGGATCCTTATTTCTTTAAATCAAGAAGAGAATAGTTTCCATGTCAAGGTTTAAGGCTTACAAACATGGAAAGAAGAATAATCTCACCTCCCTTAAGCAGCCACCTCCTCATCATGGCATCTCACCTCCCTTAAGCAGCCACATCCTCATCATGGCATAATACTCTCGTTCTCAGCCCTAACCAAGCAGCATCCTCTCACCAAGCATCCACCTCACGCAAGCAGGCAGCTCTCCTCTCACCATCCTCTCACCAAGCATCCACCTCACGCAAGCAGGCAGCTCTCATCTCACCATCTCACCACCAAGCAGCCACTTCATATCACACGGCTACCTCACCTCATCCTCACTACCAAGCAGCGAGAAAGCAGCCACGTCTCTTGCGTGTTATTTCTTATTTGATACATATCCCATTAAACACTTCATGTTGAGTGATACGTGTTGGAATTCTGGAAATATCTTTGTTGCTATGATATGACTACGAACTATCACTTCATGTTTCGTGTTTTGCCTGAATCATTCATTAGTTGATGAAGATCTCGACCTACTGCGCTTTTATTTTCTGAGATAAAATAGGAGTGACCCATTTGATGATGTTGTGCAATCCTAACTTGATGTAATCTTATTTCGCTTTTATGATCGATGACGATCGAAGCTAGTTTTGGGGTTGTTGATCAGTTAGGATATTACGTGATTTTATACCCATAAATTTGCATATTTTGTCGTTACCAATTTAAATATCCTCGAATATCTTATGTTTGCGTGTTATTTCTTATTTGATAGATATTAGAGCAAAAGCGAGAAAAAAACGGGGAGTTATAATCATTTTGGAAGTCTTGGGGGTCCTTTTGCAATTTTCAGGAATATTAGAGCAGCTTTGTAATAATTCAATTAGTGAAATATGGAAAGGGTTTAAACATGAAAAGAGAAGATGAGAGAATAAAGTGGAGGATCCTTATTTCTTTAAATCAAGAAGAGAATAGTTTCCATGTCAAGGTTCAAGGCTTACAAATATGGAAAGAAGAAGCATCTCACCTCCCTTAAGCAGCCACCTCCTCATCATGGCATAAAACTCTCGCTCTCAGCCCTAACCAAGCAGCATCCTCTCACCAAGCATCCACCTCACGCAAGCAGGCAGCTCTCATCTCACCATCTCACCACCAAGCAACCACTTCATATCACACGGCTACCTCACCTCATCCTCACTACCAAGCAGCGAGAAAGCAGCCACGTCTCTTGCGTGTTATTTCTTATTTGATACATATCCCATTAAACACTTTGAGTGATTTGAGCGATCCATGTGAGAGTTGTTGAGTGATACGTGTTGGAATTCTGGAAATATCTTTGTTGCTATGATATGACTACGAACTATCACTTCATGTTTCGTGTTTTGCCTGAATCATTCATTAGTTGATGAAGATCTCGACCTACTGCGCTTTTATTTTCTGAGATAAAATAGGAGTGACCCATTTGATGATGTTGTGCAATCCTAACTTGATGTAATCTTATTTCGCTTTTATGATCGAGGACGATCGAAGCTAGTTTTGGGGTTGTTGATCAGTTAGGATATTACGTGATTTTATACCCATAAATTTGCATATTTTGTCGTTACCAATTGAAATATCCTCGAATATCTTATGTTTGCGTGTTATTTCTTATTTGATAGATATTAGAGCAAAGCGAGAAAAAAACGGGGAGTTATAATCATTTTGGAAGTCTTGGGGGTCCTTTTGCAATTTTCAGGAATATTAGAGCAGCTTTGTAATTTATCAATTAGTGAAATATGGAAAGGGTTTAAACATGGAAAGAGAAGATGAGAGAATAAAGTGGAATCAAGAAGAGAATAGTTTCCATGTCAAGGTTCAAGGCTTACAAATATGAAAAGAAGAATCATCTCACCTCCCTTAAGCAGCCACCTCCTCGTCATGGCATCTCACCTCCCTTAAGCAGCCACATCCTCATCCTCATCATGGCATAAAACTCTCGTTCTCAGCCCTAACCAAGCAGCATCCTCTCACCAAGCATCCACCTCACGCAAGCAGGCAGCTCTCATCTCACCATCCCACCACCAAGCATCCACCTCACGCAAGCAGGCAGCTCTCATCTCACCATCCCACCACCAAGCAACCACTTCATATCACTCGGCTAACCTCACCTCATCTTCACTGCCAAGCAGCGAGAAAGCAGCCACATCTCTTGCGAAGAACAGAGGGGCAGCGAGAAGATCTAGACGGCTTGCAAGGGCGTTTCTTCTTCCAAATCACGACAGAAAGCGCCGAGCCAACACGTGACAACACGGGCATCGTGTGGGGAAGAATTCTATCTCTTTACTATTTCGTTTTCAACAATGTTTTCTTTTGATTCGTTGTTGATTTCGTTTATTAATATGCTAGGCTAAGTTCTTTTGTGATTAAGGCCGTGTTAGGCCGAACTATGACTACGTATTTATACTATTCGTATTTTATTTAATCACATGAGTCATGTTATGAGTTCTATGCTTGATTTTAATGCTTGTGTGTGCCTGATCAACATATGCATGATCTTGATTGGTTTATGAGACGGACAAAGTGATTAGACCGATTTGAACAATAAGCATCGAACACCACTGCGTAAAACCGACCAGACATGGAATTCGGTTTCGTATGTGTGGTTTCTGAGATCTTAGGCGCCGAAAGCGTCTAAACTCAGGGAATTTCATAAAGATTGAATGAATGCGTAGAAACTACAGTCATATAGGCATATAGGGATTGGTTCTTTATCGCATAGGACTGCTATTGCGGGACAAACGAGTAGCGATTGTTTTAGGAAATTTTACCTTGACTTAGATTCATGTTGATTAGATAGAATCGATTGCATGACGACGTAGGAGTAATTTGTGCCGAGCATGTGTCTTGATCACGTTTTCGTTAATTGATTTCAAAAACCGTTATCTATATTTGCTTTTATTTCTTACTTGCGTTTTTATTTATCTCTCTGCAAATCAATCTTTAAAAAATTCATAAAAATTATCTTAGTCTAAATTAGGGTTAGGAATATTTTCTTAGAATTAATCGAGCAGTCTTCGTGGATCGATACTCGGACTTCGTCCGTTTTACTACTTGCACGACCTAGTACACTTGCTAGTATTCGAGCGTGTCAAGTTTTTGGCGCCGTTGCCGGGGATAGCGGTATCATTAGTTCTTGGGTTTATTCTAGATTTTAGTTTAGATCTTATTTATTTATCTATATATTTATTTTCGTTATTAATTTATTAACATTTTCTTTTACTTACGTTAATTCATCATCTTTGGCAAAGATTCTCGTTTGTGCATGACACGAAGCTCGAATAAGGAACCACTACTATTTGACGCAGAAATCGAAGCTACGTTGCGATGCAATAATCGAATTCGCAGACAAAGGATGGAGAACCAAAATCAAGAAGAGCAACACCAAGAGATCATTGCTCCTCGACCTACACTACTAAGCGGAGCCCTTCCGGCCCTTTGATGATAATGACCCGGTAGTGATTCCCGAAGGGCCTAACAATCAATTCGAGATCAAGTCGGTGACCATGCATATGGTGACAGGGGCGGTACAATTCCATGGGCTAGCAAATGAAGACGACAATGCCCACATCACCAAATTTCAACAAATTTACAGAACGATCAAGTACCTGGGGGTTTCTACTGAGGTAATTAGACTTACATTCTTTCCTTTCTCTCTTATAGGAAAAGCGTCGGAATGGTTCTTGTCGCTGCCACATGCATCGATCGAAAGCTGGGAACAGATGGTTGAGTGTTTCTTAGGCAAGTACTACCCACTCTCGAGGACTAGCGAGATAAGGAGCGAGCTGGTGAATTTCAAACAAGAAGGGGGCGAGACGTTGAGCGATGCATGGAGTCGATATAAGAGGCTCCTCAGACAATGCCCAAATCATTGCATATCACTGATCGTCCAGATGCAATCCTTTTTCTTGGGGCTTAGCACGCAGAACAAGCGCATTGTCGATGGAGGGTGCAACACGAACTTTATGGAACTCGATGATGCAGACGCACTTGCAGCCATCGAGAGGATCGCGGCCTATCCAGCAAGGTACACTGTTCAAGATTTGGACCGAAGGGCAGCAGGCAACCATGAGTGTTGGGAATATTTTCTAGTGTTCAATAATCATGTTATCTTTGTCTAGGGACTTAATTGTATTTTATGTAAATATAGGGACTAGATTGAAAATATACCAAAGTATGCTTTGGTATATATAGGGCAAGTATGTGTGATTAACACACAACTTGAGTTTTAGTTTCTCTCACTAGATTAGATTTCTCTCTCATCATTAGCATAATTATGGTTTAATTGTAGAGAGAGACTTGGATTGCAATGAAGATTGATTGAAGATTTAATCCATAAGCTTCCGCGCAAATCATAAAATGTAATCTCGATTGATCTTAATTCTCAAGTTTAATCATATGTTGTGTAGGTTCCAGATTAAACACCCAACGAAGATGAACTTGAGAATTAAATCGATTGACTCACCTTGTTAGATACGCGCGGAAGACATGAAGGAGATAATCAATCAATCTTCATTTAATCACTTGACTTTCTCTACAAGCAATCCAACTCCCTCTCTACAATGAACCCTAGACTACTATAATGGTGAGAGAGATTTTCTAGATGAGAGAAAGTCTCGTTTGGTATCTCAAGTTGCGTGTAAAATACACACACTTGCCCTATATATACCAAAGCATACTTTGGTATATTACACATCAGTCCCTATATTATCATAAACTACAATTTGGTCCCTAGACAAAGATAACATGACATTTGAGCACTAGAAATGGATTCCTAACAATCTCCCCCTTAGTGTTCAAATGTCATTGGAGCGCCAATAGTCTTTGTCTCTAATGATCTTCAGTCTTCATCATCGATTGAACACAAGAATGGATTCCTAACATGTTGGATGAAATCTGGGAATTACAATTGGTATCAGAGCAAACGTGTGATTGAATTGATTGAATTTAAGGTTTACGATGCGTGATTTTGATGAATTGTAGTTTGCGATGAGCTGTGTGTATGTATGAATGAGCTGCTTGCTTAATAGTTTGCGATGAGCTGCTTGCTTCAAATGTTTACGATGATAGAAGTGTGAATTCTGATTTTGAACAAATTGAATGAGCTGTGTGCTAAATTGATTATGTTTGCTTGATCGAGTGTTAATTACGCTCATATTGCTTGATCTAATTGAGCTGATTTTGGACTAATTGTTTAATTTGATCAAACCGTTCTTCATAATCTTCAAAGTGTTCATGTGAAAAACTCAAAAAATTCTATATGTTTTGCTTTGAATCTGATTAATCGAGTGTTTTTACATGTTTAAATAATTTTTTTGATCGATTAATTGATTAAATTCGTAAAGTTTACTGTTCTGATAGAGTTTACGATTTAAACTTACTTTACGATCAAAGAAGTTTACGATTCTATACTTTACAGCTCTCAGAGAAAAAAAAAACTTTACGATACTCACTCAAAAGTAAACAGCTTGAAAATTTTACGATAGAAAGTTTACGATACTTCTCTTATAACTAGGTTTGCGATACTTCTCTTATACAAGGTTTGCCATACTCTTATTAAAATAATAATAAAATAATATTAAGTTTACGATGAGTTGAAAAAAAAAAAAACAAACATTACTAAAAGATCAGTTTACGATTGAGTTGAAAAAATAAATTAAAAAACATTATATATATTATTAAAATAATCAGTTTACGATTGAGTTGATATAAAAAGAATTTAAAAAAAAAAAAAAACTTTTCTTTACGTATAAGCTTTGCGATAGTTTAAAAAAAAAAAAAATTAAAATAATCAGTTTACGATTGGAGTTGATATAAAATAAAAAAAAAATATGTATATTATTAAAATAATCAGTTTACGATTGAGTTGATATAAAAAGAATTAAAAAAAAAAAAAAAAACTTTTCTTTACGTATAAGCTTTGCGATAGTTTCAAAAAAAAAATAAAAATTATTAAAATAATCAGTTTACGATTGGAGTTGATATAGAAAAAAAAATAAAAATTAAAAAAAAAATAAAAAGAGAAAACTTTACGAATACTAAAAAAATAAAAAATAAAAAAACTTCACGTATAAGCTTTACGATTGAATAAAAAAAATTAAAAAAAATAAATAGAGAAAACTTTACGAATAGGTTTGCGATACTAAAAAAAAAAAAAAAAAAAAAAAAAACTTTACGTATAATCTTTACGATTGAACCCAAAAAAAAATTAAATAAATAAATAAATAAAATAAAATAAAATAAAAAAAATAAGAAAATTACTTTACGATTGATATAGTAGCTTTGCGATGAAAAAAAAAAAGGAAAGAAAAACTTTACGATAGATAAAGCTTTGCATTGTACTTTGCGGTTATATTAAAAAGTTTTCGATAGCTCAACTTTACGGCTCTTTTTCAATCGTAAACCTAAATTTACTGTTTGAGGCTCTCACAACTTTACAAATTTTAAAATTCTTTTTAATTGAAGACCCGTAAAATTAACCTTTACATTACGATATATACTGTTTACGGCTCTCAAACAACCGCAAACCTGAACTCAAACTTTACATTTCTACTGTTTGCGTCTCTTTTTTATCCGCAAACATAAACCTAAACTTTGCAAAAATTCACTGTTTGCGGATATAAATATTTTAAATAGTTTCCAAAAGTTTGCGGTTTATCTCTAAAATCAAATTTAAATTTGTAATCGAAAACATTAATAAAAAAAATATTAAAATTCAAATCAATTCTAAAACACGTCAACGATCATATACATCCACTAATTTTTTTTTTACAAAATTTAAAAAATCCAACATTCTATATAGAATTTAATTACCAACATTATTTGAACTTAAATTTTCAAAATTCTATATTTGAACTGAAAAGATTAAAATAGATTTATTTCACGAACAAATGATCAAGACACTAGAAGCGAGGCTAGCTAATAATGAGCGTGTCTTAAGAAAACATCTAGAAATTGAAGCTAGTCTTGAATGTCAATTGACCAATGCAAAGGATGAGATTATAAGGTTGAAGACTAAGACCACAGAACATGAATCAAAAATATTTGAGTTGAAAATAAGTCTGTCTGCCTGTGATGAAGCAAACAAGTCAATGTTGCAAAAATTCTCATCCACAAATAATGAAAAAGAAATGGTCAAGAAATTAGAAACAAGATTAGCCAATAATGAAGTTGTCCTAAGAAAACATCTATTAGAAGAAACCAATCTAGGAATAAAACTTCAATTAGCTAATGAGAAAATAGCTAAACTTAACAATGATCTTGCTAAATCAAATTCTGAAACAACAAAACTAAAGGAAAATAAAGATTATCAAGCTCAAAATAAATGTCTTTCTGAAGAACTCACTACTAGATTACACTGTAAAATTAAAGAACTAGAGGTTCTTCTTACAAAGAAAGAACAAATTGAGCTAAAATTGTCTCGAAACAGGTCGACTCAAACAATTGAGTCAATGTCAACCGAGGAACATTCAATACTATCAATAAAACCCGAATCTAAGGATTGCTACACTCCAGACGGGTTTCGAGCTCAAATAGATAAGCTTTTAAAGGAGAATTTAATTCTCAAAAATTCCTCTCAAAAAGGCGCAAGAATGACTAAAGCTATCAAGAAAGAAAGAATAGAGGAAGACAAATTATCTTCTATTGCCTCGACTAAATTTGGTTCTACCTCTATTCCTAATCCAAAAATGTAATACCCGAGTTCCGCGCGTAAGTTGGCCAATAAATTTGCATGCATAATATGTGTTTATTTATGTATGTGTATATGTGATTTTCGAAAGATGGGAGATTGCGAAGATTAGGATTTTGAAGTATAGGATTTTCGAAAGAATATAGGTTGCAAAAACTTAAAATTTTCGAAAGGAGATTTTCGAAACTTAGGGTTTTCGAAACATAGTTTCGAAAATATATAGTTTTCGAAAACACAGTTTCAAAAACATAGATTGAAAACTTAGCATGGGAGGAAAGCTAATAAAACAATAAAATAATATAGTAAGATAAGTATTAGCTAGGTCATTGTAATTTGTTTACTATTACACGCAAACATAAGATAAGAAGAAAGAGAATCATTCATTTTTGCAAACTTTCGAAACAAAGAATAAGGAGAAAAGGAGATCATCTTTAAGCTTGGAAAGGGTATAAATTCTTACTATGATTTTTATGTTTTTAGTTATGATTTAGTATGTATCAACAAACACGAACATATCATGGTTCATGTTTTATATAAGTTTTGATTTTCGAAAGATTTGAGCATGTTTTAAAGTTCTTATGATGCTCATCATGTTCTGGAGAAATAATATTTTGATCGAAGGTTTAGATATTTTCGAATGAATAGGTATTTTTCGCAAGCTTGGTTTTCGAAAGACATTTTCGAAAGTAAAGTTTCCGCAACCCCGGGCCGAAAACTATTTTCGCGGGCCTGAGGGTTTTCGCGGGTGGAAATTGTGAGAGACGAGCCCTGGGCCGAAAACTATTTTCGCGGGCCAGATTAATTTTCGAACATGAGACGAGTTTCGGGCCGAAAACTATTTTCGCGGGTTTGAGGATTTTCGCAGGTGGAAAATTGTGAGAGAGAGATCGGGCTTTTCGCGGGCCTGGAAGGATTTTTGAAACTAATTGATTTTCGAATGAGATTTTCGAAACGTATTTTCGAATGAAATTTCGAAACTTATTTCTCGCAACAGGTCAAAATTTTCGAAACCTAGACTTTCGATAATTATGTTCGAAAGCTGTCCGATTTTCGAAATTTTTTTGATTTTCGAACTAAATTTCCGAAACTTACATATTTTCAATATAAATGCATTTTTTCAACATTTAGGTAATTCGAAAACTTTTATAACTATTTAACTTAGCTAATGCACTGACATAATAATATTTTCGTGTTTAAGGTTCGAAAATTAGGAGATTCACAGGACTGTTAGGGTAATTAATCAAGGACACCAGGTAAGTGGGAATTTCAACTACAACACATAAATGTATTATACGTGATTGACTTACGTGACTATGTGCTTTGGTGTTCATACTGTTACGTGAATCATTTGACATGTGCCTACATGGTAAGTGTTTTCAATATTACTCCCGTGGCATAATCATGTGCATGCACGATACATTTGGGGATTTTCGTGAGATGAGCATGCACGGTACTTATCGCCTGAGGGCGAATGATATTTGATGTCGACTCGCAGTTGAGTCAGGGCTACTTCTATGGCACCATGACGGCGTGGTGCGTCGTCGGATATTTTATATATATTGTTGAGGCAGGAGGAGCGACCCAGGAATGAGCGACCTAGCTATGCTAGCGTAGGCTAACTGGAGTAGGCAACTGCCCTGTTAGCGGTGAGGAGCGACCTGGAAGGAGCGACCTGGGAAGGAGCGACCTAGGGAGAAATCCCAGTGTGGGCTACCAGCGTAGGCTACCACATGACAGAGGGGACGACCTGGGAAGGGGCGACCCAGGGAAACCTGGCGTAGGCTACCCAGCGTGGGTCACTGTCATATTTATCCGTATTGGATGTGAGCTCTTTATGGTGCATAGCAAGTTAGCCGAGGGCCTTGAGAGATAGGAGATTGAGTTTAATTCCACAAGGGTAGAGATGCATTGGCGCGGATGCCTTTGCGGGGGTTACATGTGCACGACATTGCATATTCCTACTTACTGGGCTTTATAGCTCACCCCTTATGTTATGTGTTGTAGGTGTGAGCGACCACGGTACGTGATCGCCTTGTTGGCAAGGCTAGTCTTTTGGAAGCTTCCAGTGACTTTTGAGGGTGGTGTGTACATGGATGCGACCTGTGTGGCGGGTGCTAGAGTTTACTTTGCTGCATTAGTGTACATCTCCTGTGCAATTAGGATCCAAACTATGAATTTGGCGTGTACGGGATGGTTTTCCTATACAGGGAAAAATTTTATACGCATTTGCGCATGCTTTGCATTCTATATTATCGATAGTCACGTAAGCTAATATCGTAAATGGGTAGTAGACGGAAGGGGTGTCGCAGGGTGGTATCAGAGCTTCGGTTCCAGGTTATGTAGACTGTTCATGTACACACACTCAAAAGCGTGGAAGCGGCCTTGCTAGTAAGTTTTATATTTCTGTGAATTTCTTGTGTTGAACGAATTTATTGGCCTTCGGAACTATTAGGGTAAGAGAGAAAATGGTAAGAACACGAGGTGAAAGCAGTGGGAATTCTGACCAAGGCAAGGAACCCGCAACACCTACCGATAATCGCGACACGGCTATCCTCCAACTCAGAGAGTTTGCCCGTCAGCAATCCGCCCAGATTCAAGAATTAATTCAGCAACGAAATATTGAGGGACAACAAAGTAGCAGACTTTCTCAGGCAGAACGAATTGAAATAGTGGGAGAGAGGTTTCGCAAACTCAATCCCCCAACTTTCGAAGACGCAAACGACCCAACGTTTGCCGAAGATTGGCTAAGGACTCTTGAGAGCATGTTTCAGTATAGCCGAATCCCCGAGGAAGAGAAAGTGCTCTGTGCCGCATTTCTGTTGCGAGGAAGTGCGGGACATTGGTGGGATACTATTTTGGCGATCGAGAACCCTATTACAATGAATTGGGAACGCTTCAAGGAGCTGTTCAGAAGCAAATATTTCACTGCTCCGGTGCGAGCCCAGCGCATGAATGAATTCATCAATCTCAGACAGGGGACGATAACGGTGGCTGAATATATCAGAAAATTTGAGCAATTATCGAGGTTTGCGACTCACATGGTGAGTACGGACGCTCTGAAAATTGAACGATTCCTTGAGGGCCTGAAGCCAGAGTTATATCGTGATGTAAACATGGCTGGACTTCAAGGAGCTACCTATGCACAAGTCGCAGAGCGAGCATTGGTGGCCGAACAGGCCGAAACTAGAATCATCCGGGCGCAGGAGGCGAAACGGAAGTTTGTACAAGGAACGAAGTGGAGCGGAGGGAATCAAAAGCGACAATTTGTCTCGAAAGGTGTGAGGCCAAACTTTCAGAACAGGCCTGGACAACCTCCACCAAACCCGACGCAGGCAAGGTTTCCCGCACCAATTCCAAACTGCCCGAGGTGTGGGAAACGACATTACGGCAACTGCTTTCCACAGACTAATAACTGCTTCAAATGTGGGAAGCCCGGACACTTTGCAAGACAATGCCCGGAAAACACATCTGGGAGCCAAGCTGCAGGACAGACCAGACCACCAACCCTGGCAGCACGAGTTTACACCCTAACTTCAGAAGAGGCGGAGAACAACCCATCGATGGTGGCAGGTATCCTACTTATCCATCAAACCCCGACATGCATTTTAGTAGACTCAGGAGCCACGCATTCATTTGCATCATCCAATTACGTGGTGAGACTCAGGATTACACCTCAACAATCCGAATGTGAATATAACGTAATCATTCCGCATGGAGCTGCAACTCGAACCAATTTGATTTTGCGAAACTGCCCGGTATTAGTCCACGATAGAGAACTACCCGTAGATTTGATAGTTATTCCAATGAACGACTACGAAATGATTCTTGGAATGGACTGGTTATCGAAGTACGGAGCGGTTATCGATTGCAACCGAAAGAAAGTCACATTCAATATAGAAGAAACCGAACCCTTTTCTTTCACGGGAATGAACAAACGCGGAAATATGTCCATGATATCAGCATTGAAGGCGCAGCATTTGATCAAGACAGGATATGAAGCCTACCGTGTTTCCGTTATAACATCGGTGGAACGCTCGTCCCCAAAGCTAGAAGGGGTTCCAGTAGTGCGAAAATTTCCTGAAGACTTACCAGGACATCCTCCGGATCGTGAAATTCAATTCACCATTGACCTGATACCTGGAGCGGCACCAATTTCGAAGGCTCCTTATCGACTAGCTCCAACGGAGTTGAAAGAACTGAAGGAACAACTGGACGAATTATTACAGAAGGGATTCATTCAGCCAAGCTTTTCTCCCTGGGGAGCGCCAGTTCTGTTCGTGCGAAAGAAAGACGGATCGATGCGATTGTGTATTGATTTTAGGGAGCTAAACAAGATCATCATAAAGAATAAGTATCCTCTGCCGAGGATTGACGACCTATTTGACCAATTGCAAGGCGCCACGGTGTTTTCAAAGATAGACCTACGATCATGATATCACCAGTTGAAGATTCGAGAAGAAGACATTCCAAAGACCGCCTTTAGTACGAGGTACGGACACTATGAATTCTTAGTCATGCCTTTCGGGCTAACTAACGCGCCAACAGCATTTATGGACATGATGAATCGCGTGTTCAAGTCATATTTGGACAAGTTTGTCATCATATTTATCGATGACATTCTAATCTATTCTAAGACGAAGGAGGAACATGAACAACATTTGAAAATCGTTCTTGAGATATTACGAGAGAAGCAGTTGTACGCTAAATTCAAGAAATGCGAGTTTTGGCTGAAACAAGTCGCATTTCTTGGGCACGTCATCTCGGGAGCTGGGATTTCAGTAGATCCAAGCAAGATCGAGGCTATTAATAATTGGCCTCAACCAACCAACGTAACGGAAGTACGTAGCTTTCTTGGCCTGGTAGGATATTAAAGAAAATTCATCAAAGACTTCTCGAAGATCGCCTCAACATTGACGAAGCTAACAAAGAAGAACACTCCCTTTCATTGGAACGAATCGTGCGAGCAAAATTTCCAAGAATTGAAAAGACGACTCACCTCGGCCCCAGTCCTTACAATACCATCAGGGACAGGAGGATTTTCAGTTTACAGCGATGCTTCGAAGAATGACCTAGGATGTGTGCTAATGCAAAATGGGAAGGTGATAGCATATGCCTCTCGGCAATTGAAGGAATACGAGAAGAACTGTGGCGACCCTCATTTTCTAAATACTATTAGTGGCGGATTTCCGCAACAAAAGCCGCGGAAGACCCATTTTACAAAAACTTTTTCGTAAAATAGAATATATTATAGTACATACGGGTTACAAAGTCGTATATTTACAAAGGCCGTAGCCCCAAAATATTCAAAATATCAAAACGCCCTAATGCCGCTCCACAGGTCTTCATCCATGTACAACCTCGCTCTCAAAAGTCCGTGGAGTTACCGCCATCAGCCTGCCTCAGTCGCGACGTACCTCGACGTCGGACTCGGTCGTACCTACAACACATAAAACTGAGCGATTGCCCAGTAGGTGAAAACATGCATGAATGCAGCGTGCGCTCACCCATCATCCCAAAATATCTCACCATAAATGCACGCTCGACTTTTTCCTCTCAATCCATCTTATCATATCTCGACACAGGGCCCTAGGTTAGACTCGACACCTCGCGCGCCCATAACAATCACGGTAGCCTACACTGATAGCGTTTAGACGATCACACAACTGCCCTACCAGGTCGCTCCTTCCGCGAAAATAATATAAAAGACGGTAGCCTACACTGATAGCGTTTAGACGTTCACGCTACTGCCCTACCAGGTCGCTCCTTCCGTGAAAATAACATAAAAGACGGTTTTGCACCTCGGGACGTTCACGCCCGAGTAGACAGATCGATCACGCCTGTCTGCCGTCAGGTGTCATATATGAGTACTAACCTCGATTCTTCTACGAATCATCAACGCGATCACAATCTACCCCGCTCGTTGACACTATAAAGTGTCACCGTGTCCACACGGTCATCACTCACTCGTACTGATATGAAATGCATGTGTGATATACAAATGAAATGCCACAGTACACATTAAAACTACCTTCCCTGAAAATATTATTTTGAACCTGGAAAATTTATTTCGAAAACTTTCAATCGGGCGTTAAAATAGACTATGCTCGTTGGACTCGGAACATTTTTCTCATTCAATGACAAAAAAATAATTTTCCTCCAAAAGACTTTTTTTTTTTGAACAAAGACCCGAATTTTATTCGAGCCCGAAAGTTGCTGCCCGAAAATGAGTCTGACGCCGAAAATGTTTTGACCCGAAAATGTGGCCCGACAGTTCCATCCGAAAATCTTAGTTTTAAACGCCGAAAACTTGAGCCCGAATATCTTTTGAAGGCCCGAAACTCTTTACCCGAAAATAAACACAATTCGCCGAATTTCCTTTCTGACTCAGAATATTTTAAAAGACCCGAAAATTATATTTTTTTCCGTGAAAACCTTGTTACCCGAAAATACTTTGTCCGAAAATATTAAAGACCTGGAAACGTATACCTATCCGAATTTATATAAATTCCAGACTACAGTACAAAGTACTATGCCCAAAAACTATTCAAACACCCGAAAACATTCAAGTGCCCGAATAACATCTACCCGAAAATATTCATAACTCATTCAACTTCCATGTAAATACAACTATAACACGTAACATAGATTCAAACCCAAAAATCTGGGTTTTTAACGCATATAGCCACCCGAAAATTCACCAAATCATCATGTAAGTCACGTAAGATCATAACAAAATACGTTATCACATAAAACACATAATATTTTCGTGTTTGTAGATGAAAGATTTCACCTACCTCACGTCCGAAACTTTGAAGTTTTAGGATTTTTCTCGAGCTCCCTAATATTTTGTTAGCCAAGTTCTTTGTGCGATTCTTTCCTTCTCTTTTCTTGATTTCGAAAATGTTTTCTGTTTTTTTTTTTTTTTACTTAATGGGGTGTAGATGTACTTTGAGGTAAATGATGATAAGTAGGTGACAAGGAGGTGACGAGTTTTTCCTCTTAGGTTAAGAAATGTCTTGCCCAAAAATTATTTACACTTCACCCGAATTTCACTTTGTCTTTACCCGAATTCTTCCCTTTGTTTTTACCCGAAAATTGCTTCACCCGAATTTATTCGGGCTTCACCTTAATGCTGCCATCACCCGAATTTTAGCCCTCTTTTGTCCAAACATAACATTTTCGGGTATTCCTTCTATTTAGTTGTCTATGTTTACCCGAATTTTTGAGATTCTTCACCTAAATAAAATTTCTAAGTCTCATAATCATATAGTTAATTACATCAAAATCCCGTATTAAATTTTACGGGTATTACAAGAACTACCCGACACATGACTTCGAACTCGCCGCAGTGGTTTTCGCTCTGAAGATTTGGCGGCATTATCTATACGGAGAACGATGCGAAATTTACACAGACCACAAGAGCCTGAAATATTTCTTCACCCAGAAAGAACTAAATATGAGGCAGCGACGTTGGCTGGAACTTGTCAAGGATTACGATTGCGTAATCAATTACCACCCAGGCAAGGCGAATGTAGTTGCTGATGCGCTAAGCCGAAAAGCCGTGACTACTGAGTTAGAACGACTTGAGGTGGAGATAGTACATTTGGGCGAAGTCGAAACAAAATTGGCCGCACTGACCCTTCAACCTACTTTATTGGAACAAATCAGAAAGGCGCAAGAAAAAGATGAATTCTACCTGAAAATCAAAGGCGCACAGACGGAACAAACATCAGCTGACCTTTATATTACGCGAAGATGGAAGTTTATACAACAAGAACCGTGTATACGTGCCTAATGACGAGGAACTGCGACGAACTGTAATGACGGAGGCACACACTACTACATATTCAGTGCACCCAGGAGCTACAAAAATGTATCGAGATCTACGAACGAACTATTGGTGGCCAGGAATGAAGAAAGACATTGCGACGTTCGTAAATCGGTGCCTGACCTGCCAACAAATCAAAGCGGAGCACCAACGACCGGCAGGAACGTTGCAACCTCTACCAATACCTGTATGGAAGTGGGATCACATTACGATGGACTTCGTCGTCGGTTTGCCGAAGACTGTGAAAGGCCACGACGCCGTTTGGGTAATCGTCGATCGATTGACTAAGTCTGCCCATTTTCTACCCATCAGCTCGACTTTTCCCTTGGACCGATACGCTGAACTATACATCCAAGAAATAGTTCGACTCCACGGGATTCCATCTTCAATCATTTCAGATCGAGACTCCAGGTTCCTGTCCAAGTTTTGGATGAGCCTGCAGAAGGCTATGGGGACTTAGGAGGAAAATTAAACATATTTATATTTCGTTGAATTAATAGGATAATGATATTTTTAAGAGTAAAAACATGGGTGCAACACGAGGACTTCCCACGGGGTCACCCATCCTCGTACTGCTCTCGGCCAAGCGCGCATAACTTCGGAGTTGTAATGGGATCCGGTGCATTAGTGCTGGTATGATCGCACCCGTTTAATTCAATGCACATAATTATTTTCTTCGTACGGCGCACATGGATTGAAATTGATAAACCATACAGGCGCATCGCTCGGATACTATTCCGACGCCTGAACACTGGTTTTTCAATGCGCAATCTTACAGCTCTCATAATTTTAACAACGTAACATAAAACGCCGAAACTACTCTAGTGGGTAGTATTTTAAAAATTTTTAAATTCTCAAAATCCATAGGTGTTTAGGAGGAAATTAAACATACTTATATTTCGTTGAATTAATAGGCTAATCATACTTTAAGAATAAAAAAATTGGTGCAACACGAGGACTTCTCACGGGGTCACCCATCCTCGTACTACGCTCGCCCAAGCGCGCTTAACTTCAGAGTTGTGATGGGATCCCGTGCATTAGTGCTGGTATAATTGCACCCGTTTAATTCGATGCGCATAATTTTCTTTTCGTACGGCGCACATGGACTGAAAATTAATAAAACATACCGGCACGTCGCTCGGATAATAATCCGACGCATGAACACTGGTTTTTCAATGCGCAATCTTACAACTCTCATAATTTCAACAACGTAACATCAAACGCCAAAACTAATATAGTGGGTAGTTTTTTGAAGAAATTTTAAATTCTCGAAATCCATAGGTGTTTAGGAGGAAAATTAAACATATTTATATTTCGTTGAATTAATAGGATAATGATATTTTTAAGAGTAAAAAAATGGGTGCAACACGAGGACTTCCCACGGGGTCACCCATCCTCGTACTGCTCTCGGCCAAGCGCGCATAACTTCGGAGTTGTAATGGGATCCGGTGCATTAGTGCTGGTATGATCGCACCCGTTTAATTCAATGCACATAATTATTTTGTTCGTACGGCGCACATGGATTGAAATTGATAAACCATACAGGCGCATCGCTCGGATACTATTCCGACGCCTGAACACTGGTTTTTCAATGCGCAATCTTACAGCTCTCATAATTTTAACAACGCAACATAAAACGCCGAAACTACTCTAGTGGGTAGTATTTTAAAAAATTTTAAATTCTCAAAATCCATAGGTGTTTAGGAGGAAATTAAACATACTTATATTTCGTTGAATTAATAGGCTAATGATACTTTAAGAATAAAAAAATTGGTGCAACACGAGGACTTCTCACGGGGTCACCCATCCTCGTACTACGCTCGCCCAAGCGCGCTTAACTTCAGAGTTGTGATGGGATCCCGTGCATTAGTGCTGGTATAATTGCACCCGTTTAATTCGATGCGCATAATTTTCTTTTCGTACGGCGCACATGGACTGAAAATTAATAAAACATACCGGCACGTCGCTCGCATAATATTCCGTCGCATGAACACTGGTTTTTCATTGCGCAATCTTACAACTCTCATAATTTCAACAACGTAACATCAAACGGCAAAACTAATCTAGTGGGTAGTTTTTTGAAGAAATTTTAAATTCTCGAAATCCATAGGTGTTTAGGAGGAAAATTAAACATATTTATATTTCTTTGAATTAATAGGATAATGATATTTTTAAGAGTAAAAAAATGGGTGCAACACGAGGACTTCCCACGGGGTCACCCATCCTCGTACTGCTCTCGGCCAAGCGCGCATAACTTCGGAGTTGTAATGGGATCCGGTGCATTAGTGCTGGTATGATCGCACCCGTTTAATTCAATGCATATAATTATTTTGTTCGTACGGCGCACATGGATTGAAATTGATAAACCATACAGGCGCATCGCTGGGATACTATTCCGACGCCTGAACACTGGTTTTTCAATGCGCAATCTTACAGCTCTCATAATTTTAACAACGTAACATAAAACGCCGAAACTACTCTAGTGGGTAGTATTTTAAAAAATTTTAAATTCTCAAAATCCATAGGTGTTTAGGAGGAAATTAAACATACTTATAATTCGTTGAATTAATAGGCTAATGATACTTTAAGAATAAAAAAATTGGTGCAACACGAGGACTTCTCACGGGGTCACCCATCCTCGTACTACGCTCGCCCAAGCGCGCTTAACTTCAGAGTTGTGATGGGATCCCGTGCATTAGTGCTGGTATAATTGCACCCGTTTAATTCGATGCGCATAATTTTCTTTTCGTACGGCGCACATGGACTGAAAATTAATAAAACATACCGGCACGTCGCTCGCATAATATTCCGTCGCATGAACACTGGTTTTTCATTGCGCAATCTTACAACTCTCATAATTTCAACAACGTAACATCAAACGGCAAAACTAATCTAGTGGGTAGTTTTTTGAAGAAATTTTAAATTCTCGAAATCCATAGGTGTTTAGGAGGAAAATTAAACATATTTATATTTCGTTGAATTAATAGGATAATGATATTTTTAAGAGTAAAAAAATGGGTGCAACACGACGACTTCCCACGGGGTCACCCATCCTCGTACTGCTCTCGGCCAAGCGCGCATAACTTCGGAGTTGTAATGGGATCCGGTGCATTAGTGCTGGTATGATCGCACCCGTTTAATTCAATGCACATAATTATTTTGTTCGTACGGCGCACATGGATTGAAATTGATAAACCATACAGGCGCATCGCTGGGATACTATTCCGACGCCTGAACACTGGTTTTTCAATGCGCAATCTTACAGCTCTCATAATTTTAACAACGTAACATAAAACGCCGAAACTACTCTAGTGGGTAGTATTTTAAAAAATTTTAAATTCTCAAAATCCATAGGTGTTTAGGAGGAAATTAAACATACTTATATTTCGTTGAATTAATAGGCTAATGATACTTTAAGAATAAAAAAATTAGTGCAACACGAGGACTTCTCACGGGGTCACCCATCCTCGTACTACGCTCGCCCAAGCGCGCTTAACTTCAGAGTTGTGATGGGATCCCGTGCATTAGTGCTGGTATAATTGCACCCGTTTAATTCGATGCGCATAATTTTCTTTTCGTACGGCGCACATGGACTGAAAATTAATAAAACATACCGGCACGTCGCTCGCATAATATTCCGTCGCATGAACACTGGTTTTTCATTGCGCAATCTTACAACTCTCATAATTTCAACAACGTAACATCAAACGGCAAAACTAATCTAGTGGGTAGTTTTTTGAAGAAATTTTAAATTCTCGAAATCCATAGGTGTTTAGGAGGAAAATTAAACATATTTATATTTCTTTGAATTAATAGGATAATGATATTTTTAAGAGTAAAAAAATGGGTGCAACACGAGGACTTCCCACGGGGTCACCCATCCTCGTACTGCTCTCGGCCATGCGCGCATAACTTCGGAGTTGTAATGGGATCCGGTGCATTAGTGCTGGTATGATCGCACCCGTTTAATTCAATGCACATAATTATTTTGTTCGTACGGCGCACATGGATTGAAATTGATAAACCATACAGGCGCATCGCTCGGATACTATTCCGACGCCTGAACACTGGTTTTTCAATGCGCAATCTTACAGCTCTCATAATTTTAACAACGTAACATAAAACGCCGAAACTACTCTAGTGGGTAGTATTTTAAAAAATTTTAAATTCTCAAAATCCATAGGTGTTTAGGAGGAAATTAAACATACTTATAATTCGTTGAATTAATAGGCTAATGATACTTTAAGAATAAAAAAATTGGTGCAACACGAGGACTTCTCACGGGGTCACCCATCCTCGTACTACGCTCGCCCAAGCGCGCTTAACTTCAGAGTTGTGATGGGATCCCGTGCATTAGTGCTGGTATAATTGCACCCGTTTAATTCGATGCGCATAATTTTCTTTTCGTACGGCGCACATGGACTGAAAATTAATAAAACATACCGGCACGTCGCTCGGATAATATTCCGACGCATGAACACTGGTTTTTCAATGCGCAATCTTACAACTCTCATAATTTCAACAACGTAACATCAAACGCCAAAACTAATCTAGTGGGTAGTTTTTTGAAGAAATTTTAAATTCTCGAAATCCATAGGTGTTTAGGAGGAAAATTAAAAATATTTATATTTCGTTGAATTAATAGGCTAATGATATTTTTAAGAGTGGGTGCAACACGAGGACTTCCCACGGGGTCACCCATCCTCGTACTACTCTCGCCCAAGCACGCTTAACCTCGGAGATGTGATGGGTTCCGGTGCATTAGTGCTAGTATGATCGCACCCGTTTAATTCGATGTGCATGATTATTTTGTTCGTACGGCGCACATGGACTTAAAATTTATAAAACATACCAACGCATCGCTCGGATACTATTCTGACGCCTGAACACTGGTTTTTTAATGCGCAATTTTACAGCTCATAATTTCAACAACGTAACATAAAATGCCAAAACTACTCTAGTGGGTAGTTTTTTAAAGAAATTTTAAATTCTCGAAATCCATAGGTGTTTAGGAGGAAAATTAAACATATTTATATTTCGTTGAATTAATAGGATAATGATATTTTTAAGAGTAAAAAAATGGGTGCAACACGAGGACTTCCCATGGGGTCACCCATCCTCGTACTGCTCTCGGCCAAGCGCGCATAACTTCGGAGTTGTAATGGGATCCGGTGCATTAGTGCTGGTATGATCGCACCCGTTTAATTCAATGCACATAATTATTTTGTTCGTACGGCGCACATGGATTGAAATTTATAAACCATACAGGCGCATCGCTCGGATACTATTCCGACGCCTGAACACTGATTTTTCAATGCGCAATCTTACAGCTCTCATAATTTTAACAACGTAACATAAAATGCCAAAACTACTCTAGTAGGTAGTTTTTTAAAGAAATTTTAAATTCTCGAAATCCATAGGTGTTTAGGAGGAAAATTAAACATATTTATATTTCGTTGAATTAATAGGATAATGATATTTTTAAGAGTAAAAAAATGGGTGCAACACGAGGACTTCCCACGGGGTCACCCATCCTCGTACTGCGCTCGTCCAAGCGCGCTTAACTTCAGAGTTGTGATGAGATCCCGTGCATTAGTGCTGGTATAATTGCATCAGTTTAATTCGATGCGCATAATTTTCTTTTCGCACGGCGCACATGGACTGAAAATTAATAAAACATACCGGTGCGTCGCTCGGATAATATTCCGACGCATGAACACTGGTTTTTCAATTCGCAATCTTACAACTCTCATAATTTCAACAACGTAACATCAAACGCCAAAACTAATCTAGTGGGTAGTTTTTTGAAGAAATTTTAAATTCTCGAAATCCATAGGTGTTTAGGAGGAAAATTAAACATATTTATATTTCGTTGAATTAATAGGCTAATGATATTTTTAAGAGTGGGTGCAACACGAGGACTTCCCACGGGGTCATCCATTGTGGCGACCCTCATTTCTAAATACTATCAGTGGCGGATTTCCGCAACGAAAGTGTGGCGACCCCACTTTTTAATATAAATAGTTGGCGGGTTTTCGCAACGAAAGCCGCGGAAAGCCCGTTTTACAAAAACTTTTTAAAACAAACTAAGATACATATCATTTTTACAGTACAACCATCTTTACACGGGCCTCGGCCCCAAAATATCAAAACAATCCTACGCCTCCACAGGTCGCGTCCCATGTACTGCACCGCCCTCAAAAGTCCGTGGAGTCACCGCCATCAGCCTGCCTCAGTCGTGACGTACCTTGACGTCGGGCTCAGTAATACCTACAACACGTAAAACTGAGTGATTGCCCAGTAGGTGAAAATATGCGTGAATGCAGCGTGCACTCAATCTCAATCCCGACACCTCACCGTGCAATGCACGCTCGTCCCACAACCTCATCCCATCTCATCTCATCTCATCCACAGGGCCCTAGGTCGGACTAATGCACCTCATAAATAACCCTACGGCACCTACCGTAAAGTTCGAGCGGCACCAACCACTCATCTCGACGGCACCAACCGTCCGTACTCATTAGTGGCACCAACCACTAATCACGACGGCACCAACCGTCTATATAAATAAAGCTGGGCGGCACCAACCACCCATCTCGACGGCACCAACCGTCAGGTGCAACTAGTACCAACCTCAACTCGACTTCGAGTCGACAACCAGCATCGGTCACATTCTACCCCGCTCAACGACACCTTAAGGTGTCACCGTATCAATACGGTCATCCAATCTTACCTCAATATGTCGTGATATGAAATGCGTGTCATACAAGTCGCACAAAATAACAACCACATCTCGTAACACCCAAAAATCCGGAAATCCTTTAAAATCCCGAAAATAATACTTACAGCTGAAAATAAAATAACCGTTGACCAGGGAATTTAATCGAAACCCGAAAATGGTTTAAATTAAAAGATTTGGGCTGAAATCAAACTAAAGCCCAGAATGGTCACACCAGGCCCATGAAAAGTCTACTAACAGTTGACCTGACGAAAACCTTTTTAATCTGGCGAGAACCTTTCTATGTCGCGAAAAGGTTTGGCATTGCAAAAAGCTAGCGAAAACTTTAACTGGCGAAAACCATTTCTTTTAAGTGGCGAAAAGCTTAGGCTAGCGAAAAGTAGCGAACAGCTTAAACTTGGCGAAAACTTTGGAAGTGGCGAAAAGCTTTCTCATTTTGAACAGTAGCTAGCGAAAACTTATATTAAGTAGCGAAAAGTTTTGGTTCGCGAAGACTCACAAAAAGTGGCGAAAAGCTGGGTTTGCGAAAAACCTTTTTATTTTGAACAGTGACTAGCGAAAAGCTCACTTTGCGAACACTAAGTGGCGAAAAGCTTTGGTTCGAAAACCTTATTATTGGCCCGCGAAAACTTTTTCCTCTCACATACCGAAAACCTTAGGCCCGCGAAAACTGATTTTCCGGCCCGCGAAAATGGTTTTCGGCCCGAAAACAAGTATTATTCGAAAGTAAAGAACAGTATACGAAAAACACTGAGTTCTTCAAATCTTCATATCTTTCAACAAATTCCAGAAACTCATAACATAATTAAAACCCATTAAAACCCATATTTTGGGCTTTTAAACATCAATCATCACACAAAATCACGTAAGCATAACTTAGAATCGAATTCACACAGTCAGTCAAAACCTCGGTTTTAGCTCATGTAATCACCCAAAAATTCGTTTAAGATTATAAGACATGTTATCATATATTAATTACGTGTTGTAGATGAAATATTTCACCTACCTCACGTCCAAGCTTGATTTCTGTTGTTTAGGGATTTCTCCTTTCGTTTTCTCCTTCCTCTTCTCGACCGAGTATCCTTTTTTTTCTTTCTTATCTTTTTGTCTTGTTTTAATGTGTGCTTTTCTCTTTCTAATCGTTGCTCCTTACCAATGATAAAAAGGTGATAAGGAGGTGATAAGTAGGTGATGAAGTTTTCCTCTTTGGCTAAGAAATGTTCTCTTTTGTAATTTTCCTCCTTATTGGGTTTGGGCCCAACTATTCTTTGGGCTCAATTTCAAAATATCGGGCTTGCCCGAAATTAACTTCATTAATTTCGAATATACTATGCGTAATTCCCGTATTAAAATTTTACGGGTATTACAGAAAGCCGCGGAAGACCCATTTTACAAAAACGTTTTTCGTAAAATAGAATATATTATAGTAAGTACGGGTTACAAAGTCGTATATTTACAAAAGCCGTAGCCCCAAAATATTCAAAATATTAAAATGCCCTAATGCCGCTCCACAGGTCTTCATCCATGTACAACCTCGCTCTCAAAAGTCCGTGGAGTCACCGCCATCAGCCCTCCTCAGTCGCGACGTACCTTGACGTCGGACTCGATAGTACCTACAACACATAAGACTGAGCGATTGCCCAGTAGGTGAAAACATGCATGAATGCAGCGTGCGCTCACCCATCATCCCAAAATATCTCACCATAAATGCACGCTCGACTTTTACCTCTCAATCCATCTTATCATATCTCAACACAGGGCCCTAGGTTAGACTCGACACCTCGCGCGCCCATAACAATCACGGTAGCCTACACTGATAGCGTTTAGACGTTCACGCAACTGCCCTACCAGGTCGCTCCTTCCGTGAAAAATAACATAAAAGACGGTTTTGCACCTCGGGACGTTCACGCCCGAGTAGACAGATCGATCACGCCTGTCTGTCGTCAGGTGTCATATATGAGTACTAACCTCGATT
Organism: Lindernia subracemosa; assembly: GCA_028392965.1. Lineage (NCBI taxonomy): Eukaryota > Viridiplantae > Streptophyta > Magnoliopsida > Lamiales > Linderniaceae > Vandellia > Vandellia subracemosa. The sequence continues at coordinate 1,502,930 of JAQPCC010000049.1, forward strand.
CTTTTATGAATCATCAACGCGATCACGATCTACCCCGCTTGTTGACACCGTAAGGTGTCACCGTAACATTATGGTATACCATCTCCCATAAATGAAATGTCATGAAATGCAAACAAATATCAATCACACACGACACATCACAAAAAGTTGAAATCTCAAAAGTCATAAATATATTAAAATCCGATAATAGACCGAATATTTTAAATCCCAAAAATAACCTTTAAATTTAAAATTTGGATTGACCCGAAAATCTTAGTCAAACCCCGATAACATTTTAATTTAAAAGATTTAGGCTGAAAATAATTTTATTTAAAAGAATTGGGTCAAAAATAAGGCAAATGCCCAAAATGAATTCGCGAAAATCTATTTTCAAAACTTAGTCAACCTAAAAAAAAACTTCAGGTCAAAGTTTGAAATTTTAATAAATTTCGCGAAGTCATTTGATCAGACCCGCGAAACCTAATTTCGGCCCGAGAAAACTTAAAATCGTTCCGCACTGTCTCACGGTTCGCGAAAGACCTCAGCCCCCGAAAACTGGCTTTCTGCCCGCGAAAACTGGTTTTCGGCCCGCATCTATTTCTTATTCGCGAACTCTCTGGCCCGCGAAAACAGGTTTCGGCCCGCGAAAACCTAAAATCGGCCCGCGATGTCTCACGGTTCGCGAAAAACTTCAGCCCGCGAAAACCTTTCTCCCTCACAATTCGCAAAATAACTGGCCCGCGAAAACCTAAAATCGGCCCGCGATGTCTTACGGTTCGCGAATCCTCTCTGGCCCGCGAAAACATTTACTCCCTCACAATTCGCAAAATAACTGGCCCGCGAAAACTGGTTTTCGGCCCGAAAACATGAAATCATCCCAAAACACAAGTAAACCCAGAAAATGAAGAACAGTATGCGAAAAACACTAAGTTCTTCAATTCTTCAAGAAATTTCATCACACAAACATCCTTCTAACTCACATAAACACCTGAATAGATTATAGAACTCATATGTTGAGCTCGAACAAGCATCATAACACTTCAAAAACATCACGAAAGTACAAGAAATTCGAGAACTAAAAATCGGATTTAACGAAAACATTTACGTGTTGTAGATGAAATCTTCACCTACCTCACGTCCGAGGTTAGCTAAGCTACGATTTTTCCGAGCTCCCGATCGTTGGTTGTTGAGTTTGAAGGTTTTCTTCTCTCCTTTTCTTCTCCTTGTTCCTTTTCTTCTTAATGAAGTTTTTGAAGTATAATTGTATATTTACCTTGGGATAGCTCACGTGATGACAAGGAGGTGATAAGTAGGTGATGAACTTTTCCTCTTTGGCTAAGAAAGGTTCTCTTTTTGTAATTTTCCTCCTTAACCGTTTTGGGTTTTATCCTTGAAGCTTGCCATCACTCAAATTTCACTCCCTTAAATTTACACATAATATTCAAATTTTCTAGGTCTTTTCACTATTAATTATATCAAAATCCGGTGTTTAAAATTTGCAGGTATTACACCCATCCTCGTACTACTCTCGCCCAAGCACGCTTAACCTCGGAGATGTGATGGGTTCCGGTGCATTAGTGCTAGTATGATCGCACCCGTTTAATTCGATGTGCATGATTATTTTGTTCGTACGGCGCACATGGACTTAAAATTTATAAAACATACAAACGCATCGCTCGGATACTATTCCGACGCCTGAACACTGGTTTTTTAATGCGCAATTTTACAGCTCATAATTTCAAAAACGTAACATAAAATGCCAAAACTACTCTAGTGGGTAGTTTTTTAAAGAAATTTTAAATTCTCGAAATCCATAGTTGTTTAGGAGGAAAATTAAACATATTTATATTTCGTTGAATTAATAGGATAATGATATTTTTAAGAGTAAAAAAATGGGTGCAACACGAGGACTTCCCACGGGGTCACCCATCCTCGTACTGCTCTCGGCCAAGCGCGCATAACTTCGGAGTTGTAATGGGATCCGGTGCATTAGTGCTGGTATGATCGCACCCGTTTAATTCAATGCACATAATTATTTTGTTCGTACGACGCATATGGATTGAAATTGATAAACCATACAGGCGCATCGCTCGGATACTATTCCGACGCCTGAACACTGGTTTTTCAATGCGCAATCTTACAGCTCTCATAATTTTAACAACATAACATAAAACGCCGAAACTACTCTAGTGGGTAGTATTTTAAAAAATTTTAAATTCTCAAAATCTATAGGTGTTTAGGAGGAAATTGTTAGGTCCGTTTTTAATATCCAACGATGAACTCGAGCATAGATCTAATCGAAATTACCTTGAAGATGATCGAGCGGAAGCATTTGGGTAATATTCAATTAAACCTCCATTAAACACAAACTTTCTCTACAAATATCCTCTTTCTCTCTCTACAATTAACCCTAGCTTAGATAGTGATTAGAGAGAGTGTTTCTAGTGAGAGAAAGCTAAACTCAAGTTGTGTGTATTTTACACACACTTGCCCTATGTATACCAATCAATATTGGTATATTTGCATTCTAGTCCCTAACTATACATATATTACAATTAAGTCCCTAGACAAAGATAACTTGATTATTGAACACTATAAAATACTTCCAACAATCTCCCCCTTAGTGTTCAATTATAATTGAAGCTTCGGTTGTCTTTGTCTCTCGAATCTTCAGTCTTCATCATCAGTTGAACACAACAGAATAATTTCCAACAATCTCCCCCTTTATGCTCAACTTCGAATTTGACACGGTCTTTGTTGCTGTTTGAAGAAATATCTGAGAGCGTCTGGAGAATCTTCAGTCTCCCCCTATTTACATGCACCCTCATTTTCTTCTTTGCAACTTGAATATTCGTCACCTTCTTGCATATATCAGAGTCGCGCGGATCATCAGAATTGACTTGTCGTGTACGCTCGAACCATGGAGAGAGGTCTTGTTTGTTGTGGTTCAGCACGTGCATTGAAAGCTTGGCTTCTTTTATGAGTTCACGTGCTTGGCCTCCCTGATATGCTTCTCCCCCTCATGGCGATTCATTTGTATCGTCATGATGTGTGATCAAGGTGAACCAGAGTGTTCGTTGAACGTGTTGGCGTTGAATTCCGGATGAAGTACCTGAAAACGGGACAGACGACCAATCATCGTGAAACATTCCTCGATGTCACTCTTGGTCGTTGATGCAAAGTCACACAGACTTGCATTTGAAGGGACTACGGGGCCACATAGGCATCCCGTTGGATTTCGTTCTAGAGTCGTGCTCCAGAAGATGGCCTGCTACCGTTGTTGTTTTGATGTTGCAACGGCAGGACTTCCTTCTGATCATAGAAGCACATCATTTAATGATGCGTCTACAGAAGTTCTGGCATGGTCACGTAGACCAGCAATATGTGTGTAAAAGAATGTATGTGTCCTAGAAAATGTAAAAAAAATTAGGTTATGAGGACACACTAGACATTAAAGTGTTCAAGAAAGTCGTGGTGTGGGGCTGTGGACCACTTTGTTCAATATCTCCCGCTTCCAAATGAAACGGTGATAGCATATGCGGTTCCCCGTGAGATATTGAAACATCTGTCGTTAGGGAGACAAATGAGTAGCTAGGAAGGGTCGTGCATGCGCCTTTGGACCAGATGAAGCGTCTTCTACCCGGGATCTGATAAATCAGTCCTGTACCTATATGGTTATGGCCCGGATAGTTTGTGGTTGAGTTGTAAGGATGTCATCGTGATACGCTCAATACCCTCACATACACTCGGGGTTTGTTCCTGGGTTAGGATCAGTTGGGTCGACTGAACCTTGGAACAGGTATGTGAACAACTCTTTTGTGTCCATGCGTTTTATTGACATTTAGATAGCACTCCTCTTAAAAGCATGAAGTTTGTATTCAGGGCATTCTTCCCTTAACCCTAGCGCCTTTTCATTGTAACACTCCCCTAAATAGTTGCGCTATTTCTAATATGATGCCCTTGCTCCCCCTAAGTAGATGTCCTATTTCAAATATGATGCTCTTGCTCCCCTAAACATGTGCTTTCTTGTAGAAATTTGCATATTACTTTCTTTCAGGTCAAGCGCCTTTAGTAAATGAAGTATCACTCCCCCTTTAAAATGTGCGCCTTTTAAGTATGCGCTTATGAGTATCACTCCCCCTAAAACGTATGCGCTTTTTACAATAAACTATGGTAATACGCTTTTTTGAAATTCTTGCACCTTTTCTATCCACTCCCCCTTTTTTTTTTTTTTTTTTTTTTTTATGGCCTTATTTTTTTCTTCTTTTTTTTTAATGGCCTTATTTTTTTCTTTTCTCCCTTTTTTTTTTTATGGCCCTTTTTTTTTTTTTTTTTTTTTAACGGAAAAATAAAACTAAAAACAATGTCAAATCAAGAGCTTTGGAATAGTCTTGATTTGGTGTGTTTGCTCACGTCACATACCGATCACATGTGTGGAGAACACCGAATACCACACGTGTCGGGGTCTTGTGCGACTGCTCATCATTGCATACTGACCATACATGTGGAGCAATCGTCGTCTATTTACCATGTACGATCGGGAACCTGCAAAACAAATTATCGGGACTTTGGTACCCATTTTTGGACGGGTCCTCCCTGATTAGCAGATAAATATTTAAGCACAAATGGTTCAAGTATGGAATTTGTATGTAAAGTAGTCTTGAACTGAGGAACCCAATGTTGTTTTGGACTACTTATTTCTATTTCTAGCTTAGGTTTCCAAACTTGTTGAACCTTATGAAAATTAAACATTTCAGCATCGGTGAATGTGTGTCTTGCGTTAAATGAGAAAATTTTCTCTTTCGCCAATCGTTGGAGATGCTTTTCGGATTTGACTTTGACCGGGTACTTGAGAGAGGAATACGAGCTTATAGAATCAATAGCATTAAGTATAGAAGTGTCGTATTTCCTACTTTCTAAACTCACATCATTCACTTTGTAATGTGTACTAAATGAACTACTTTTGTTTAGACAATTATTACTTTTGGACGTTTCAGTTTTAATAGAGAATGTGTATTTATTGTCTGTTTTAGCTTTAGTAGCTTCTTGCTTTATCTTTGGAATGACTTTAGGAATTTTTGGAGGAAGAATAGAGTTAGGGACAATTTTGTTTATTGTAATAGAAAATGAATTGTCTTGCTCTATTCTTTCCTGCTCTATAGGTTTAGTCATTTGAGTTTTCTGATCCTGTTTAGAAGATATATCGTTTAAAGGTTCAGGTTTTACAGGATGAATGGTTGCAGTTGTGCCATTTTCTAAGGAATATTTGAGAAATGAATTCTCCTTTAAAAGCTTATCCATTTTTGCTCGAAACTCTTTACGTTCTGATTCCAGAAGAGAATGTAATTCAGCAATTTTGCGTTCATTTTCTAGAATATCACAATCTTTAGAGTTTGGTTTTGTTGATTGTATAGAATGTTCCTTTTCAGTTGTGTTTGGCACTTGCTCATCTGTCTGAGTTGACATATTGCTAAACATAGGCTTTTAGCTTGTCTTTCTTCGTAAGAGTATCTTCTAGTTCTTTAATTTTTGAATATAATTGATTCTTTGTTCAAGAAGACTTTTATTTTGGGCTGCACTATTTATTTTTCGTCTCTACATGTAGATAATTCTTTTGTAAGTTCGCTTATAGTTGATTCTTGTTGTGCGACCCTTGTTTTAAGCTCGTCAGTCTTTCTTGTTCTATTGTTAGTTTATTTTTAAGAATAGATTTTTCTTCTAAACTCTTAACTAAGCAGTTGTAATTATTTTCTAGCCTAGCTTCTAATTCTTTGATTTTTATCAAGTAGTTGGCTTCCATATTTACTTTTTGGGTTGGATGTTTTTGATCGTTATCGTGTTTTTGAATTGATATTAAATTTTGGATCAATGTGTTCGAATAGATTTTCGAATGATTAAGTTTTCAGAAGTTTAGGTATCAAAAAAAACTTTTGAAATGATTAGAAAAGAAAAAAAACTTATACCGAGAATAATTTTTGTACCGAAAAATTTTACCAGTCCAAAAAAAATTTTGTTACCCAAAACTTTTTCGAATGAACCAGGAATCTTTTTAAAGCAGGTAAGCAAAAAATCTCGTAGCTAAAATTTTAAAATATTTTTTTTTTTTTTTTTTTTTTGCTACCTAAAACTATCGAAAGCTTTGCGGTATCGAAAATCTTTTTCCCATCATAAGTTTTCGCATGTGTAGATAATATTTTTCCGTATTATAAGAGTTTTTCGTATGAGAGGGGATACGAAAACTTTAAAGAAATAATAAAATATTCATACGAAAATTTTTAGTAAAGGTTTTCGTATCACAAATATTTTTCGTATAGATTTTCGGACGATAAGTTTTCGTATCCACTGTAGCGTTCGAAAACTTTGAAAAATATTTTTCGTATGTTTTCGTACGACAAAAAAATGTTTTTCGTATATGTTTTTGTATGATAAATGTTTTCTGTCACTGTAGCGTTCGAAAACTTTGTTTTTCGTATATGTTTTCGTACGAAAAATGTTTTTCTTATCAAAATTTTTTTTTGAATGGTGTTTTCGTATGATATTTTTCGTACGAGAAAAATTTTTTTTTCACGTATGAACAGCGTGCGAAAAGAAGTTTTATTTTTCGTATAGGAATTTTTTTTTTCGGATGAACAGTAGCGTGCGAGAAAAAAAGATTTATTTTTCGGATGAAATTTTTTTTTTTTCGGATTAGTACTTTGTCGTACGATAAAATTGTATGTTTTGCGTATTAAATGACTTTTTCGTATGAATATTTTCGTACGCAAAAACTGATTTATTTTCGTATCAATATAATTTTCAAGAATATTTTCGTAAAAACAAATTTCGTATGGGAAGTTTTTCGTTCGAAAAAGCAAGAGTATTTTCGTATGACAAAAGTTTTCGTACAAGAAAATTTAAAGTTTTCGCACGAAGAAAGTTTTCGCACGTGAAAAATTTTCGTATTGTCACTATCGTGCGAAAGTTTTCAAGTTTTTTCGTATGGAAAGTTTTTCGTGCGAAAATCTATGGTCCTTTTCGTACCACTATTATGAAAGTCAATGCGAAAAATAATAGAATGAGTGATACGAAAAACAGAGTCAATGCGAAAGCTGATACGAAAACATGTCATGCGAAAATCAAGCTTGATACGAAAATCTATGAATGGTGCGAAAACGCGAGAATGTTCTGCGAAATCTTCAAATAACACTCAAATTAACACATTAAGCATAGTTAATCGATCGAAATACGTTGGGTAATCATCTGAAACACTCGATTAACTCGATCGAAAGCAAAATCTAGTCCAATTAAGCACAAACAGTGAAGAAAACTTTGAAGATGAGAAAATATTTTTCAATCGCAGATCTAAAAATTAAGCTCAAATGATCGAAGATAATTGCAATTAACATATATCAAATCGTTCGCACATAGATTTCGTTCAGAATCATATGAAAAACAGCAAGCAAACATTATACGAAAATCAACTTCAGCTTAATTCACTGTAGCATGCGAAAAAAGCTTTTGGCGCGAGGATCATATCATGCGAAAAAAAATTCAGCCACAAAATATCATCAATTCAATCAACGATTCGGCTCTGATACCAATTGATAGGTCCGTTTTTAACATCCAACGATGAACTCGAGCATAGATCTAATCGAAATTACCTTGAAGATGATCGAGCGGAAGCATTTGGGTAATATTCAATTAAACCTCCATTAAACACAAACTTTCTCTACAAATATCCTCTTTCTCTCTCTACAATTAACCCTAGCTTAGATAGTGATTAGAGAGAGTGTTTCTAGTGAGAGAAAGCTAAACTCAAGTTGTGTGTATTTTACACACACTTGCCCTATATATACCAATCAATATTGGTATATTTGCATTCTAGTCCCTAACTATACATATATTACAATTAAGTCCCTAGACAAAGATAACTTGATTATTGAACACTATAAAATACTTCCAACAGAAATTAAACATACTTATATTTCGTTGAATTAATAGGCTAATGATACTTTAAGAATAAAAAAATTGGTGCAACACGAGGACTTCTCACGGTGTCACCCATCCTCGTACTACGCTCGCCCAAGCGAGCTTAACTTCAGAGTTGTGATGGGATCCCGTGCATTAGTGCTGGTATAATTGCACCCGTTTAATTCGATGCGCATAATTTTCTTTTCGTACGGCGCACATGGACTGAAAATTAATAAAACATACCGGCGCGTCGCTCGGATAATATTCCGACGCATGAACACTGGTTTTTCAATGCGCAATCTTACAACTCTCATAATTTCAACAACGTAACATCAAACGCCAAAACTAATCTAGTGGGTAGTTTTTTGAAGAAATTTTAAATTCTCGAAATCCATTGGTGTTTAGGAGAAAATTAAAAATATTTATATTTCGATGAATTAATAGGCTAATGATATTTTTAAGAGTGGGTGCAACACGAGGACTTCCCACGGGGTTACCCATCCTCGTACTACTCTCGCCCAAGCACGCTTAACCATGGAGATGTGATGGGTTCCGGTGCATTAGTGCTAGTATGATCGCACCCGTTTAATTCGATGTGCATGATTATTTTCTTCGTACGGCGCACATGGACTTAAAATTTATAAAACATACCAACGCATCGCTCGGATACTATTCCGACGCCTGAACACTGGTTTTTTAATGCGTAATTTTACAGCTCATAATTTCAACAACGTAACATAAATGCCAAAACTACTCTAGTGGGTAGTTTTTTAAAGAAATTTTAAATTCTCGAAATCCATAGGTGTTTAGGAGGAAAATTAAACATATTTATATTTCGTTGAATTAATAGGATAATGATGTTTTTAAGAGTAATAAAATGGGTGCAACACGAGGACTTCCCACGGGGTCACCCATCCTCGTACTGCGCTCGCCCAAGCGCGCTTATCTTCAGAGTTGTGATGGGATCCCGTGCATTAGTGCTGGTATAATTGCACCCGTTTAATTCGATGCGCATAATTTTCTTTTCGTACAGCGCACATGGACTGTAAATTAATAAAACATACCGGCGCGTCGCTCGGATAATATTCCGACGCATGAACACTGGGTTTTCAATGCGCAATCTTACAACTCTCATAATTTCAACAACGTAACATCAAACGCCAAAACTAATCTAGTGGGTAGTTTTTTGAAGAAATTTTAAATTCTCGAAATCCATAGGTGTTTAGGAGGAAAATTAAACATATTTATATTTCGTTGAATTAATAGGATAATGATATTTTTAAGAGTAAAAAAATGGGTGCAACATGAGGACTTTCCACGGGGTCACCCATCCTCGTACTGCTCTCGGCCAAGCGCGCATAACTTCGGAGTTGTAGTGGGATCCGGTGCATTAGTGCTGGTATGATCGCACCCGTTTAATTCAATGCACATAATTATTTTGTTCGTACGGCGCATATGGATTGAAATTGATAAACCATACAGGCGCATCGCTCGGATACTATTCGGACGCCTGAACACTGGTTTTTCAATGCGCAATCTTACAGCTCTCATAATTTTAACAACATAACATAAAACGCCGAAACTACTCTAGTGGGTAGTATTTTAAAAAATTTTAAATTCTCAAAATCTATAGGTGTTTAGGAGGAAATTGTTAGGTCCGTTTTTAACATCCAACGATGAACTCGAGCATAGATCTAATCGAAATTACCTTGAAGATGATCGAGCGGAAGCATTTGGGTAATATTCAATTAAACCTCCATTAAACACAAACTTTCTCTACAAATATCCTCTTTCTCTCTCTACAATTAACCCTAGCTTAGATAGTGATTAGAGAGAGTGTTTCTAGTGAGAGAAAGCTAAACTCAAGTTGTGTGTATTTTACACACACTTGCCCTATGTATACCAATCAATATTGGTATATTTGTATTCTAGTCCCTAACTATACATATATTACAATTAAGTCCCTAGACAAAGATAACTTGATTATTGAACACTATAAAATACTTCCAACAATCTCCCCCTTAGTGTTCAATTATAATTGAAGCTTCGGTTGTCTTTGTCTCTCGAATCTTCAGTCTTCATCATCAGTTGAACACAACAGAATAATTTCCAACAATCTCCCCCTTTATGCTCAACTTCGAATTTGACACGGTCTTTGTTGCTGTTTGAAGAAATATCTGAGAGCGTCTGGAGAATCTTCAGTCTCCCCCTATTTACATGCACCCTCATTTTCTTCTTTGCAACTTGAATATTCGTCACCTTCTTGCATATATCAGAGTCGCGCGGATCATCAGAATTGACTTGTCGTGTACGCTCGAACCATGGAGAGAGGTCTTGTTTGTTGTGGTTCAGCACGTGCGTTGAAAGCTTGGCTTCTTTTATGAGTTCACGTGCTTGGCCTCCCTGATATGCTTCTCCCCCTCATGGCGATTCATTTGTATCGTCATGATGTGTGATCAAGGTGAACCAGAGTGTTCGTTGAACGTGTTGGCGTTGAATTTCGGATGAAGTACCTGAAAACGGGACAGACGACCAATCATCGTGAAACATTCCTCGATGTCACTCTTGGTCGTTGATGCAAAGTCACACAGACTTGCATTTGAAGGGACTACGGGGCCACATAGGCATCCCGTTGGATTTCGTTCTAGAGTCGTGCTCCAGAAGATGGCCTGCTACCGTTGTTGTTTGATGTTGCAACGGCAGGACTTCCTTCTGATCATAGAAGCACATCATTTAATGATGCGTCTACAGAAGTTCTGGCATGGTCACGTAGACCAGCAATATGTGTGTAAAAGAATGTATGTGTCCTAGAAAATGTAAAAAAAATTAGGTTATGAGGACACACTAGACATTAAAGTGTTCAAGAAAGTCGTGGTGTGGGGCTGTGGACCACTTTGTTCAATATCTCCCGCTTCCAAATGAAACGGTGATAGCATATGCGGTTCCCCGTGAGATATTGAAACATCTGTCGTTAGGGAGACAAATGAGTAGCTAGGAAGGGTCGTGCATGCGCCTTTGGACCAGATGAAGCGTCTTCTACCCGGGATCTGATAAATCAGTCTTGTACCTATATGGTTATGGCCCGGATAGTTTGTGGTTGAGTTGTAAGGATGTCATCGTGATACGCTCAATACCCTCACATACACTCGGGGTTTGTTCCTGGGTTAGGATCAGTTGGGTCGACTGAACCTTTGGAACAGGTATGTGAACAACTCTTTTGTGTCCATGCATTTTATTGACATTTAGATAGCACTCCCTCTTAAAAGCATGAAGTTTGTATTCAGAGCATTCTTCCCTTAAGCCCTAGCGCCTTTTCATTGTAACACTCCCCCTAAATAGTTGCGCTATTTCTAATATGATGCCCTTGCTCCCCCTAAGTAGATGTCCTATTTCAAATATGATGCTCTTGCTCCCCCTAAACATGTGCTTTCTTGTAGAAATTTGCATATTACTTTCTTTCAGGTCAAGCGCCTTTAGTAAATGAAGTATCACTCCCCCTTTAAAATGTGCGCCTTTTAAGTATGCGCTTATGAGTATCACTCCCCCTAAAACGTATGCGCTTTTTACAATAAACTATGGTAATACGCTTTTTTGAAATTCTTGCACCTTTTCTATCCACTCCCCCTTTCTTTTTTTTTTTTTTTTTTTTTTTATGGCCTTATTTTTCTTCTCTTTTTTTTTTTTTTTTTAATGGCCTTATTTTTTTCTTTTCTCCCCTTTTTTTTTTTTTTTTTTTGAACAGAAAAATAAAACTAAAAACAATGTCAAATCAAGAGCTTTGGAATAGTCTTGATTTGGTGTGTTTGCTCACGTCACATACCGATCACATGTGTGGAGCAAACCGAATACCACACGTGTCGGGGTCTTGTGCGACTGCTCATCATTGCATACTGACCATACATGTGGAGCAATCGTCGTCTATTTATCATGTACGATCGGGAACCTGCAAAACAAATTATCGGGACTTTGGTACCCATTTTTGGACGGGTCCTCCCTGATTAGCAGATAAATATTTAAGGACAAATGGTTCAAGTATGGAATTTGTATGTAAAGTAGTCTTGAACTGAGGAACCCAATGTTGTTTTGGACTACTTATTTCTATTTCTAGCTTAGGTTTCCAAACTTGTTGAACCTTATGAAAATTAAACATTTCAGCATCGGTGAATGTGTGTCTTGCGTTAAATGAGAAAATTTTCTCTTTCGCCAATCGTTGGAGATGCTTTTCGGATTTGACTTTGACCGGGTACTTGAGAGAGGACTACGAGCTTATAGAATCAATAGCATTAAGTATAGAAGTGTCGTATTTCCTACTTTCTAAACTCACATCATTCACTTTGTAATGTGTACTAAATGAACTACTTTTGTTTAGACAATTATTACTTTTGGACGTTTCAGTTTTAATAGAGAATGTGTATTTATTGTCTGTTTTAGCTTTAGTAGCTTCTTGCTTTATCTTTGGAATGACTTTAGGAATTTTTGGAGGAAGAATAGAGTTAGGGACAATTTTGTTTATTGTAATAGAAAATGAATTGTCTTGCTCTATTCTTTCCTGCTCTATAGGTTTAGTCATTTGAGTTTTCTGATCCTGTTTAGAAGATATATCGTTTAAAGGTTCAGGTTTTACAGGATGAATGGTTGCAGTTGTGCCATTTTCTAAGGAATATTTGAGAAATGAATTCTCCTTTAAAAGCTTATCCATTTTTGCTCGAAACTCTTTACGTTCTGATTCCAGAAGAGAATGTAATTCAGCAATTTTGCGTTCATTTTCTAGAATATCACAATCTTTAGAGTTTGGTTTTGTTGATTGTATAGAATGTTCCTTTTCAGTTGTGTTTGGCACTTGCTCATCTGTCTGAGTTGACATATTGCTAAACATAGGCTTTTTAGCTTGTCTTTTCTTCGTAAGAGTATCTTCTAGTTCTTTAATTTTTGAATATAATTGATTTCTTTGTTCAAGAAGACTTTTATTTTGGGCTGCACTATTTATTTTTTCGTCTCTACATGTAGATAATTCTTTTGTAAGTTCGCTTATAGTTGATTCTTGTTGTGCGACCCTTGTTTTTAAGCTCGTCAGTCTTTCTTGTTCTATTGTTAGTTTATTTTTAAGAATAGATTTTTCTTCTAAACTCTTAACTAAGCAGTTGTAATTATTTTCTAGCCTAGCTTTTAATTCTTTGATTTTTATCAAGTAGTTGGCTTCCATATTTACTTTTTGGGTTGGATGTTTTTGATCGTTATCGTGTTTTTGAATTGATATTAAATTTTGGATCAATGTGTTCGAATAGATTTTCGAATGATTAAGTTTTCAGAAGTTTAGGTATCAAAAAAAACTTTTGAAATGATTAGAAAAGAAAAAAAACTTATACCGAGAATAATTTTTGTACCGAAAAATTTTACCAGTCCAAAAAAAATTTTGTTACCCAAAACTTTTTCGAATGAACCAGGAATCTTTTTAAAGCAGGTAAGCAAAAAATCTCGTAGCTAAAATTTAAAATATTTTTTTTTTTTTTTTTTTTGCTACCTAAAACTATCGAAAGCTTTGCGGTATCGAAAATCTTTTTCCCATCATAAGTTTTCGCATGTGTAGATAATATTTTTCCGTATTATAAGAGTTTTTCGTATGAGAGGGGATACGAAAACTTTAAAGAAATAATAAAATATTCATACGAAAATTTTTAGTAAAGGTTTTCGTATCACAAATATTTTTCGTATAGATTTTCGGACGATAAGTTTTCGTATCCACTGTAGCGTTCGAAAACTTTGAAAAATATTTTTCGTATGTTTTCGTACGACAAAAAAATGTTTTTCGTATATGTTTTTGTATGATAAATGTTTTCTGTCACTGTAGCGTTCGAAAACTTTGTTTTTCGTATATGTTTTCGTACGAAAAATGTTTTTCTTATCAAAATTTTTTTTTGAATGGTGTTTTCGTATGATATTTTTCGTACGAGAAAAATTTTTTTTTTCACGTATGAACAGCGTGCGAAAAGAAGTTTTATTTTTCGTATAGGAATTTTTTTTTTCGGATGAACAGTAGCGTGCGAGAAAAAAAGATTTATTTTTCGGATGAAATTTTTTTTTTTTCGGATTAGTACTTTGTCGTACGATAAAATTGTATGTTTTGCGTATTAAATGACTTTTTCGTATGAATATTTTTCGTACGCAAAAACTGATTTATTTTCGTATCAATATAATTTTCAAGAATATTTTCGTAAAAACAAATTTCGTATGGGAAGTTTTTCGTTCGAAAAAGCAAGAGTATTTTCGTATGACAAAAGTTTTTCGTACAAGAAAATTTAAAGTTTTCGCACGAAGAAAGTTTTCGCACGTGAAAAATTTTCGTATTGTCACTATCGTGCGAAAGTTTTCAAGTTTTTTCGTATGGAAAGTTTTTCGTGCGAAAATCTATGGTCCTTTTCGTACCACTATTATGAAAGTCAATGCGAAAAATAATAGAATGAGTGATACGAAAAACAGAGTCAATGCGAAAGCTGATACGAAAACATGTCATGCGAAAATCAAGCTTGATACGAAAATCTATGAATGGTGCGAAAACGCGAGAATGTTCTGCGAAATCTTCAAATAACACTCAAATTAACACATTAAGCATAGTTAATCGATCGAAATACGTTGGGTAATCATCTGAAACACTCGATTAACTCGATCGAAAGCAAAATCTAGTCCAATTAAGCACAAACAGTGAAGAAAACTTTGAAGATGAGAAAATATTTTTCAATCGCAGATCTAAAAATTAAGCTCAAATGATCGAAGATAATTGCAATTAACATATATCAAATCGTTCGCACATAGATTTCGTTCAGAATCATATGAAAAACAGCAAGCAAACATTATACGAAAATCAACTTCAGCTTAATTCACTGTAGCATGCGAAAAAGCTTTTGGCGCGAGGATCATATCATGCGAAAAAAAATTCAGCCACAAAATATCATCAATTCAATCAACGATTCGGCTCTGATACCAATTGATAGGTCCGTTTTTAACATCCAACGATGAACTCGAGCATAGATCTAATCGAAATTACCTTGAAGATGATCGAGCGGAAGCATTTGGGTAATATTCAATTAAACCTCCATTAAACACAAACTTTCTCTACAAATATCCTCTTTCTCTCTCTACAATTAACCCTAGCTTAGATAGTGATTAGAGAGAGTGTTTCTAGTGAGAGAAAGCTAAACTCAAGTTGTGTGTATTTTACACACACTTGCCCTATATATACCAATCAATATTGGTATATTTGCATTCTAGTCCCTAACTATACATATATTACAATTAAGTCCCTAGACAAAGATAACTTGATTATTGAACACTATAAAATACTTCCAACAGAAATTAAACATACTTATATTTCGTTGAATTAATAGGCTAATGATACTTTAAGAATAAAAAAATTGGTGCAACACGAGGACTTCTCACGGGGTCACCCATCCTCGTACTACGCTCGCCCAAGCGAGCTTAACTTCAGAGTTGTGATGGGATCCCGTGCATTAGTGCTGGTATAATTGCACCCGTTTAATTCGATGCGCATAATTTTCTTTTCGTACGGCGCACATGGACTGAAAATTAATAAAACATACCGGCACGTCGCTCGGATAATATTCCGACGGATGAACACTGGTTTTTCAATGCGCAATCTTACAACTCTCATAATTTCAACAACATAACATCAAACGCCAAAACTAATCTAGTGGGTAGTTTTTAGAAGAAATTTTAAATTCTCGAAATCCATAGGTGTTTAGGAGGAAAATTAAACATATTTATATTTCGTTGAATTAATAGGATAATAATATTTTTAAGAGTAATAAAATGGGTGCAACACGAGGACTTCCCACGGGGTCACCCATCCTCGTACTGCGCTCGCCCAAGCGCGCTTAACTTCAGAGTTGTGATGGGATCCCGTGCATTAGTGCTGGTATAATTGCACCCGTTTAATTCGATGCGCATAATTTTCTTTTCGTACGGCGCACATGGACTGTAAATTAATAAAACATACCGGCGCGTCGCTCGGATAATATTCCGACGCATGAACACTGGTTTTTCAATGCGCAATCTTACAACTCTCATAATTTCAACAACGTAACATCAAACTCCAAAACTAATCTAGTGGGTAGTTTTTTGAAGAAATTTTAAATTCTCGAAATCCATAGGCGTTTAGGAGGAAAATTAAACATATTTATATTTCGTTGAATTAATAGGATAATGATAGTTTTAAGAGTAAAAAAATGGGTGCAACAAGAGGACTTCCCACGGGGTCACCCATCCTCGTACTGCGCTCGCCCAAGCGCGCTTAACTTTAGAGTTGTGATGGGATCCCGTGCATTAGTGCTGGTATAATTGCATCCGTTTAATTCGATGCGCATAATTTTCTTTTCGTACGGCGCACATGGACTGAAAATTAATAAAACATACCGGCGCGTCGCTCGGATAATATTCCGACGCATGAACACTGGTTTTTCAATGCGCAATCTTACAACTCTCATAATTTCAACATCGTAACATCAAACGCCAAAACTAATCTAGTGGGTAGTTTTTTGAAGAAATTTTAAATTCTCGAAATCCATTGGTGTTTAGGAGGAAAATTAAAAATATTTATATTTCGATGAATTAATAGGCTAATGATATTTTTAAGAGTGGGTGCAACACGAGGACTTCCCACGGGGTTACCCATCCTCGTACTACTCTCGCCCAAGCACGCTTAACCATGGAGATGTGATGGGTTCCGGTGCATTAGTGCTAGTATGATCGCACCCGTTTAATTCGATGTGCATGATTATTTTCTTCGTACGGCGCACATGGACTTAAAATTTATAAAACATACCAACGCATCGCTCGGATACTATTCCGACGCCTGAACACTGGTTTTTTAATGCGTAATTTTACAGCTCATAATTTCAACAACGTAACATAAAATGCCAAAACTACTCTAGTGGGTAGTTTTTTAAAGAAATTTTAAATTCTCGAAATCCATAGGTGTTTAGGAGGAAAATTAAACATATTTATATTTCGTTGAATTAATAGGATAATGATGTTTTTAAGAGTAATAAAATGGGTGCAACACGAGGACTTCCCACGGGGTCACCCATCCTCGTACTGCGCTCGCCCAAGCGCGCTTATCTTCAGAGTTGTGATGGGATCCCGTGCATTAGTGCTGGTATAATTGCACCCGTTTAATTCGATGCGCATAATTTTCTTTTCGTACGGCGCACATGGACTGTAAATTAATAAAACACACCGGCGCGTCGCTCGGATATTATTCCGACGCATGAACACTGGTTTTTCAATGCGCAATCTTACAACTCTCATAATTTCAACAACGTAACATCAAACGCCAAAACTAATCTAGTGGGTAGTTTTTTAAAGAAATTTTAAATTCTCGAAATCCATAGGTGTTTAGGAGGAAAATTAAAAGTATTTATATTTCGTTGAATTAATAGGCTAATGATATTTTTAAGAGTGGGTGCAACACGAGGACTTCCCACGGGGTCACCCATCCTCGTACTACTCTCGCCCAAGCACGCTTAACCTCAGAGATGTGATGGGTTCCGGTGCATTAGTGCTAGTATGATCGCACCCGTTTAATTCGATGTGCATGATTATTTTGTTCGTACGGCGCACATGGACTTAAAATTTATAAAACATACCAACGCATCGCTCGGATACTATTCCGACGCCTGAACACTGGTTTTTTAATGCGCAATTTTACAGCTCATAATTTCGACAACATAAGATAAAATGCCAAAACTACTCTAGTGGGTAGTTTTTTAAAGAAATTTTAAATTCTCGAAATCCATAGGTGTTTAGGAGGAAAATTAAACATATTTATATTTCGTTGAATTAATAGGATAATGATATTTTTAAGAGTAAAAAAATGGGTGCAACACGACGACTTCCCACGGGGTCACCCATCCTCGTACTGCTCTCGGCCAAGCGCGCATAACTTCGGAGTTGTAATGGGATCCGGTGCATTAGTGCTGGTATGATCGCACCCATTTAATTCAATGCGCATAATTATTTTGTTCGTACGGCGCACATGGATTGAAATTGATAAAACATACAGGCGCATCGCTCGGATACTATTCTGACGCCTGAACACTGGTTTTTCAATGCGCAATCTTACAGCTCTCATAATTTTAACAACGTAACATAAAACGCCGAAACTATTCTAGTGGGTAGTTTTTTAAAAAATATAAATTCTCAAAATCCATAGGTGTTTAGGAGGAAAATTAAAAATATTTATATTTCGTTGAATTAATAGGCTAATGATACTTTAAGAATAAAAAAATTGGTGCAACATGAGGACTTCTCACGGGGTCACCCATCCTCGTACTACGCTCGCCCAAGCGCGCTTAACTTTAGAGTTGTGATGGGATCCCGTGCATTAGTGCTGGTATAATTGCACCCGTTTAATTCGATGCGCATAATTTTCTTTTCGTACGGCGCACATGGACTGAAAATTAATAAAACATACCGGCACGTCGCTCGGATAATATTCCGACGCATGAACACTGGTTTTTCAATGCGCAATCTTACAACTCTCATAATTTCAACAACGTAACATCAAACGCCAAAACTAATCTAGTGGGTAGTTTTTTGAAGAAAATTTAAATTCTCGAAATCCATAGGTGTTTAGGAGGAAAATTAAAAATATTTATATTTCGTTGAATTAATAGGCTAATGATATTTTTAAGAGTGGGTGCAACACGAGGACTTCCCACGGGGTCACCCATCCTCGTACTACTCTCGCCCAAGCACGCTTAACCTCGGAGATGTGATTGGTTCCGGTGCATTAGTGCTAGTATGATCGCACCCGTTTAATTCGATGTGCATGATTATTTTGTTCGTACGGCGCACATGGACTTAAAATTTATAAAACATACCAACGCATCGCTCGGATACTATTCCGACGCCTGAACACTGGTTTTTTAATGCGCAATTTTACAACTCATAATTTCAACAACGTAACATAAAATGCCAAAACTACTCTAGTGGGTAGTTTTTTAAAGAAATTTTAAATTCTCGAAATCCATAGGTGTTTAGGAGGAAAATTAAACATATTTATATTTCGTTGAATTAATAGGATAATGATATTTTTAAGAGTAAAAAAATGGGTGCAACACGACGACTTCCCACGGGGTCACCCATCCTCGTACTGCTCTCGGCCAAGCGCGCATAACTTCGGAGTTGTAATGGGATCCGGTGCATTAGTGCTGGTATGATCGCACCCATTTAATTCAATGCGCATAATTATTTTGTTCGTACGGCGCACATGGATTGAAATTGATAAAACATACAGGCGCATCGCTCGGATACTATTCTGACGCCTGAACACTGGTTTTTCAATGCGCAATCTTACAGCTCTCATAATTTTAACAACGTAACATAAAACGCCGAAACTATTCTAGTGGGTAGTTTTTAAAAAAAATATAAATTCTCAAAATCCATAGGTGTTTAGGAGGAAAATTAAAAATATTTATATTTCGTTGAATTAATAGGCTAATGATACTTTAAGAATAAAAAAATTGGTGCAACATGAGGACTTCTCACGGGGTCACCCATCCTCGTACTACGCTCGCCCAAGCGCGCTTAACTTCAGAGTTGTGATGGGATCCCGTGCATTAGTGCTGGTATAATTGCACCCGTTTAATTCGATGCGCATAATTTTCTTTTCGTACGGCGCACATGGACTGAAAATTAATAAAACATACCGGCACGTCGCTCGGATAATATTCCGACGCATGAACACTGGTTTTTCAATGCGCAATCTTACAACTCTCATAATTTCAACAACGTAACATCAAACGCCAAAACTAATCTAGTGGGTAGTTTTTTGAAGAAATTTAAATTCTCGAAATCCATAGGTGTTTAGGAGGAAAATTAAACATATTTATATTTCGTTGAATTAATAGGCTAATGATATTTTTAAGAGTGGGTGCAACACGAGGACTTCCCACGGGGTCACCCATCCTCGTACTACTCTCGCCCAAGCACGCTTAACCTCGGAGATGTGATTGGTTCCGGTGCATTAGTGCTAGTATGATCGCACCCGTTTAATTCGATGTGCATGATTATTTTGTTCGTACGGCGCACATGGACTTAAAATTTATAAAACATACCAACGCATCGCTCGGATACTATTCCGACGCCTGAACACTGGTTTTTTAATGCGCAATTTTACAACTCATAATTTCAACAACGTAACATAAAATGCCAAAACTACTCTAGTGGGTAGTTTTTTAAAGAAATTTTAAATTCTCGAAATCCATAGGTGTTTAGGAGGAAAATTAAACATATTTATATTTCGTTGAATTAATAGGATAATGATATTTTTAAGAGTAAAAAAATGGGTGCAACACGAGGACTTCCCACGGGGTCACCCATCCTCGTACTGCGCTCGCCCAAGCGCGCTTAACTTCAGAGTTGTGATGGGATCCCGTGCATTAGTGCTGGTATAATTGCATCCGTTTAATTCGATGCGCATAATTTTCTTTTCGTACGGCGCACATGGACTGAAAATTAATAAAACATACCGGCGCGTCGCTCGGATATTATTCCGACGCATGAACACTGGTTTTTCAATGCGCAATCTTACAACTCTCATAATTTCAACAACGTAACATCAAACGCCAAAAATATTTATATTTCGTTGAATTAATAGGCTAATGATATTTTTAAGAGTGGGTGCAACACGAGGACTTCCCACGGGGTCACCCATCCTCGTACTACTCTCGCCCAAGCACGCTTAACCTCGGAGATGTGATTGGTTCCGGTGCATTAGTGCTAGTATGATCGCACCCGTTTAATTCGATGTGCATGATTATTTTGTTCGTACGGCGCACATGGACTTAAAATTTATAAAACATACCAACGCATCGCTCGGATACTATTCCGACGCCTGAACACTGGTTTTTTAATGCGCAATTTTACAACTCATAATTTCAACAACATAACATAAAATGCCAAAACTACTCTAGTGGGTAGTTTTTTAAAGAAATTTTAAATTCTCGAAATCCATAGGTGTTTAGGAGGAAAATTAAAAATATTTATATTTCGTTGAATTAATAGGCTAATGATATTTTTAAGAGTGGGTGCAACACGAGGACTTCCCACGGGGTCACCCATCCTCGTACTACTCTCGCCCAAGCACGCTTAACCTCGGAGATGTGATGGGTTCCGGTGCATTAGTGCTAGTATGATCGCACCCGTTTAATTCGATGTGCATGATTATTTTGTTCGTACGGCGCACATGGACTTAAAATTTATAAAACATACCAACGCATCGCTCGGATACTATTCCGACGCCTGAACACTGGTTTTTTAATGCATAATTTTACAACTCATAATTTCAACAACGTAACATAAAATGCCAAAACTACTCTAGTGGGTAGTTTTTTAAAGAAATTTTAAATTCTCGAAATCCATAGGTGTTTAGGAGGAAAATTAAACATATTTATATTTCGTTGAATTAATAGGATAATGATATTTTTAAGAGTAAAAAAATGGGTGCAACACGAGGACTTCCCACGGGGTCACCCATCCTCGTACTGCGCTCGCCCAAGCGCGCTTAACTTCAGAGTTGTGATGGGATCCCGTGCATTAGTGCTGGTATAATTGCATCCGTTTAATTCGATGCGCATAATTTTCTTTTCGTACGGCGCACATGGACTGAAAATTAATAAAACATACCGGCACGTCGCTCGGATATTATTCCGACGCATGAACACTGGTTTTTCAATGCGCAATCTTACAACTCTCATAATTTCAACAACGTAACATCAAACGCCAAAAATATTTATATTTCGTTGAATTAATAGGCTAATGATATTTTTAAGAGTGGGTGCAACACGAGGACTTCCCACGGGGTCACCCATCCTCGTACTACTCTCGCCCAAGCACGCTTAACCTCGGAGATGTGATTGGTTCCGGTGCATTAGTGCTAGTATGATCGCACCCGTTTAATTCGATGTGCATGATTATTTTGTTCGTACGGCGCACATGGACTTAAAATTTATAAAACATACCAACGCATCGCTCGGATACTATTCCGACGCCTGAACACTGGTTTTTTAATGCATAATTTTACAACTCATAATTTCAACAACGTAACATAAAATGCCAAAACTACTCTAGTGGGTAGTTTTTTAAAGAAATTTTAAATTCTCGAAATCCATAGGTGTTTAGGAGGAAAATTAAACATATTATATTCGTTGAATTAATAGGATAATGATATTTTAAGAGTAAAAAAATGGGTGCAACAGGACTTCCACGGGGTCACCCATCCTCGTACTGCGCTCGCCCAAGCGCGCTTAACTTCAGAGTTGTGATGGATCCCGTGCATTAGTGCTGGTATAATTGCATCCGTTTAATTCGATGCGCAAATTTTCTTTCGTACGGCGCACATGGACTGAAAATTAATAAAACATACCGCGCGTCGCTTTCGGATATTATTCCGACGCTGAACACTGGTTTTTCAATGCGCAATCTTACAACTCTCATAATTTTCAACAACGTAACATCAAACGCCAAAAATATTTATATTCGTGAATTAATAGGCTAATGATATTTTTAAGAGTGGGTGCAACACGAGGACTTCCCACGGGGTCACCCATCCTACGTACTACTCTCGCCCAAGCACGCTTAACCTCGGAGATGTGATTGGTTCCGGTGCATTAGTGCTATTATGATCGCACCCGTTTAATTCGATGTGCATGATTATTTTGTTCGTACGGCACATGGACTTAAAATTTATAAAACATACCAACGCATCGCTCGGATACTATTCCGACGCCTGAACACTGGTTTTTTAATGCGCAATTTTACAACTCATAATTTCAACAACGTAACATAAAATGCCAAAACTACTACTCTAGTGGGTAGTTTTTTAAAGAAATTTTAAATTCTCGAATCCATAGGTGTTTAGGAGGAACAATTAAACAATTTATATTTCGGTGAATTAATAGGATAATGATATTTTTAAGAGTAAAAAAATGGGTGCAACACGAGGACTTCCCACGGGGTCACCCATCCTCGTACTGCGCTCGCCCAAACGCGCTTAACTTCAGAGTTGTGATGGGATCCCTGCATTAGTGCTGGTATAATTGCATCCTTAATTCGATGCGCATAATTTTCTTTTCGTACGGCGCACATGGACTGAAAATTAATAAAACATACCGCGCGTCGCTCGGATATTATTCCGACGCATGAACACTGGTTTTTCAATGCGCAATCTTACAACTCTCATAATTTCAACAACGTAACATCAAACGCCAAAACTAATCTAGTGGGTAGTTTTTTGAAGAAATTTTAAATTCTCGAAATCCATAGGTGTTTAGGAGGAAAATTAAAAATATTTATATTTCGTTGAATTAATAGGCTAATGATATTTTTAAGAGTGGGTGCAACACGAGGACTTCCCACGGGGTCACCCATCCTCGTACTACTCTCGGCCAAGCACGCTTAACCTCGAAGATGTGATGGGTTCCGGTGCATTAGTGCTAGTATGATCGCACCCGTTTAATTCGATGTGCATGATTATTTTGTTCGTACGGCGCACATGGACTTAAAATTTATAAAACATACCAACGCATCGCTCGGATACTATTCCGACGCCTGAACACTGGTTTTTTAATGCGCAATTTTACAGCTCATAATTTCGACAACGTAACATAAAATG
The DNA here is from genome assembly GCA_028392965.1 of Lindernia subracemosa. Lineage (NCBI taxonomy): Eukaryota > Viridiplantae > Streptophyta > Magnoliopsida > Lamiales > Linderniaceae > Vandellia > Vandellia subracemosa. Next base: position 1,526,547 of record JAQPCC010000049.1, read on the forward strand.
CCAAAACTACTCTAGTGGGTAGTTTTTTAAAGAAATTTTAAATTCTCGAAATCCATAGGTGTTTAGGAGGAAAATTAAACATATTTCTATTTCGTTGAATTAATAGGATAATGATATTTTTAAGAGTAAAAAAATGGGTGCAACACGACGACTTCCCACGGGGTCAATCTTACAACTCTCATAATTTCAACAACGTAACATCAAACGCCAAAACTAATCTAGTGGGTAGTTTTTTGAAGAAATTTTAAATTCTCGAAATCCATAGGTGTTTAGGAGGAAAATTAAAAATATTTATATTTCGTTGAATTAATAGGCTAATGATATTTTTAAGAGTGGGTGCAACACGAGGACTTCCCACGGGGTCACCCATCCTCGTACTACTCTCGGCCAAGCACGCTTTACCTCGAAGATGTGATGGGTTCCGGTGCATTAGTGCTAGTATGATCGCACCCGTTTAATTCGATGTGCATGATTATTTTGTTCGTACGGCGCACATGGACTTAAAATTTATAAAACATACCAACGCATCGCTCGGATACTATTCCGACGCCTGAACACTGGTTTTTTAATGCGCAATTTTACAGCTCATAATTTCGACAACGTAACATAAAATGCCAAAACTACTCTAGTGGGTAGTTTTTTAAAGAAATTTTAAATTCTCGAAATCCATAGGTGTTTAGGAGGAAAATTAAACATATTTATATTTCGTTGAATTAATAGGATAATGATATTTTTAAGAGTAAAAAAATGGGTGCAACACGACGACTTCCCACGGGGTCACCCATCCTCGTACTACGCTCGCCCAAGCGCGCTTAACTTCAGAGTTGTGATGGGATCCCGTGCATTAGTGCTGGTATAATTGCACCCGTTTAATTCGATGCGCATAATTTTCTTTTCGTACGGCGCACATGGACTGAAAATTAATAAAACATACCGGCACGTCGCTCGGATAATTCCGACGCATGAACACTGGTTTTCAATGCGCAATCTTACAACTCTCATAATTTCAACAACGTAACATCAAACGCCAAACTAATCTAGTGGGTAGTTTTTTGAAGAAATTTTAAATTCTCGAAATCCATAGGTGTTTAGGAGGAAAATTAAAATATTTATATTTCGTTGAATTAATAGGCTAATATATTTTTAAAGTGGGTGCAACACGAGGACTTCCCACGGGGTCACCCATCCTCGTACTACTCTCGCCCAAGCACGCTTAACCTCGGAGATGTGATTGGTTCCGGTGCATTAGTGCTAGTATGATCGCACCCGTTTAATTCGATGTGCATGATTATTTTGTTCGTACGGGCACATGGACTTAAAATTTATAAAACATACCAACGCATCGCTCGGATACTATTCCGACGCCTGAACACCGGTTTTTTAATGCGCAATTTTACAGCTCATAATTTCAACAACGTAACATAAATGCCAAAACTACTCTAGTGGGTAGTTTTTTAAAGAAATTTTAAATTCTCAAAATCCATAGGTGTTTAGGAGGAAAATTAAACATATTATATTTCGTTGAATTAATAGGATAATGATATTTTTAAGAGTAAAAAAATGGGTGCAACACGAGGACTTCCCACGGGGTCACCCATCCTCGTACTGCGCTCGCCCAAGCGCGCTTAACTTCAGAGTTGTGATGGGATCCCGTGCATTAGTGCTGGTATAATTGCATCCGTTTAATTCGATGCGCATAATTTTCTTTTCGTACGGCGCACATGGACTGAAAATTAATAAAACATACCGGCGCGTCGCTCGGATATTATTCCGACGCATGAACACTGGTTTTTCAATGCGCAATCTTACAACTCTCATAATTTCAACAACGTAACATCAAACGCCAAAACTAATCTAGTGGGTAGTTTTTTGAAGAAAATTTAAATTCTCGAAATCCATAGGTGTTTAGGAGGAAAATTAAAAATATTTATATTTCGTTGAATTAATAGGCTAATGATATTTTTAAGAGTGGGTGCAACACGAGGACTTCCCACGGGGTCACCCATCCTCGTACTACTCTCGCCCAAGCACGCTTAACCTCGAAGATGTGATGGGTTCCGGTGCATTAGTGCTAGTATGATCGCACCCGTTTAATTCGATGTGCATGATTATTTTGTTCGTACGGCGCACATGGACTTAAAATTTATAAAACATACCAACGCATCGCTCGGATACTATTCCGACGCCTGAACACGGTTTTTTAATGCGCAATTTTACAGCTCATAATTTCAACAACGTAACATAAAATGCCAAAACTACTCTAGTGGGTAGTTTTTTAAAGAAATTTTAAATTCTCAAAATCCATAGGTGTTTAGGAGGAAAATTAAACATATTTATATTTCGTTGAATTATAGATAATGATATTTTTAAGAGTAAAAAAATGGGTGCAACACGAGGACTTCCCACGGGGTCACCCATCCTCGTACTGCGCTCGCCCAAGCGCGCTTAACTTCAGAGTTGTGATGGGATCCCGTGCATTAGTGCTGGTATAATTGCATCCGTTTAATTCGATGCGCATAATTTTCTTTTCGTACGGCGCACATGGACTGAAAATTAATAAAACATACCGGCGCGTCGCTCGGATATTATTCCGACGCATGAACACTGGTTTTTCAATGCGCAATCTTACAACTCTCATAATTTCAACAACGTAACATCAAACGCCAAAACTAATCTAGTGGGTAGTTTTTTGAAGAAATTTTAAATTCTCGAAATCCATAGGTGTTTAGGAGGAAAATTAAAAATATTTATATTTCGTTGAATTAATAGGCTAATGATATTTTTAAGAGTGGGTGCAACACGAGGACTTCCCACGGGGTCACCCATCCTCGTACTACTCTCGCCCAAGCACGCTTAACCTCGGAGATGTGATGGGTTCCGGTGCATTAGTGCTAGTATGATCGCACCCGTTTAATTCGATGTGCATGATTATTTTGTTCGTACGGCGCACATGGACTTAAAATTTATAAAACATACCAACGCATCGCTCGGATACTATTCCGACGCCTGAACACCGGTTTTTTAATGCGCAATTTTACAGCTCATAATTTCAACAACGTAACATAAAATGCCAAAACTACTCTAGTGGGTAGTTTTTTAAAGAAATTTTAAATTCTCAAAATCCATAGGTGTTTAGGAGGAAAATTAAACATATTTATATTTCGTTGAATTAATAGGATAATGATATTTTTAAGAGTAAAAAAATGGGTGCAACACGAGGACTTCCCACGGGGTCACCCATCCTCGTACTGCGCTCGCCCAAGCGCGCTTAACTTCAGAGTTGTGATGGGATCCCGTGCATTAGTGCTGGTATAATTGCATCCGTTTAATTCGATGCGCATAATTTTCTTTTCGTACGGCGCACATGGACTGAAAATTAATAAAACATACCGGCGCGTCGCTCGGATATTATTCCGACGCATGAACACTGGTTTTTCAATGCGCAATCTTACAACTCTCATAATTTCAACAACGTAACATCAAACGCCAAAACTAATCTAGTGGGTAGTTTTTTGAAGAAATTTTAAATTCTCGAAATCCATAGGTGTTTAGGAGGAAAATTAAAAATATTTATATTTCGTTGAATTAATAGGCTAATGATATTTTAAGAGTGGGTGCAACACGAGGACTTCCCACGGGGTCACCCATCCTCGTACTACTCTCGCCCAAGCACGCTTAACCTCGAGATGTGATGGGTTCCGGTGCATTAGTGCTAGTATGATCGCACCCGTTTAATTCGATGTGCATGATTATTTTGTTCGTACGGCGCACATGGACTTAAAATTTATAAAACATACCAACGCATCGCTCGGATACTATTCCGACGCCTGAACACCGGTTTTTTAATGCGCAATTTTACAGCTCATAATTTCAACAACGTAACATAAAATGCCAAAACTACTCTAGTGGGTAGTTTTTTAAAGAAATTTTAAATTCTCAAATCCATAGGTGTTTAGGAGGAAAATTAAACATATTTATATTTCGTTGAATTAATAGGATAATGATATTTTTAAGAGTAAAAAATGGGTGCAACACGAGACTTCCCACGGGGTCACCCATCCTCGTACTGCGCTCGCCCAACGCGCTTAACTTCAGAGTTGTGATGGGATCCCGTGCATTAGTGCTGGTATAATTGCATCCGTTTAATTCGATGCGCATAATTTTCTTTTCGTACGGCGCACATGGACTGAAAATTAATAAAACATACCGGCGCGTCGCTCGGATATTATTCCGACGCATGAACACTGGTTTTTCAATGCGCAATCTTACAACTCTCATAATTTCAACAACGTAACATCAAACGCCAAAACTAATCTAGTGGGTAGTTTTTTGAAGAAATTTTAAATTCTCGAAATCCATAGGTGTTTAGGAGGAAAATTAAAATATTTATATTTCGTTGAATTAATAGGCTAATGATATTTTTAAGAGTGGTGCAACACGAGGACTTCCCACGGGGTCACCCATCCTCGTACTACTCTCGCCCAAGCACGCTTAACCTCGGAGATGTGATGGGTTCCGGTGCATTAGTGCTAGTATGATCGCACCCGTTTAATTCGATGTGCATGATTATTTTGTTCGTACGGCGCACATGGACTTAAATTTATAAAACATACCAACGCATCGCTCGGATACTATTCCGACGCCTGAACACCGGTTTTTTAATGCGCAATTTTACAGCTCATAATTTCAACAACGTAACATAAAATGCCAAAACTACTCTAGTGGGTAGTTTTTTAAAGAAATTTTAAATTCTCAAAATCCATAGGTGTTTAGGAGGAAAATTAAACATATTTATATTTCGTTGAATTAATAGGATAATGATATTTTTAAGAGTAAAAAATGGGTGCAACACGAGGACTTCCCACGGGGTCACCCATCCTCGTACTGCGCTCGCCCAAGCGCGCTTAACTTCAGAGTTGTGATGGGATCCCGTGCATTAGTGCTGGTATAATGCATCCGTTTAATTCGATGCGCATAATTTTCTTTTCGTACGGCGCACATGGACTGAAAATTAATAAAACATACCGGCGCGTCGCTCGGATATTATTCCGACGCATGAACACTGGTTTTTCAATGCGCAATCTTACAACTCTCATAATTTCAACAACGTAACATCAAACGCCAAAACTAATCTAGTGGGTAGTTTTTTGAAGAAATTTTAAATTCTCGAAATCCATAGGTGTTTAGGAGGAAAATTAAAAATATTTATATTTCGTTGAATTAATAGGCTAATGATATTTTTAAGAGTGGGTGCAACACGAGGACTTCCCACGGGGTCACCCATCCTCGTACTACTCTCGCCCAAGCACGCTTAACCTCGGAGATGTGATGGGTTCCGGTGCATTAGTGCTAGTATGATCGCACCCGTTTAATTCGATGTGCATGATTATTTTGTTCGTACGGCGCACATGGACTTAAAATTTATAAAACATACCAACGCATCGCTCGGATACTATTCCGACGCCTGAACACCGGTTTTTTAATGCGCAATTTTACAGCTCATAATTTCAACAACGTAACATAAAATGCCAAAACTACTCTAGTGGGTAGTTTTTTAAAGAAATTTTAAATTCTCGAAATCCATAGGTGTTTAGGAGGAAAATTAAAAATATTTATATTTCGTTGAATTAATAGGCTAATGATATTTTTAAGAGTGGGTGCAACACGAGGACTTCCCACGGGGTCACCCATCCTCGTACTGCGCTCGCCCAAGCGCGCTTAACTTCAGAGTTGTGATGGGATCCCGTGCATTAGTGCTGGTATAATTGCATCCGTTTAATTCGATGCGCATAATTTTCTTTTCGTACGGCGCACATGGACTGAAAATTAATAAAACATACCGGCGCGTCGCTCGGATATTATTCCGACGCATGAACACTGGTTTTTCAATGCGCAATCTTACAACTCTCATAATTTCAACAACGTAACATCAAACGCCAAAACTAATCTAGTGGGTAGTTTTTTGAAGAAATTTTAAATTCTCGAAATCCATAGGTGTTTAGGAGGAAAATTAAAAATATTTATATTTCGTTGAATTAATAGGCTAATGATATTTTTAAGAGTGGGTGCAACACGAGGACTTCCCACGGGGTCACCCATCCTCGTACTACTCTCGCCCAAGCACGCTTAACCTCGGAGATGTGATGGGTTCCGGTGCATTAGTGCTAGTATGATCGCACCCGTTTAATTCGATGTGCATGATTATTTTGTTCGTACGGCGCACATGGACTTAAAATTTATAAAACATACCAACGCATCGCTCGGATACTATTCCGACGCCTGAACACCGGTTTTTTAATGCGCAATTTTACAGCTCATAATTTCAACAACGTAACATAAAATGCCAAAACTACTCTAGTGGGTAGTTTTTTAAAGAAATTTTAAATTCTCAAATCCATAGGTGTTTAGGAGGAAAATTAAACATATTTATATTTCGTTGAATTAATAGGATAATGATATTTTTAAGAGTAAAAAAATGGGTGCAACACGAGGACTTCCCACGGGGTCACCCATCCTCGTACTGCGCTCGCCCAAGCGCGCTTAACTTCAGAGTTGTGATGGGATCCCGTGCATTAGTGCTGGTATAATTGCATCCGTTTAATTCGATGCGCATAATTTTCTTTTCGTACGGCGCACATGGACTGAAAATTAATAAAACATACCGGCGCGTCGCTCGGATATTATTCCGACGCATGAACACTGGTTTTTCAATGCGCAATCTTACAACTCTCATAATTTCAACAACGTAACATCAAACGCCAAAACTAATCTAGTGGGTAGTTTTTTGAAGAAATTTTAAATTCTCGAAATCCATAGGTGTTTAGGAAAAATTAAAATATTTATATTTCGTTGAATTAATAGGCTAATGATATTTTTAAGAGTGGGTGCAACACGAGGACTTCCCACGGGTCACCCATCCTCGTACTACTCTCGCCCAAGCACGCTTAACCTCGAGATGTGATGGGTTCCGGTGCATTAGTGCTAGTATGATCGCACCCGTTTAATTCGATGTGCATGATTATTTTGTTCGTACGGCGCACATGGACTTAAAATTTATAAAACATACCAACGCATCGCTCGGATACTATTCCGACGCCTGAACACCGGTTTTTTTAATGCGCAATTTTACAGCTCATAATTTCAACAACGTAACATAAAATGCCAAAACTACTCTAGTGGGTAGTTTTTTAAAGAAATTTTAAATTCTCAAAATCCATAGGTGTTTAGGAGGAAAATTAAACATATTTATATTTCGTTGAATTAATAGGATAATGATATTTTTAAGAGTAAAAAAATGGGTGCAACACGAGGACTTCCCACGGGGTCACCCATCCTCGTACTGCGCTCGCCCAAGCGCGCTTAACTTCAGAGTTGTGATGGGATCCCGTGCATTAGTGCTGGTATAATTGCATCCGTTTAATTCGATGCGCATAATTTTCTTTTCGTACGGCGCACATGGACTGAAATTGATAAAACATACAGGCGCATCGCTCGGATACTATTCTGACGCCTGAACACTGGTTTTTCAATGCGCAATCTTACAACTCTCATAATTTCAACAACGTAACATCAAACGCCAAAACTAATCTAGTGGGTAGTTTTTTGAAGAAATTTTAAATTCTCGAAATCCATAGGTGTTTAGGAGGAAAATTAAAAATATTTATATTTCGTTGAATTAATAGGCTAATGATATTTTTAAGAGTGGGTGCAACACGAGGACTTCCCACGGGGTCACCCATCCTCGTACTACTCTCGCCCAAGCACGCTTAACCTCGGAGATGTGATGGGTTCCGGTGCATTAGTGCTAGTATGATCGCACCCGTTTAATTCGATGTGCATGATTATTTTGTTCGTACGGCGCACATGGACTTAAAATTTATAAAACATACCAACGCATCGCTCGGATACTATTCCGACGCCTGAACACTGGTTTTTTAATGCGCAATTTTACAACTCATAATTTCAACAACGTAACATAAAATGCCAAAACTACTCTAGTGGGTAGTTTTTTAAAGAAATTTTAAATTCTCGAAATCCATAGGTGTTTAGGAGGAAAATTAAACATATTTATATTTCGTTGAATTAATAGGATAATGATATTTTTAAGAGTAAAAAAATGGGTGCAACACGAGGACTTCCCACGGGGTCACCCATCCTCGTACTGCGCTCGCCCAAGCGCGCTTAACTTCAGAGTTGTGATGGGATCCCGTGCATTAGTGCTGGTATAATTGCATCCGTTTAATTCGATGCGCATAATTTTCTTTTCGTACGGCGCACATGGACTGAAAATTAAAAACATACCGGCGCGTCGCTCGGATATTATTCCGACGCATGAACACTGGTTTTTCAATGCGCAATCTTACAACTCTCATAATTTCAACAACGTAACATCAAACGCCAAAACTAATCTAGTGGGTAGTTTTTTGAAGAAATTTAAATTCTCGAAATCCATAGGTGTTTAGGAGGAAATTAAAAATATTTATATTTCGTTGAATTAATAGGCTAATGATATTTTTAAGAGTGGGTGCAACACGAGGACTTCCCACGGGTCACCCATCCTCGTACTACTCTCGCCCAAGCACGCTTAACCTCGAGATGTGATGGGTTCCGGTGCATTAGTGCTAGTATGATCGCACCCGTTTAATTCGTGCATGATTATTTTTGTTCGTACGGCGCACATGGACTTAAAATTTATAAAACATACCAACGCATCGCTCGGATACTATTCCGACGCCTGAACACCGGTTTTTTAATGCGCAATTTTACAGCTCATAATTTCAACAACGTAACATAAAATGCCAAAACTACTCTAGTGGGTAGTTTTTTAAAGAATATTTAAATTCTCGAAATCCATAGGTGTTTAGGAGGAAAATTAAACATATTTATATTTCGTTGAATTAATAGGATAATGATATTTTTAAGAGTAAAAAAATGGGTGCAACACGAGGACTTCCCACGGGGTCACCCATCCTCGTACTGCGCTCGCCCAAGCGCGCTTAACTTCAGAGTTGTGATGGGATCCCGTGCATTAGTGCTGGTATATTGCATCCGTTTAATTCGATTCGCATATTTTCTTTTCGTACGGCGCACATGGACTGAAAATTAATAAACATACCGGCGCGTCGCTCGGATATATTCCGACGCATGAACACTGGTTTTTCAATGCGCAATCTTACAACTCTCATAATTTCAACAACGTAACATCAAACGCCAAAACTAATCTAGTGGGTAGTTTTTTGAAGAAATTTTAAATTCTCGAAATCCATAGGTGTTTAGGAGGAAAATTAAAAATATTTATATTTCGTTGAATTAATAGGCTAATGATATTTTTAAGAGTGGGTGCAACACGAGGACTTCCCACGGGGTCACCCATCCTCGTACTACTCTCGCCCAAGCACGCTTAACCTCGGAGATGTGATGGGTTCATTAGTGCTAGTATGATCGCACCCGTTTAATTCGATGTGCATGATTATTTTGTTCGTACGGCGCACATGGACTTAAAATTTATAAAACATACCAACGCATCGCTCGGATACTATTCCGACGCCTGAACACCGGTTTTTTAATGCGCAATTTTACAGCTCATAATTTCAACAACGTAACATAAAATGCCAAAACTACTCTAGTGGGTAGTTTTTTAAAGAAATTTTAAATTCTCAAAATCCATAGGTGTTTAGGAGGAAAATTAAACATATTTATATTTCGTTGAATTAATAGGATAATGATATTTTTAAGAGTAAAAAAATGGGTGCAACACGAGGACTTCCCACGGGGTCACCCATCCTCGTACTGCGCTCGCCCAAGCGCGCTTAACTTCAGAGTTGTGATGGGATCCCGTGCATTAGTGCTGGTATAATTGCATCCGTTTAATTCGATGCGCATAATTTTCTTTTCGTACGGCGCACATGGACTGAAAATTAATAAAACATACCGGCGCGTCGCTCGGATATTATTCCGACGCATGAACACTGGATTTTCAATGCGCAATCTTACAACTCTCATAATTTCAACAACGTAACATCAAACGCCAAAACTAATCTAGTGGGTAGTTTTTTGAAGAAATTTTAAATTCTCGAAATCCATAGGTGTTTAGGAGGAAAATTAAAAATATTTATATTTCGTTGAATTAATAGGCTAATGATATTTTTAAGAGTGGGTGCAACACGAGGACTTCCCACGGGGTCACCCATCCTCGTACTACTCTCGCCCAAGCACGCTTAACCTCGGAGATGTGATGGGTTCATTAGTGCTAGTATGATCGCACCCGTTTAATTCGATGTGCATGATTATTTTGTTCGTACGGCGCACATGGACTTAAAATTTATAAAACATACCAACGCATCGCTCGGATACTATTCCGACGCCTGAACACCGGTTTTTTAATGCGCAATTTTACAGCTCATAATTTCAACAACGTAACATAAAATGCCAAAACTACTCTAGTGGGTAGTTTTTTAAAGAAATTTTAAATTCTCGAAATCCATAGGTGTTTAGGAGGAAAATTAAACATATTTATATTTCGTTGAATTAATAGGATAATGATATTTTTAAGAGTAAAAAAATGGGTGCAACACGAGGACTTCCCACGGGGTCACCCATCCTCGTACTGCGCTCGCCCAAGCGCGCTTAACTTCGGAGTTGTGATGGGATCCGGTGCATTAGTGCTGGTATGATCGCACCCGTTTAATTCGATGTGCATATTTTTTTTCGTACGGCGCACATGGACTGAAAATTAATAAAACATACCGCGCGTCGCTCGGATATTATTCCGACGCCTGAACACTGGTTTTTCAATGCGCAATCTTACATCTCATAATTTCAACAACGTAACATCAAACGCCAAAACTACTCTAGTGGGTAGTTTTTTAAAGAAATTTTAAATTCTCAAAATCCATAGGTGTTTAGGAGGAAAATTAAACATATTTATATTTCGTTGAATTAATAGGCTAATGATATTTTTAAGAGTGGGTGCAACACGAGGACTTCCCACGGGGTCACCCATCCTCGTACTACTCTCGCCCAAGCACGCTTAACCTCGGAGATGTGATGGGTTCCGGTGCATTAGTGCTAGTATGATCGCACCCGTTTAATTCGATGTGCATGATTATTTTGTTCGTACGGCGCACATGGACTTAAAATTTATAAAACATACCAACGCATCGCTCGGATACTATTCCGACGCCTGAACACCGGTTTTTTAATGCGCAATTTTACAGCTCATAATTTCAACAACGTAACATAAATGCCAAAACTACTCTAGTGGGTAGTTTTTTAAAGAAATTTTAAATTCTCAAAATCCATAGGTGTTTAGGAGGAAAATTAAAATATTTATATTTCGTTGAATTAATAGGCTAATGATATTTTTAAGAGTAAAAAATGGGTGCAACACGAGGACTTCCCACGGGGTCACCCATCCTCGTACTGCGCTCGCCCAAGCGCGCTTAACTCAGAGTTGATGGGATCCGTGCATTAGTGCTGGTATAATTGCACCCGTTTAATTCGATGCGCATATTTTCTTTTCGTACGGCGCACATGGACTGAAAATTAATAAAACATACCGGCGCATCGCTCGGATATTATTCCAACGCATGAACACTGGTTTTTCAATGCGCAATCTTACAACTCTCATAATTTCAACAACGTAACATCAAACGCCAAAACTAATCTAGTGGGTAGTTTTTGAAGAAATTTTAAATTCTCGAAATCCATAGGTGTTTAGGAGGAAAATTAAAATATTTATATTTCGTTGAATTAATAGGCTAATGATATTTTTAAGAGTGGGTGCAACACGAGGACTTCCCACGGGGTCACCCATCCTCGTACTACTCTCGCTCGCCCAAGCACGCTTAACTCGAGTGTGATGGGTCCCGTGCATTAGTGCTGTATAATTGCACCGTTTAATTCGATGTGCATATTTTTTTTCGTACGGCGCACATGGACTGAAAATTATAAAACATACCAACGCATCGCTCGGATACTATTCCGACGCCTGAACACCGGTTTTTTAATGCGCAATTTTACAGCTCATAATTTCAACAACGTAACATCAAACGCCAAAACTAATCTAGTGGGTAGTTTTTTAAAGAAATTTTAAATTCTCGAAATCCATAGGTGTTTAGGAGGAAAATTAAAAATATTTATATTTCGTTGAATTAATAGGCTAATGATATTTTTAAGAGTGGGTGCAACACGAGGACTTCCCACGGGGTCACCCATCCTCGTACTACTCTCGCCCAAGCACGCTTAACCTCGGAGATGTGATGGGTTCCGGTGCATTAGTGCTAGTATGATCGCACCCGTTTAATTCGATGTGCATGATTATTTTGTTCGTACGGCGCACATGGACTTAAAATTTATAAAACATACCAACGCATCGCTCGGATACTATTCCGACGCCTGAACACCGGTTTTTTAATGCGCAATTTTACAGCTCATAATTTCAACAACGTAACATAAAATGCCAAAACTACTCTAGTGGGTAGTTTTTTAAAGAAATTTTAAATTCTCAAATCCATAGGTGTTTAGGAGGAAAATTAAACATATTATATTTCGTTGAATTAATAGGATAATGATATTTTTAAGAGTAAAAAATGGGTGCAACACGAGGACTTCCCACGGGTCACCCATCCTCGTACTGCGCTCGCCCAAGCGCGCTTAACTTCAGAGTTGTGATGGGATCCCGTGCATTAGTGCTGGTATAATTGCATCCGTTTAATTCGATGCGCATAATTTTCTTTTCGTACGGCGCACATGGACTGAAAATTAATAAAACATACCGGCGCGTCGCTCGGATATTATTCCGACGCATGAACACTGGTTTTTCAATGCGCAATCTTACAACTCTCATAATTTCAACAACGTAACATCAAACGCCAAAACTAATCTAGTGGGTAGTTTTTTGAAGAAATTTTAAATTCTCGAAATCCATAGGTGTTTAGGAGGAAAATTAAAAATATTTATATTTCGTTGAATTAATAGGCTAATGATATTTTTAAGAGTGGGTGCAACACGAGGACTTCCCACGGGGTCACCCATCCTCGTACTACTCTCGCCCAAGCACGCTTAACCTCGGAGATGTGATGGGTTCCGGTGCATTAGTGCTAGTATGATCGCACCCGTTTAATTCGATGTGCATGATTATTTTGTTCGTACGGCGCACATGGACTTAAAATTTATAAAACATACCAACGCATCGCTCGGATACTATTCCGACGCCTGAACACCGGTTTTTTAATGCGCAATTTTACAGCTCATAATTTCAACAACGTAACATAAAATGCCAAAACTACTCTAGTGGGTAGTTTTTTAAAGAAATTTTAAATTCTCAAAATCCATAGGTGTTTAGGAGGAAAATTAAACATATTTATATTTCGTTGAATTAATAGGATAATGATATTTTTAAGAGTAAAAAAATGGGTGCAACACGAGGACTTCCCACGGGGTCACCCATCCTCGTACTGCGCTCGCCCAAGCGCGCTTAACTTCAGAGTTGTGATGGGATCCCGTGCATTAGTGCTGGTATAATTGCATCCGTTTAATTCGATGCGCATAATTTTCTTTTCGTACGGCGCACATGGACTGAAAATTAATAAAACATACCGGCGCGTCGCTCGGATATTATTCCGACGCATGAACACTGGTTTTTCAATGCGCAATCTTACAACTCTCATAATTTCAACAACGTAACATCAAACGCCAAAACTAATCTAGTGGGTAGTTTTTTGAAGAAATTTTAAATTCTCGAAATCCATAGGTGTTTAGGAGGAAAATTAAAAATATTTATATTTCGTTGAATTAATAGGCTAATGATATTTTTAAGAGTGGGTGCAACACGAGGACTTCCCACGGGGTCACCCATCCTCGTACTACTCTCGCCCAAGCACGCTTAACCTCGGAGATGTGATGGGTTCCGGTGCATTAGTGCTAGTATGATCGCACCCGTTTAATTCGATGTGCATGATTATTTTGTTCGTACGGCGCACATGGACTTAAAATTTATAAAACATACCAACGCATCGCTCGGATACTATTCCGACGCCTGAACACCGGTTTTTTAATGCGCAATTTTACAGCTCATAATTTCAACAACGTAACATAAAATGCCAAAACTACTCTAGTGGGTAGTTTTTTAAAGAAATTTTAAATTCTCAAAATCCATAGGTGTTTAGGAGGAAAATTAAACATATTATATTTCGTTGAATTAATAGGATAATGATATTTTTAAGAGTAAAAAAATGGGTGCAACACGAGGACTTCCCACGGGGTCACCCATCCTCGTACTGCGCTCGCCCAAGCGCGCTTAACTTCAGAGTTGTGATGGGATCCCGTGCATTAGTGCTGGTATAATTGCATCCGTTTAATTCGATGCGCATAATTTTCTTTTCGTACGGCGCACATGGACTGAAAATTAATAAAACATACCGGCGCGTCGCTCGGATATTATTCCGACGCATGAACACTGGTTTTTCAATGCGCAATCTTACAACTCTCATAATTTCAACAACGTAACATCAAACGCCAAAACTAATCTAGTGGGTAGTTTTTTGAAGAAATTTTAAATTCTCGAAATCCATAGGTGTTTAGGAGGAAAATTAAAAATATTTATATTTCGTTGAATTAATAGGCTAATGATATTTTTAAGAGTGGGTGCAACACGAGGACTTCCCACGGGGTCACCCATCCTCGTACTACTCTCGCCCAAGCACGCTTAACCTCGGAGATGTGATGGGTTCCGGTGCATTAGTGCTAGTATGATCGCACCCGTTTAATTCGATGTGCATGATTATTTTGTTCGTACGGCGCACATGGACTTAAAATTTATAAAACATACCAACGCATCGCTCGGATACTATTCCGACGCCTGAACACCGGTTTTTTAATGCGCAATTTTACAGCTCATAATTTCAACAACGTAACATAAAATGCCAAAACTACTCTAGTGGGTAGTTTTTTAAAGAAATTTTAAATTCTCAAAATCCATAGGTGTTTAGGAGGAAAATTAAACATATTAATATTTCGTTGAATTAATAGGATAATGATATTTTTAAGAGTAAAAAAATGGGTGCAACACGAGGACTTCCCACGGGGTCACCCATCCTCGTACTGCGCTCGCCCAAGCGCGCTTAACTTCAGAGTTGTGATGGGATCCCGTGCATTAGTGCTGGTATAATTGCATCCGTTTAATTCGATGCGCATAATTTTCTTTTCGTACGGCGCACATGGACTGAAAATTAATAAAACATACCGGCGCGTCGCTCGGATATTATTCCGACGCATGAACACTGGTTTTTCAATGCGCAATCTTACAACTCTCATAATTTCAACAACGTAACATCAAACGCCAAAACTAATCTAGTGGGTAGTTTTTTGAAGAAATTTTAAATTCTCGAAATCCATAGGTGTTTAGGAGGAAAATTAAAAATATTTATATTTCGTTGAATTAATAGGCTAATGATATTTTTAAGAGTGGGTGCAACACGAGGACTTCCCACGGGGTCACCCATCCTCGTACTACTCTCGCCCAAGCACGCTTAACCTCGGAGATGTGATGGGTTCCGGTGCATTAGTGCTAGTATGATCGCACCCGTTTAATTCGATGTGCATGATTATTTTGTTCGTACGGCGCACATGGACTTAAAATTTATAAAACATACCAACGCATCGCTCGGATACTATTCCGACGCCTGAACACCGGTTTTTTAATGCGCAATTTTACAGCTCATAATTTCAACAACGTAACATAAAATGCCAAAACTACTCTAGTGGGTAGTTTTTTAAAGAAATTTTAAATTCTCAAAATCCATAGGTGTTTAGGAGGAAAATTAAACATATTTATATTTCGTTGAATTAATAGGATAATGATATTTTTAAGAGTAAAAAAATGGGTGCAACACGAGGACTTCCCACGGGGTCACCCATCCTCGTACTGCGCTCGCCCAAGCGCGCTTAACTTCAGAGTTGTGATGGGATCCCGTGCATTAGTGCTGGTATAATTGCATCCGTTTAATTCGATGCGCATAATTTTCTTTTCGTACGGCGCACATGGACTGAAAATTAATAAAACATACCGGCGCGTCGCTCGGATATTATTCCGACGCATGAACACTGGTTTTTCAATGCGCAATCTTACAACTCTCATAATTTCAACAACGTAACATCAAACGCCAAAACTAATCTAGTGGGTAGTTTTTTGAAGAAATTTTAAATTCTCGAAATCCATAGGTGTTTAGGAGGAAAATTAAAAATATTTATATTTCGTTGAATTAATAGGCTAATGATATTTTTAAGAGTGGGTGCAACACGAGGACTTCCCACGGGGTCACCCATCCTCGTACTACTCTCGCCCAAGCACGCTTAACCTCGGAGATGTGATGGGTTCCGGTGCATTAGTGCTAGTATGATCGCACCCGTTTAATTCGATGTGCATGATTATTTTGTTCGTACGGCGCACATGGACTTAAAATTTATAAAACATACCAACGCATCGCTCGGATACTATTCCGACGCCTGAACACCGGTTTTTTAATGCGCAATTTTACAGCTCATAATTTCAACAACGTAACATAAAATGCCAAAACTACTCTAGTGGGTAGTTTTTTAAAGAAATTTTAAATTCTCAAAATCCATAGGTGTTTAGGAGGAAAATTAAACATATTTATATTTCGTTGAATTAATAGGATAATGATATTTTTAAGAGTAAAAAAATGGGTGCAACACGAGGACTTCCCACGGGGTCACCCATCCTCGTACTGCGCTCGCCCAAGCGCGCTTAACTTCAGAGTTGTGATGGGATCCCGTGCATTAGTGCTGGTATAATTGCATCCGTTTAATTCGATGCGCATAATTTTCTTTTCGTACGGCGCACATGGACTGAAAATTAATAAAACATACCGGCGCGTCGCTCGGATATTATTCCGACGCATGAACACTGGTTTTTCAATGCGCAATCTTACAACTCTCATAATTTCAACAACGTAACATCAAACGCCAAAACTAATCTAGTGGGTAGTTTTTTGAAGAAATTTTAAATTCTCGAAATCCATAGGTGTTTAGGAGGAAAATTAAAAATATTTATATTTCGTTGAATTAATAGGCTAATGATATTTTTAAGAGTGGGTGCAACACGAGGACTTCCCACGGGGTCACCCATCCTCGTACTACTCTCGCCCAAGCACGCTTAACCTCGGAGATGTGATGGGTTCCGGTGCATTAGTGCTAGTATGATCGCACCCGTTTAATTCGATGTGCATGATTATTTTGTTCGTACGGCGCACATGGACTTAAAATTTATAAAACATACCAACGCATCGCTCGGATACTATTCCGACGCCTGAACACCGGTTTTTTAATGCGCAATTTTACAGCTCATAATTTCAACAACGTAACATAAAATGCCAAAACTACTCTAGTGGGTAGTTTTTTAAAGAAATTTTAAATTCTCAAAATCCATAGGTGTTTAGGAGGAAAATTAAACATATTTATATTTCGTTGAATTAATAGGATAATGATATTTTTAAGAGTAAAAAAATGGGTGCAACACGAGGACTTCCCACGGGGTCACCCATCCTCGTACTGCGCTCGCCCAAGCGCGCTTAACTTCAGAGTTGTGATGGGATCCCGTGCATTAGTGCTGGTATAATTGCATCCGTTTAATTCGATGCGCATAATTTTCTTTTCGTACGGCGCACATGGACTGAAAATTAATAAAACATACCGGCGCGTCGCTCGGATATTATTCCGACGCATGAACACTGGTTTTTCAATGCGCAATCTTACAACTCTCATAATTTCAACAACGTAACATCAAACGCCAAAACTAATCTAGTGGGTAGTTTTTTGAAGAAATTTTAAATTCTCGAAATCCATAGGTGTTTAGGAGGAAAATTAAAAATATTTATATTTCGTTGAATTAATAGGCTAATGATATTTTTAAGAGTGGGTGCAACACGAGGACTTCCCACGGGGTCACCCATCCTCGTACTACTCTCGCCCAAGCACGCTTAACCTCGGAGATGTGATGGGTTCCGGTGCATTAGTGCTAGTATGATCGCACCCGTTTAATTCGATGTGCATGATTATTTTGTTCGTACGGCGCACATGGACTTAAAATTTATAAAACATACCAACGCATCGCTCGGATACTATTCCGACGCCTGAACACCGGTTTTTTAATGCGCAATTTTACAGCTCATAATTTCAACAACGTAACATAAAATGCCAAAACTACTCTAGTGGGTAGTTTTTTAAAGAAATTTTAAATTCTCAAAATCCATAGGTGTTTAGGAGGAAAATTAAACATATTAATATTTCGTTGAATTAATAGGATAATGATATTTTTAAGAGTAAAAAAATGGGTGCAACACGAGGACTTCCCACGGGGTCACCCATCCTCGTACTGCGCTCGCCCAAGCGCGCTTAACTTCAGAGTTGTGATGGGATCCCGTGCATTAGTGCTGGTATAATTGCATCCGTTTAATTCGATGCGCATAATTTTCTTTTCGTACGGCGCACATGGACTGAAAATTAATAAAACATACCGGCGCGTCGCTCGGATATTATTCCGACGCATGAACACTGGTTTTTCAATGCGCAATCTTACAACTCTCATAATTTCAACAACGTAACATCAAACGCCAAAACTAATCTAGTGGGTAGTTTTTTGAAGAAATTTTAAATTCTCGAAATCCATAGGTGTTTAGGAGGAAAATTAAAAATATTTATATTTCGTTGAATTAATAGGCTAATGATATTTTTAAGAGTGGGTGCAACACGAGGACTTCCCACGGGGTCACCCATCCTCGTACTACTCTCGCCCAAGCACGCTTAACCTCGGAGATGTGATGGGTTCCGGTGCATTAGTGCTAGTATGATCGCACCCGTTTAATTCGATGTGCATGATTATTTTGTTCGTACGGCGCACATGGACTTAAAATTTATAAAACATACCAACGCATCGCTCGGATACTATTCCGACGCCTGAACACCGGTTTTTTAATGCGCAATTTTACAGCTCATAATTTCAACAACGTAACATAAAATGCCAAAACTACTCTAGTGGGTAGTTTTTTAAAGAAATTTTAAATTCTCAAAATCCATAGGTGTTTAGGAGGAAAATTAAACATATTATATTTCGTTGAATTAATAGGATAATGATATTTTTAAGAGTAAAAAAATGGGTGCAACACGAGGACTTCCCACGGGGTCACCCATCCTCGTACTGCGCTCGCCCAAGCGCGCTTAACTTCAGAGTTGTGATGGGATCCCGTGCATTAGTGCTGGTATAATTGCATCCGTTTAATTCGATGCGCATAATTTTCTTTTCGTACGGCGCACATGGACTGAAAATTAATAAAACATACCGGCGCGTCGCTCGGATATTATTCCGACGCATGAACACTGGTTTTTCAATGCGCAATCTTACAACTCTCATAATTTCAACAACGTAACATCAAACGCCAAAACTAATCTAGTGGGTAGTTTTTTGAAGAAATTTTAAATTCTCGAAATCCATAGGTGTTTAGGAGGAAAATTAAAAATATTTATATTTCGTTGAATTAATAGGCTAATGATATTTTTAAGAGTGGGTGCAACACGAGGACTTCCCACGGGGTCACCCATCCTCGTACTACTCTCGCCCAAGCACGCTTAACCTCGGAGATGTGATGGGTTCCGGTGCATTAGTGCTAGTATGATCGCACCCGTTTAATTCGATGTGCATGATTATTTTGTTCGTACGGCGCACATGGACTTAAAATTTATAAAACATACCAACGCATCGCTCGGATACTATTCCGACGCCTGAACACCGGTTTTTTAATGCGCAATTTTACAGCTCATAATTTCAACAACGTAACATAAAATGCCAAAACTACTCTAGTGGGTAGTTTTTTAAAGAAATTTTAAATTCTCAAAATCCATAGGTGTTTAGGAGGAAAATTAAACATATTAATATTTCGTTGAATTAATAGGATAATGATATTTTTAAGAGTAAAAAAATGGGTGCAACACGAGGACTTCCCACGGGGTCACCCATCCTCGTACTGCGCTCGCCCAAGCGCGCTTAACTTCAGAGTTGTGATGGGATCCCGTGCATTAGTGCTGGTATAATTGCATCCGTTTAATTCGATGCGCATAATTTTCTTTTCGTACGGCGCACATGGACTGAAAATTAATAAAACATACCGGCGCGTCGCTCGGATATTATTCCGACGCATGAACACTGGTTTTTCAATGCGCAATCTTACAACTCTCATAATTTCAACAACGTAACATCAAACGCCAAAACTAATCTAGTGGGTAGTTTTTTGAAGAAATTTTAAATTCTCGAAATCCATAGGTGTTTAGGAGGAAAATTAAAAATATTTATATTTCGTTGAATTAATAGGCTAATGATATTTTTAAGAGTGGGTGCAACACGAGGACTTCCCACGGGGTCACCCATCCTCGTACTACTCTCGCCCAAGCACGCTTAACCTCGGAGATGTGATGGGTTCCGGTGCATTAGTGCTAGTATGATCGCACCCGTTTAATTCGATGTGCATGATTATTTTGTTCGTACGGCGCACATGGACTTAAAATTTATAAAACATACCAACGCATCGCTCGGATACTATTCCGACGCCTGAACACCGGTTTTTTAATGCGCAATTTTACAGCTCATAATTTCAACAACGTAACATAAAATGCCAAAACTACTCTAGTGGGTAGTTTTTTAAAGAAATTTTAAATTCTCAAAATCCATAGGTGTTTAGGAGGAAAATTAAACATATTATATTTCGTTGAATTAATAGGATAATGATATTTTTAAGAGTAAAAAAATGGGTGCAACACGAGGACTTCCCACGGGGTCACCCATCCTCGTACTGCGCTCGCCCAAGCGCGCTTAACTTCAGAGTTGTGATGGGATCCCGTGCATTAGTGCTGGTATAATTGCATCCGTTTAATTCGATGCGCATAATTTTCTTTTCGTACGGCGCACATGGACTGAAAATTAATAAAACATACCGGCGCGTCGCTCGGATATTATTCCGACGCATGAACACTGGTTTTTCAATGCGCAATCTTACAACTCTCATAATTTCAACAACGTAACATCAAACGCCAAAACTAATCTAGTGGGTAGTTTTTTGAAGAAATTTTAAATTCTCGAAATCCATAGGTGTTTAGGAGGAAAATTAAAAATATTTATATTTCGTTGAATTAATAGGCTAATGATATTTTTAAGAGTGGGTGCAACACGAGGACTTCCCACGGGGTCACCCATCCTCGTACTACTCTCGCCCAAGCACGCTTAACCTCGGAGATGTGATGGGTTCCGGTGCATTAGTGCTAGTATGATCGCACCCGTTTAATTCGATGTGCATGATTATTTTGTTCGTACGGCGCACATGGACTTAAAATTTATAAAACATACCAACGCATCGCTCGGATACTATTCCGACGCCTGAACACCGGTTTTTTAATGCGCAATTTTACAGCTCATAATTTCAACAACGTAACATAAAATGCCAAAACTACTCTAGTGGGTAGTTTTTTAAAGAAATTTTAAATTCTCAAAATCCATAGGTGTTTAGGAGGAAAATTAAACATATTTATATTTCGTTGAATTAATAGGATAATGATATTTTTAAGAGTAAAAAAATGGGTGCAACACGAGGACTTCCCACGGGGTCACCCATCCTCGTACTGCGCTCGCCCAAGCGCGCTTAACTTCAGAGTTGTGATGGGATCCCGTGCATTAGTGCTGGTATAATTGCATCCGTTTAATTCGATGCGCATAATTTTCTTTTCGTACGGCGCACATGGACTGAAAATTAATAAAACATACCGGCGCGTCGCTCGGATATTATTCCGACGCATGAACACTGGTTTTTCAATGCGCAATCTTACAACTCTCATAATTTCAACAACGTAACATCAAACGCCAAAACTAATCTAGTGGGTAGTTTTTTGAAGAAATTTTAAATTCTCGAAATCCATAGGTGTTTAGGAGGAAAATTAAAAATATTTATATTTCGTTGAATTAATAGGCTAATGATATTTTTAAGAGTGGGTGCAACACGAGGACTTCCCACGGGGTCACCCATCCTCGTACTACTCTCGCCCAAGCACGCTTAACCTCGGAGATGTGATGGGTTCCGGTGCATTAGTGCTAGTATGATCGCACCCGTTTAATTCGATGTGCATGATTATTTTGTTCGTACGGCGCACATGGACTTAAAATTTATAAAACATACCAACGCATCGCTCGGATACTATTCCGACGCCTGAACACCGGTTTTTTAATGCGCAATTTTACAGCTCATAATTTCAACAACGTAACATAAAATGCCAAAACTACTCTAGTGGGTAGTTTTTTAAAGAAATTTTAAATTCTCAAAATCCATAGGTGTTTAGGAGGAAAATTAAACATATTTATATTTCGTTGAATTAATAGGATAATGATATTTTTAAGAGTAAAAAAATGGGTGCAACACGAGGACTTCCCACGGGGTCACCCATCCTCGTACTGCGCTCGCCCAAGCGCGCTTAACTTCAGAGTTGTGATGGGATCCCGTGCATTAGTGCTGGTATAATTGCATCCGTTTAATTCGATGCGCATAATTTTCTTTTCGTACGGCGCACATGGACTGAAAATTAATAAAACATACCGGCGCGTCGCTCGGATATTATTCCGACGCATGAACACTGGTTTTTCAATGCGCAATCTTACAACTCTCATAATTTCAACAACGTAACATCAAACGCCAAAACTAATCTAGTGGGTAGTTTTTTGAAGAAATTTTAAATTCTCGAAATCCATAGGTGTTTAGGAGGAAAATTAAAAATATTTATATTTCGTTGAATTAATAGGCTAATGATATTTTTAAGAGTGGGTGCAACACGAGGACTTCCCACGGGGTCACCCATCCTCGTACTACTCTCGCCCAAGCACGCTTAACCTCGGAGATGTGATGGGTTCCGGTGCATTAGTGCTAGTATGATCGCACCCGTTTAATTCGATGTGCATGATTATTTTGTTCGTACGGCGCACATGGACTTAAAATTTATAAAACATACCAACGCATCGCTCGGATACTATTCCGACGCCTGAACACCGGTTTTTTAATGCGCAATTTTACAGCTCATAATTTCAACAACGTAACATAAAATGCCAAAACTACTCTAGTGGGTAGTTTTTTAAAGAAATTTTAAATTCTCAAAATCCATAGGTGTTTAGGAGGAAAATTAAACATATTAATATTTCGTTGAATTAATAGGATAATGATATTTTTAAGAGTAAAAAAATGGGTGCAACACGAGGACTTCCCACGGGGTCACCCATCCTCGTACTGCGCTCGCCCAAGCGCGCTTAACTTCAGAGTTGTGATGGGATCCCGTGCATTAGTGCTGGTATAATTGCATCCGTTTAATTCGATGCGCATAATTTTCTTTTCGTACGGCGCACATGGACTGAAAATTAATAAAACATACCGGCGCGTCGCTCGGATATTATTCCGACGCATGAACACTGGTTTTTCAATGCGCAATCTTACAACTCTCATAATTTCAACAACGTAACATCAAACGCCAAAACTAATCTAGTGGGTAGTTTTTTGAAGAAATTTTAAATTCTCGAAATCCATAGGTGTTTAGGAGGAAAATTAAAAATATTTATATTTCGTTGAATTAATAGGCTAATGATATTTTTAAGAGTGGGTGCAACACGAGGACTTCCCACGGGGTCACCCATCCTCGTACTACTCTCGCCCAAGCACGCTTAACCTCGGAGATGTGATGGGTTCCGGTGCATTAGTGCTAGTATGATCGCACCCGTTTAATTCGATGTGCATGATTATTTTGTTCGTACGGCGCACATGGACTTAAAATTTATAAAACATACCAACGCATCGCTCGGATACTATTCCGACGCCTGAACACCGGTTTTTTAATGCGCAATTTTACAGCTCATAATTTCAACAACGTAACATAAAATGCCAAAACTACTCTAGTGGGTAGTTTTTTAAAGAAATTTTAAATTCTCAAAATCCATAGGTGTTTAGGAGGAAAATTAAACATATTAATATTTCGTTGAATTAATAGGATAATGATATTTTTAAGAGTAAAAAAATGGGTGCAACACGAGGACTTCCCACGGGGTCACCCATCCTCGTACTGCGCTCGCCCAAGCGCGCTTAACTTCAGAGTTGTGATGGGATCCCGTGCATTAGTGCTGGTATAATTGCATCCGTTTAATTCGATGCGCATAATTTTCTTTTCGTACGGCGCACATGGACTGAAAATTAATAAAACATACCGGCGCGTCGCTCGGATATTATTCCGACGCATGAACACTGGTTTTTCAATGCGCAATCTTACAACTCTCATAATTTCAACAACGTAACATCAAACGCCAAAACTAATCTAGTGGGTAGTTTTTTGAAGAAATTTTAAATTCTCGAAATCCATAGGTGTTTAGGAGGAAAATTAAAAATATTTATATTTCGTTGAATTAATAGGCTAATGATATTTTTAAGAGTGGGTGCAACACGAGGACTTCCCACGGGGTCACCCATCCTCGTACTACTCTCGCCCAAGCACGCTTAACCTCGGAGATGTGATGGGTTCCGGTGCATTAGTGCTAGTATGATCGCACCCGTTTAATTCGATGTGCATGATTATTTTGTTCGTACGGCGCACATGGACTTAAAATTTATAAAACATACCAACGCATCGCTCGGATACTATTCCGACGCCTGAACACCGGTTTTTTAATGCGCAATTTTACAGCTCATAATTTCAACAACGTAACATAAAATGCCAAAACTACTCTAGTGGGTAGTTTTTTAAAGAAATTTTAAATTCTCAAAATCCATAGGTGTTTAGGAGGAAAATTAAACATATTAATATTTCGTTGAATTAATAGGATAATGATATTTTTAAGAGTAAAAAAATGGGTGCAACACGAGGACTTCCCACGGGGTCACCCATCCTCGTACTGCGCTCGCCCAAGCGCGCTTAACTTCAGAGTTGTGATGGGATCCCGTGCATTAGTGCTGGTATAATTGCATCCGTTTAATTCGATGCGCATAATTTTCTTTTCGTACGGCGCACATGGACTGAAAATTAATAAAACATACCGGCGCGTCGCTCGGATATTATTCCGACGCATGAACACTGGTTTTTCAATGCGCAATCTTACAACTCTCATAATTTCAACAACGTAACATCAAACGCCAAAACTAATCTAGTGGGTAGTTTTTTGAAGAAATTTTAAATTCTCGAAATCCATAGGTGTTTAGGAGGAAAATTAAAAATATTTATATTTCGTTGAATTAATAGGCTAATGATATTTTTAAGAGTGGGTGCAACACGAGGACTTCCCACGGGGTCACCCATCCTCGTACTACTCTCGCCCAAGCACGCTTAACCTCGGAGATGTGATGGGTTCCGGTGCATTAGTGCTAGTATGATCGCACCCGTTTAATTCGATGTGCATGATTATTTTGTTCGTACGGCGCACATGGACTTAAAATTTATAAAACATACCAACGCATCGCTCGGATACTATTCCGACGCCTGAACACCGGTTTTTTAATGCGCAATTTTACAGCTCATAATTTCAACAACGTAACATAAAATGCCAAAACTACTCTAGTGGGTAGTTTTTTAAAGAAATTTTAAATTCTCAAAATCCATAGGTGTTTAGGAGGAAAATTAAACATATTAATATTTCGTTGAATTAATAGGATAATGATATTTTTAAGAGTAAAAAAATGGGTGCAACACGAGGACTTCCCACGGGGTCACCCATCCTCGTACTGCGCTCGCCCAAGCGCGCTTAACTTCAGAGTTGTGATGGGATCCCGTGCATTAGTGCTGGTATAATTGCATCCGTTTAATTCGATGCGCATAATTTTCTTTTCGTACGGCGCACATGGACTGAAAATTAATAAAACATACCGGCGCGTCGCTCGGATATTATTCCGACGCATGAACACTGGTTTTTCAATGCGCAATCTTACAACTCTCATAATTTCAACAACGTAACATCAAACGCCAAAACTAATCTAGTGGGTAGTTTTTTGAAGAAATTTTAAATTCTCGAAATCCATAGGTGTTTAGGAGGAAAATTAAAAATATTTATATTTCGTTGAATTAATAGGCTAATGATATTTTTAAGAGTGGGTGCAACACGAGGACTTCCCACGGGGTCACCCATCCTCGTACTACTCTCGCCCAAGCACGCTTAACCTCGGAGATGTGATGGGTTCCGGTGCATTAGTGCTAGTATGATCGCACCCGTTTAATTCGATGTGCATGATTATTTTGTTCGTACGGCGCACATGGACTTAAAATTTATAAAACATACCAACGCATCGCTCGGATACTATTCCGACGCCTGAACACCGGTTTTTTAATGCGCAATTTTACAGCTCATAATTTCAACAACGTAACATAAAATGCCAAAACTACTCTAGTGGGTAGTTTTTTAAAGAAATTTTAAATTCTCAAAATCCATAGGTGTTTAGGAGGAAAATTAAACATATTTATATTTCGTTGAATTAATAGGATAATGATATTTTTAAGAGTAAAAAAATGGGTGCAACACGAGGACTTCCCACGGGGTCACCCATCCTCGTACTGCGCTCGCCCAAGCGCGCTTAACTTCAGAGTTGTGATGGGATCCCGTGCATTAGTGCTGGTATAATTGCATCCGTTTAATTCGATGCGCATAATTTTCTTTTCGTACGGCGCACATGGACTGAAAATTAATAAAACATACCGGCGCGTCGCTCGGATATTATTCCGACGCATGAACACTGGTTTTTCAATGCGCAATCTTACAACTCTCATAATTTCAACAACGTAACATCAAACGCCAAAACTAATCTAGTGGGTAGTTTTTTGAAGAAATTTTAAATTCTCGAAATCCATAGGTGTTTAGGAGGAAAATTAAAAATATTTATATTTCGTTGAATTAATAGGCTAATGATATTTTTAAGAGTGGGTGCAACACGAGGACTTCCCACGGGGTCACCCATCCTCGTACTACTCTCGCCCAAGCACGCTTAACCTCGGAGATGTGATGGGTTCCGGTGCATTAGTGCTAGTATGATCGCACCCGTTTAATTCGATGTGCATGATTATTTTGTTCGTACGGCGCACATGGACTTAAAATTTATAAAACATACCAACGCATCGCTCGGATACTATTCCGACGCCTGAACACCGGTTTTTTAATGCGCAATTTTACAGCTCATAATTTCAACAACGTAACATAAAATGCCAAAACTACTCTAGTGGGTAGTTTTTTAAAGAAATTTTAAATTCTCAAAATCCATAGGTGTTTAGGAGGAAAATTAAACATATTTATATTTCGTTGAATTAATAGGATAATGATATTTTTAAGAGTAAAAAAATGGGTGCAACACGAGGACTTCCCACGGGGTCACCCATCCTCGTACTGCGCTCGCCCAAGCGCGCTTAACTTCAGAGTTGTGATGGGATCCCGTGCATTAGTGCTGGTATAATTGCATCCGTTTAATTCGATGCGCATAATTTTCTTTTCGTACGGCGCACATGGACTGAAAATTAATAAAACATACCGGCGCGTCGCTCGGATATTATTCCGACGCATGAACACTGGTTTTTCAATGCGCAATCTTACAACTCTCATAATTTCAACAACGTAACATCAAACGCCAAAACTAATCTAGTGGGTAGTTTTTTGAAGAAATTTTAAATTCTCGAAATCCATAGGTGTTTAGGAGGAAAATTAAAAATATTTATATTTCGTTGAATTAATAGGCTAATGATATTTTTAAGAGTGGGTGCAACACGAGGACTTCCCACGGGGTCACCCATCCTCGTACTACTCTCGCCCAAGCACGCTTAACCTCGGAGATGTGATGGGTTCCGGTGCATTAGTGCTAGTATGATCGCACC
Organism: Lindernia subracemosa; assembly: GCA_028392965.1. NCBI lineage: Eukaryota > Viridiplantae > Streptophyta > Magnoliopsida > Lamiales > Linderniaceae > Vandellia > Vandellia subracemosa. The sequence continues at coordinate 1,554,474 of JAQPCC010000049.1, forward strand.
CGTTTAATTCGATGTGCATGATTATTTTGTTCGTACGGCGCACATGGACTTAAAATTTATAAAACATACCAACGCATCGCTCGGATACTATTCCGACGCCTGAACACCGGTTTTTTAATGCGCAATTTTACAGCTCATAATTTCAACAACGTAACATAAAATGCCAAAACTACTCTAGTGGGTAGTTTTTTAAAGAAATTTTAAATTCTCAAAATCCATAGGTGTTTAGGAGGAAAATTAAACATATTATATTTCGTTGAATTAATAGGATAATGATATTTTTAAGAGTAAAAAAATGGGTGCAACACGAGGACTTCCCACGGGGTCACCCATCCTCGTACTGCGCTCGCCCAAGCGCGCTTAACTTCAGAGTTGTGATGGGATCCCGTGCATTAGTGCTGGTATAATTGCATCCGTTTAATTCGATGCGCATAATTTTCTTTTCGTACGGCGCACATGGACTGAAAATTAATAAAACATACCGGCGCGTCGCTCGGATATTATTCCGACGCATGAACACTGGTTTTTCAATGCGCAATCTTACAACTCTCATAATTTCAACAACGTAACATCAAACGCCAAAACTAATCTAGTGGGTAGTTTTTTGAAGAAATTTTAAATTCTCGAAATCCATAGGTGTTTAGGAGGAAAATTAAAAATATTTATATTTCGTTGAATTAATAGGCTAATGATATTTTTAAGAGTGGGTGCAACACGAGGACTTCCCACGGGGTCACCCATCCTCGTACTACTCTCGCCCAAGCACGCTTAACCTCGGAGATGTGATGGGTTCCGGTGCATTAGTGCTAGTATGATCGCACCCGTTTAATTCGATGTGCATGATTATTTTGTTCGTACGGCGCACATGGACTTAAAATTTATAAAACATACCAACGCATCGCTCGGATACTATTCCGACGCCTGAACACCGGTTTTTTAATGCGCAATTTTACAGCTCATAATTTCAACAACGTAACATAAAATGCCAAAACTACTCTAGTGGGTAGTTTTTTAAAGAAATTTTAAATTCTCAAAATCCATAGGTGTTTAGGAGGAAAATTAAACATATTTATATTTCGTTGAATTAATAGGATAATGATATTTTTAAGAGTAAAAAAATGGGTGCAACACGAGGACTTCCCACGGGGTCACCCATCCTCGTACTGCGCTCGCCCAAGCGCGCTTAACTTCAGAGTTGTGATGGGATCCCGTGCATTAGTGCTGGTATAATTGCATCCGTTTAATTCGATGCGCATAATTTTCTTTTCGTACGGCGCACATGGACTGAAAATTAATAAAACATACCGGCGCGTCGCTCGGATATTATTCCGACGCATGAACACTGGTTTTTCAATGCGCAATCTTACAACTCTCATAATTTCAACAACGTAACATCAAACGCCAAAACTAATCTAGTGGGTAGTTTTTTGAAGAAATTTTAAATTCTCGAAATCCATAGGTGTTTAGGAGGAAAATTAAAAATATTTATATTTCGTTGAATTAATAGGCTAATGATATTTTTAAGAGTGGGTGCAACACGAGGACTTCCCACGGGGTCACCCATCCTCGTACTACTCTCGCCCAAGCACGCTTAACCTCGGAGATGTGATGGGTTCCGGTGCATTAGTGCTAGTATGATCGCACCCGTTTAATTCGATGTGCATGATTATTTTGTTCGTACGGCGCACATGGACTTAAAATTTATAAAACATACCAACGCATCGCTCGGATACTATTCCGACGCCTGAACACCGGTTTTTTAATGCGCAATTTTACAGCTCATAATTTCAACAACGTAACATAAAATGCCAAAACTACTCTAGTGGGTAGTTTTTTAAAGAAATTTTAAATTCTCAAAATCCATAGGTGTTTAGGAGGAAAATTAAACATATTAATATTTCGTTGAATTAATAGGATAATGATATTTTTAAGAGTAAAAAAATGGGTGCAACACGAGGACTTCCCACGGGGTCACCCATCCTCGTACTGCGCTCGCCCAAGCGCGCTTAACTTCAGAGTTGTGATGGGATCCCGTGCATTAGTGCTGGTATAATTGCATCCGTTTAATTCGATGCGCATAATTTTCTTTTCGTACGGCGCACATGGACTGAAAATTAATAAAACATACCGGCGCGTCGCTCGGATATTATTCCGACGCATGAACACTGGTTTTTCAATGCGCAATCTTACAACTCTCATAATTTCAACAACGTAACATCAAACGCCAAAACTAATCTAGTGGGTAGTTTTTTGAAGAAATTTTAAATTCTCGAAATCCATAGGTGTTTAGGAGGAAAATTAAAAATATTTATATTTCGTTGAATTAATAGGCTAATGATATTTTTAAGAGTGGGTGCAACACGAGGACTTCCCACGGGGTCACCCATCCTCGTACTACTCTCGCCCAAGCACGCTTAACCTCGGAGATGTGATGGGTTCCGGTGCATTAGTGCTAGTATGATCGCACCCGTTTAATTCGATGTGCATGATTATTTTGTTCGTACGGCGCACATGGACTTAAAATTTATAAAACATACCAACGCATCGCTCGGATACTATTCCGACGCCTGAACACCGGTTTTTTAATGCGCAATTTTACAGCTCATAATTTCAACAACGTAACATAAAATGCCAAAACTACTCTAGTGGGTAGTTTTTTAAAGAAATTTTAAATTCTCAAAATCCATAGGTGTTTAGGAGGAAAATTAAACATATTTATATTTCGTTGAATTAATAGGATAATGATATTTTTAAGAGTAAAAAAATGGGTGCAACACGAGGACTTCCCACGGGGTCACCCATCCTCGTACTGCGCTCGCCCAAGCGCGCTTAACTTCAGAGTTGTGATGGGATCCCGTGCATTAGTGCTGGTATAATTGCATCCGTTTAATTCGATGCGCATAATTTTCTTTTCGTACGGCGCACATGGACTGAAAATTAATAAAACATACCGGCGCGTCGCTCGGATATTATTCCGACGCATGAACACTGGTTTTTCAATGCGCAATCTTACAACTCTCATAATTTCAACAACGTAACATCAAACGCCAAAACTAATCTAGTGGGTAGTTTTTTGAAGAAATTTTAAATTCTCGAAATCCATAGGTGTTTAGGAGGAAAATTAAAAATATTTATATTTCGTTGAATTAATAGGCTAATGATATTTTTAAGAGTGGGTGCAACACGAGGACTTCCCACGGGGTCACCCATCCTCGTACTACTCTCGCCCAAGCACGCTTAACCTCGGAGATGTGATGGGTTCCGGTGCATTAGTGCTAGTATGATCGCACCCGTTTAATTCGATGTGCATGATTATTTTGTTCGTACGGCGCACATGGACTTAAAATTTATAAAACATACCAACGCATCGCTCGGATACTATTCCGACGCCTGAACACCGGTTTTTTAATGCGCAATTTTACAGCTCATAATTTCAACAACGTAACATAAAATGCCAAAACTACTCTAGTGGGTAGTTTTTTAAAGAAATTTTAAATTCTCAAAATCCATAGGTGTTTAGGAGGAAAATTAAACATATTAATATTTCGTTGAATTAATAGGATAATGATATTTTTAAGAGTAAAAAAATGGGTGCAACACGAGGACTTCCCACGGGGTCACCCATCCTCGTACTGCGCTCGCCCAAGCGCGCTTAACTTCAGAGTTGTGATGGGATCCCGTGCATTAGTGCTGGTATAATTGCATCCGTTTAATTCGATGCGCATAATTTTCTTTTCGTACGGCGCACATGGACTGAAAATTAATAAAACATACCGGCGCGTCGCTCGGATATTATTCCGACGCATGAACACTGGTTTTTCAATGCGCAATCTTACAACTCTCATAATTTCAACAACGTAACATCAAACGCCAAAACTAATCTAGTGGGTAGTTTTTTGAAGAAATTTTAAATTCTCGAAATCCATAGGTGTTTAGGAGGAAAATTAAAAATATTTATATTTCGTTGAATTAATAGGCTAATGATATTTTTAAGAGTGGGTGCAACACGAGGACTTCCCACGGGGTCACCCATCCTCGTACTACTCTCGCCCAAGCACGCTTAACCTCGGAGATGTGATGGGTTCCGGTGCATTAGTGCTAGTATGATCGCACCCGTTTAATTCGATGTGCATGATTATTTTGTTCGTACGGCGCACATGGACTTAAAATTTATAAAACATACCAACGCATCGCTCGGATACTATTCCGACGCCTGAACACCGGTTTTTTAATGCGCAATTTTACAGCTCATAATTTCAACAACGTAACATAAAATGCCAAAACTACTCTAGTGGGTAGTTTTTTAAAGAAATTTTAAATTCTCAAAATCCATAGGTGTTTAGGAGGAAAATTAAACATATTTATATTTCGTTGAATTAATAGGATAATGATATTTTTAAGAGTAAAAAAATGGGTGCAACACGAGGACTTCCCACGGGGTCACCCATCCTCGTACTGCGCTCGCCCAAGCGCGCTTAACTTCAGAGTTGTGATGGGATCCCGTGCATTAGTGCTGGTATAATTGCATCCGTTTAATTCGATGCGCATAATTTTCTTTTCGTACGGCGCACATGGACTGAAAATTAATAAAACATACCGGCGCGTCGCTCGGATATTATTCCGACGCATGAACACTGGTTTTTCAATGCGCAATCTTACAACTCTCATAATTTCAACAACGTAACATCAAACGCCAAAACTAATCTAGTGGGTAGTTTTTTGAAGAAATTTTAAATTCTCGAAATCCATAGGTGTTTAGGAGGAAAATTAAAAATATTTATATTTCGTTGAATTAATAGGCTAATGATATTTTTAAGAGTGGGTGCAACACGAGGACTTCCCACGGGGTCACCCATCCTCGTACTACTCTCGCCCAAGCACGCTTAACCTCGGAGATGTGATGGGTTCCGGTGCATTAGTGCTAGTATGATCGCACCCGTTTAATTCGATGTGCATGATTATTTTGTTCGTACGGCGCACATGGACTTAAAATTTATAAAACATACCAACGCATCGCTCGGATACTATTCCGACGCCTGAACACCGGTTTTTTAATGCGCAATTTTACAGCTCATAATTTCAACAACGTAACATAAAATGCCAAAACTACTCTAGTGGGTAGTTTTTTAAAGAAATTTTAAATTCTCAAAATCCATAGGTGTTTAGGAGGAAAATTAAACATATTTATATTTCGTTGAATTAATAGGATAATGATATTTTTAAGAGTAAAAAAATGGGTGCAACACGAGGACTTCCCACGGGGTCACCCATCCTCGTACTGCGCTCGCCCAAGCGCGCTTAACTTCAGAGTTGTGATGGGATCCCGTGCATTAGTGCTGGTATAATTGCATCCGTTTAATTCGATGCGCATAATTTTCTTTTCGTACGGCGCACATGGACTGAAAATTAATAAAACATACCGGCGCGTCGCTCGGATATTATTCCGACGCATGAACACTGGTTTTTCAATGCGCAATCTTACAACTCTCATAATTTCAACAACGTAACATCAAACGCCAAAACTAATCTAGTGGGTAGTTTTTTGAAGAAATTTTAAATTCTCGAAATCCATAGGTGTTTAGGAGGAAAATTAAAAATATTTATATTTCGTTGAATTAATAGGCTAATGATATTTTTAAGAGTGGGTGCAACACGAGGACTTCCCACGGGGTCACCCATCCTCGTACTACTCTCGCCCAAGCACGCTTAACCTCGGAGATGTGATGGGTTCCGGTGCATTAGTGCTAGTATGATCGCACCCGTTTAATTCGATGTGCATGATTATTTTGTTCGTACGGCGCACATGGACTTAAAATTTATAAAACATACCAACGCATCGCTCGGATACTATTCCGACGCCTGAACACCGGTTTTTTAATGCGCAATTTTACAGCTCATAATTTCAACAACGTAACATAAAATGCCAAAACTACTCTAGTGGGTAGTTTTTTAAAGAAATTTTAAATTCTCAAAATCCATAGGTGTTTAGGAGGAAAATTAAACATATTTATATTTCGTTGAATTAATAGGATAATGATATTTTTAAGAGTAAAAAAATGGGTGCAACACGAGGACTTCCCACGGGGTCACCCATCCTCGTACTGCGCTCGCCCAAGCGCGCTTAACTTCAGAGTTGTGATGGGATCCCGTGCATTAGTGCTGGTATAATTGCATCCGTTTAATTCGATGCGCATAATTTTCTTTTCGTACGGCGCACATGGACTGAAAATTAATAAAACATACCGGCGCGTCGCTCGGATATTATTCCGACGCATGAACACTGGTTTTTCAATGCGCAATCTTACAACTCTCATAATTTCAACAACGTAACATCAAACGCCAAAACTAATCTAGTGGGTAGTTTTTTGAAGAAATTTTAAATTCTCGAAATCCATAGGTGTTTAGGAGGAAAATTAAAAATATTTATATTTCGTTGAATTAATAGGCTAATGATATTTTTAAGAGTGGGTGCAACACGAGGACTTCCCACGGGGTCACCCATCCTCGTACTACTCTCGCCCAAGCACGCTTAACCTCGGAGATGTGATGGGTTCCGGTGCATTAGTGCTAGTATGATCGCACCCGTTTAATTCGATGTGCATGATTATTTTGTTCGTACGGCGCACATGGACTTAAAATTTATAAAACATACCAACGCATCGCTCGGATACTATTCCGACGCCTGAACACCGGTTTTTTAATGCGCAATTTTACAGCTCATAATTTCAACAACGTAACATAAAATGCCAAAACTACTCTAGTGGGTAGTTTTTTAAAGAAATTTTAAATTCTCAAAATCCATAGGTGTTTAGGAGGAAAATTAAACATATTTATATTTCGTTGAATTAATAGGATAATGATATTTTTAAGAGTGGGTGCAACACGAGGACTTCCCACGGGGTCACCCATCCTCGTACTGCGCTCGCCCAAGCGCGCTTAACTTCAGAGTTGTGATGGGATCCCGTGCATTAGTGCTGGTATAATTGCATCCGTTTAATTCGATGCGCATAATTTTCTTTTCGTACGGCGCACATGGACTGAAAATTAATAAAACATACCGGCGCGTCGCTCGGATATTATTCCGACGCATGAACACTGGTTTTTCAATGCGCAATCTTACAACTCTCATAATTTCAACAACGTAACATCAAACGCCAAAACTAATCTAGTGGGTAGTTTTTTGAAGAAATTTTAAATTCTCGAAATCCATAGGTGTTTAGGAGGAAAATTAAAAATATTTATATTTCGTTGAATTAATAGGCTAATGATATTTTTAAGAGTGGGTGCAACACGAGGACTTCCCACGGGGTCACCCATCCTCGTACTACTCTCGCCCAAGCACGCTTAACCTCGGAGATGTGATGGGTTCCGGTGCATTAGTGCTAGTATGATCGCACCCGTTTAATTCGATGTGCATGATTATTTTGTTCGTACGGCGCACATGGACTTAAAATTTATAAAACATACCAACGCATCGCTCGGATACTATTCCGACGCCTGAACACCGGTTTTTTAATGCGCAATTTTACAGCTCATAATTTCAACAACGTAACATAAAATGCCAAAACTACTCTAGTGGGTAGTTTTTTAAAGAAATTTTAAATTCTCAAAATCCATAGGTGTTTAGGAGGAAAATTAAACATATTTATATTTCGTTGAATTAATAGGATAATGATATTTTTAAGAGTGGGTGCAACACGAGGACTTCCCACGGGGTCACCCATCCTCGTACTGCGCTCGCCCAAGCGCGCTTAACTTCAGAGTTGTGATGGGATCCCGTGCATTAGTGCTGGTATAATTGCATCCGTTTAATTCGATGCGCATAATTTTCTTTTCGTACGGCGCACATGGACTGAAAATTAATAAAACATACCGGCGCGTCGCTCGGATATTATTCCGACGCATGAACACTGGTTTTTCAATGCGCAATCTTACAACTCTCATAATTTCAACAACGTAACATCAAACGCCAAAACTAATCTAGTGGGTAGTTTTTTGAAGAAATTTTAAATTCTCGAAATCCATAGGTGTTTAGGAGGAAAATTAAAAATATTTATATTTCGTTGAATTAATAGGCTAATGATATTTTTAAGAGTGGGTGCAACACGAGGACTTCCCACGGGGTCACCCATCCTCGTACTACTCTCGCCCAAGCACGCTTAACCTCGGAGATGTGATGGGTTCCGGTGCATTAGTGCTAGTATGATCGCACCCGTTTAATTCGATGTGCATGATTATTTTGTTCGTACGGCGCACATGGACTTAAAATTTATAAAACATACCAACGCATCGCTCGGATACTATTCCGACGCCTGAACACCGGTTTTTTAATGCGCAATTTTACAGCTCATAATTTCAACAACGTAACATAAAATGCCAAAACTACTCTAGTGGGTAGTTTTTTAAAGAAATTTTAAATTCTCAAAATCCATAGGTGTTTAGGAGGAAAATTAAACATATTTATATTTCGTTGAATTAATAGGATAATGATATTTTTAAGAGTAAAAAAATGGGTGCAACACGAGGACTTCCCACGGGGTCACCCATCCTCGTACTGCGCTCGCCCAAGCGCGCTTAACTTCAGAGTTGTGATGGGATCCCGTGCATTAGTGCTGGTATAATTGCATCCGTTTAATTCGATGCGCATAATTTTCTTTTCGTACGGCGCACATGGACTGAAAATTAATAAAACATACCGGCGCGTCGCTCGGATATTATTCCGACGCATGAACACTGGTTTTTCAATGCGCAATCTTACAACTCTCATAATTTCAACAACGTAACATCAAACGCCAAAACTAATCTAGTGGGTAGTTTTTTGAAGAAATTTTAAATTCTCGAAATCCATAGGTGTTTAGGAGGAAAATTAAAAATATTTATATTTCGTTGAATTAATAGGCTAATGATATTTTTAAGAGTGGGTGCAACACGAGGACTTCCCACGGGGTCACCCATCCTCGTACTACTCTCGCCCAAGCACGCTTAACCTCGGAGATGTGATGGGTTCCGGTGCATTAGTGCTAGTATGATCGCACCCGTTTAATTCGATGTGCATGATTATTTTGTTCGTACGGCGCACATGGACTTAAAATTTATAAAACATACCAACGCATCGCTCGGATACTATTCCGACGCCTGAACACCGGTTTTTTAATGCGCAATTTTACAGCTCATAATTTCAACAACGTAACATAAAATGCCAAAACTACTCTAGTGGGTAGTTTTTTAAAGAAATTTTAAATTCTCAAAATCCATAGGTGTTTAGGAGGAAAATTAAACATATTTATATTTCGTTGAATTAATAGGATAATGATATTTTTAAGAGTGGGTGCAACACGAGGACTTCCCACGGGGTCACCCATCCTCGTACTGCGCTCGCCCAAGCGCGCTTAACTTCAGAGTTGTGATGGGATCCCGTGCATTAGTGCTGGTATAATTGCATCCGTTTAATTCGATGCGCATAATTTTCTTTTCGTACGGCGCACATGGACTGAAAATTAATAAAACATACCGGCGCGTCGCTCGGATATTATTCCGACGCATGAACACTGGTTTTTCAATGCGCAATCTTACAACTCTCATAATTTCAACAACGTAACATCAAACGCCAAAACTAATCTAGTGGGTAGTTTTTTGAAGAAATTTTAAATTCTCGAAATCCATAGGTGTTTAGGAGGAAAATTAAAAATATTTATATTTCGTTGAATTAATAGGCTAATGATATTTTTAAGAGTGGGTGCAACACGAGGACTTCCCACGGGGTCACCCATCCTCGTACTACTCTCGCCCAAGCACGCTTAACCTCGGAGATGTGATGGGTTCCGGTGCATTAGTGCTAGTATGATCGCACCCGTTTAATTCGATGTGCATGATTATTTTGTTCGTACGGCGCACATGGACTTAAAATTTATAAAACATACCAACGCATCGCTCGGATACTATTCCGACGCCTGAACACCGGTTTTTTAATGCGCAATTTTACAGCTCATAATTTCAACAACGTAACATAAAATGCCAAAACTACTCTAGTGGGTAGTTTTTTAAAGAAATTTTAAATTCTCAAAATCCATAGGTGTTTAGGAGGAAAATTAAACATATTTATATTTCGTTGAATTAATAGGATAATGATATTTTTAAGAGTAAAAAAATGGGTGCAACACGAGGACTTCCCACGGGGTCACCCATCCTCGTACTGCGCTCGCCCAAGCGCGCTTAACTTCAGAGTTGTGATGGGATCCCGTGCATTAGTGCTGGTATAATTGCATCCGTTTAATTCGATGCGCATAATTTTCTTTTCGTACGGCGCACATGGACTGAAAATTAATAAAACATACCGGCGCGTCGCTCGGATATTATTCCGACGCATGAACACTGGTTTTTCAATGCGCAATCTTACAACTCTCATAATTTCAACAACGTAACATCAAACGCCAAAACTAATCTAGTGGGTAGTTTTTTGAAGAAATTTTAAATTCTCGAAATCCATAGGTGTTTAGGAGGAAAATTAAAAATATTTATATTTCGTTGAATTAATAGGCTAATGATATTTTTAAGAGTGGGTGCAACACGAGGACTTCCCACGGGGTCACCCATCCTCGTACTACTCTCGCCCAAGCACGCTTAACCTCGGAGATGTGATGGGTTCCGGTGCATTAGTGCTAGTATGATCGCACCCGTTTAATTCGATGTGCATGATTATTTTGTTCGTACGGCGCACATGGACTTAAAATTTATAAAACATACCAACGCATCGCTCGGATACTATTCCGACGCCTGAACACCGGTTTTTTAATGCGCAATTTTACAGCTCATAATTTCAACAACGTAACATAAAATGCCAAAACTACTCTAGTGGGTAGTTTTTTAAAGAAATTTTAAATTCTCAAAATCCATAGGTGTTTAGGAGGAAAATTAAACATATTTATATTTCGTTGAATTAATAGGATAATGATATTTTTAAGAGTAAAAAATGGGTGCAACACGAGGACTTCCCACGGGGTCACCCATCCTCGTACTGCGCTCGCCCAAGCGCGCTTAACTTCAGAGTTGTGATGGGATCCCGTGCATTAGTGCTGGTATAATTGCATCCGTTTAATTCGATGCGCATAATTTTCTTTTCGTACGGCGCACATGGACTGAAAATTAATAAAACATACCGGCGCGTCGCTCGGATATTATTCCGACGCATGAACACTGGTTTTTCAATGCGCAATCTTACAACTCTCATAATTTCAACAACGTAACATCAAACGCCAAAACTAATCTAGTGGGTAGTTTTTTGAAGAAATTTTAAATTCTCGAAATCCATAGGTGTTTAGGAGGAAAATTAAAAATATTTATATTTCGTTGAATTAATAGGCTAATGATATTTTTAAGAGTGGGTGCAACACGAGGACTTCCCACGGGGTCACCCATCCTCGTACTACTCTCGCCCAAGCACGCTTAACCTCGGAGATGTGATGGGTTCCGGTGCATTAGTGCTAGTATGATCGCACCCGTTTAATTCGATGTGCATGATTATTTTGTTCGTACGGCGCACATGGACTTAAAATTTATAAAACATACCAACGCATCGCTCGGATACTATTCCGACGCCTGAACACCGGTTTTTTAATGCGCAATTTTACAGCTCATAATTTCAACAACGTAACATAAAATGCCAAAACTACTCTAGTGGGTAGTTTTTTAAAGAAATTTTAAATTCTCAAAATCCATAGGTGTTTAGGAGGAAAATTAAACATATTTATATTTCGTTGAATTAATAGGATAATGATATTTTTAAGAGTGGGTGCAACACGAGGACTTCCCACGGGGTCACCCATCCTCGTACTGCGCTCGCCCAAGCGCGCTTAACTTCAGAGTTGTGATGGGATCCCGTGCATTAGTGCTGGTATAATTGCATCCGTTTAATTCGATGCGCATAATTTTCTTTTCGTACGGCGCACATGGACTGAAAATTAATAAAACATACCGGCGCGTCGCTCGGATATTATTCCGACGCATGAACACTGGTTTTTCAATGCGCAATCTTACAACTCTCATAATTTCAACAACGTAACATCAAACGCCAAAACTAATCTAGTGGGTAGTTTTTTGAAGAAATTTTAAATTCTCGAAATCCATAGGTGTTTAGGAGGAAAATTAAAAATATTTATATTTCGTTGAATTAATAGGCTAATGATATTTTTAAGAGTGGGTGCAACACGAGGACTTCCCACGGGGTCACCCATCCTCGTACTACTCTCGCCCAAGCACGCTTAACCTCGGAGATGTGATGGGTTCCGGTGCATTAGTGCTAGTATGATCGCACCCGTTTAATTCGATGTGCATGATTATTTTGTTCGTACGGCGCACATGGACTTAAAATTTATAAAACATACCAACGCATCGCTCGGATACTATTCCGACGCCTGAACACCGGTTTTTTAATGCGCAATTTTACAGCTCATAATTTCAACAACGTAACATAAAATGCCAAAACTACTCTAGTGGGTAGTTTTTTAAAGAAATTTTAAATTCTCAAAATCCATAGGTGTTTAGGAGGAAAATTAAACATATTTATATTTCGTTGAATTAATAGGATAATGATATTTTTAAGAGTAAAAAAATGGGTGCAACACGAGGACTTCCCACGGGGTCACCCATCCTCGTACTGCGCTCGCCCAAGCGCGCTTAACTTCAGAGTTGTGATGGGATCCCGTGCATTAGTGCTGGTATAATTGCATCCGTTTAATTCGATGCGCATAATTTTCTTTTCGTACGGCGCACATGGACTGAAAATTAATAAAACATACCGGCGCGTCGCTCGGATATTATTCCGACGCATGAACACTGGTTTTTCAATGCGCAATCTTACAACTCTCATAATTTCAACAACGTAACATCAAACGCCAAAACTAATCTAGTGGGTAGTTTTTTGAAGAAATTTTAAATTCTCGAAATCCATAGGTGTTTAGGAGGAAAATTAAAAATATTTATATTTCGTTGAATTAATAGGCTAATGATATTTTTAAGAGTGGGTGCAACACGAGGACTTCCCACGGGGTCACCCATCCTCGTACTACTCTCGCCCAAGCACGCTTAACCTCGGAGATGTGATGGGTTCCGGTGCATTAGTGCTAGTATGATCGCACCCGTTTAATTCGATGTGCATGATTATTTTGTTCGTACGGCGCACATGGACTTAAAATTTATAAAACATACCAACGCATCGCTCGGATACTATTCCGACGCCTGAACACCGGTTTTTTAATGCGCAATTTTACAGCTCATAATTTCAACAACGTAACATAAAATGCCAAAACTACTCTAGTGGGTAGTTTTTTAAAGAAATTTTAAATTCTCAAAATCCATAGGTGTTTAGGAGGAAAATTAAACATATTATATTTCGTTGAATTAATAGGATAATGATATTTTTAAGAGTAAAAAAATGGGTGCAACACGAGGACTTCCCACGGGGTCACCCATCCTCGTACTGCGCTCGCCCAAGCGCGCTTAACTTCAGAGTTGTGATGGGATCCCGTGCATTAGTGCTGGTATAATTGCATCCGTTTAATTCGATGCGCATAATTTTCTTTTCGTACGGCGCACATGGACTGAAAATTAATAAAACATACCGGCGCGTCGCTCGGATATTATTCCGACGCATGAACACTGGTTTTTCAATGCGCAATCTTACAACTCTCATAATTTCAACAACGTAACATCAAACGCCAAAACTAATCTAGTGGGTAGTTTTTTGAAGAAATTTTAAATTCTCGAAATCCATAGGTGTTTAGGAGGAAAATTAAAAATATTTATATTTCGTTGAATTAATAGGCTAATGATATTTTTAAGAGTGGGTGCAACACGAGGACTTCCCACGGGGTCACCCATCCTCGTACTACTCTCGCCCAAGCACGCTTAACCTCGGAGATGTGATGGGTTCCGGTGCATTAGTGCTAGTATGATCGCACCCGTTTAATTCGATGTGCATGATTATTTTGTTCGTACGGCGCACATGGACTTAAAATTTATAAAACATACCAACGCATCGCTCGGATACTATTCCGACGCCTGAACACCGGTTTTTTAATGCGCAATTTTACAGCTCATAATTTCAACAACGTAACATAAAATGCCAAAACTACTCTAGTGGGTAGTTTTTTAAAGAAATTTTAAATTCTCAAAATCCATAGGTGTTTAGGAGGAAAATTAAACATATTAATATTTCGTTGAATTAATAGGATAATGATATTTTTAAGAGTAAAAAAATGGGTGCAACACGAGGACTTCCCACGGGGTCACCCATCCTCGTACTGCGCTCGCCCAAGCGCGCTTAACTTCAGAGTTGTGATGGGATCCCGTGCATTAGTGCTGGTATAATTGCATCCGTTTAATTCGATGCGCATAATTTTCTTTTCGTACGGCGCACATGGACTGAAAATTAATAAAACATACCGGCGCGTCGCTCGGATATTATTCCGACGCATGAACACTGGTTTTTCAATGCGCAATCTTACAACTCTCATAATTTCAACAACGTAACATCAAACGCCAAAACTAATCTAGTGGGTAGTTTTTTGAAGAAATTTTAAATTCTCGAAATCCATAGGTGTTTAGGAGGAAAATTAAAAATATTTATATTTCGTTGAATTAATAGGCTAATGATATTTTTAAGAGTGGGTGCAACACGAGGACTTCCCACGGGGTCACCCATCCTCGTACTACTCTCGCCCAAGCACGCTTAACCTCGGAGATGTGATGGGTTCCGGTGCATTAGTGCTAGTATGATCGCACCCGTTTAATTCGATGTGCATGATTATTTTGTTCGTACGGCGCACATGGACTTAAAATTTATAAAACATACCAACGCATCGCTCGGATACTATTCCGACGCCTGAACACCGGTTTTTTAATGCGCAATTTTACAGCTCATAATTTCAACAACGTAACATAAAATGCCAAAACTACTCTAGTGGGTAGTTTTTTAAAGAAATTTTAAATTCTCAAAATCCATAGGTGTTTAGGAGGAAAATTAAACATATTATATTTCGTTGAATTAATAGGATAATGATATTTTTAAGAGTAAAAAAATGGGTGCAACACGAGGACTTCCCACGGGGTCACCCATCCTCGTACTGCGCTCGCCCAAGCGCGCTTAACTTCAGAGTTGTGATGGGATCCCGTGCATTAGTGCTGGTATAATTGCATCCGTTTAATTCGATGCGCATAATTTTCTTTTCGTACGGCGCACATGGACTGAAAATTAATAAAACATACCGGCGCGTCGCTCGGATATTATTCCGACGCATGAACACTGGTTTTTCAATGCGCAATCTTACAACTCTCATAATTTCAACAACGTAACATCAAACGCCAAAACTAATCTAGTGGGTAGTTTTTTGAAGAAATTTTAAATTCTCGAAATCCATAGGTGTTTAGGAGGAAAATTAAAAATATTTATATTTCGTTGAATTAATAGGCTAATGATATTTTTAAGAGTGGGTGCAACACGAGGACTTCCCACGGGGTCACCCATCCTCGTACTACTCTCGCCCAAGCACGCTTAACCTCGGAGATGTGATGGGTTCCGGTGCATTAGTGCTAGTATGATCGCACCCGTTTAATTCGATGTGCATGATTATTTTGTTCGTACGGCGCACATGGACTTAAAATTTATAAAACATACCAACGCATCGCTCGGATACTATTCCGACGCCTGAACACCGGTTTTTTAATGCGCAATTTTACAGCTCATAATTTCAACAACGTAACATAAAATGCCAAAACTACTCTAGTGGGTAGTTTTTTAAAGAAATTTTAAATTCTCAAAATCCATAGGTGTTTAGGAGGAAAATTAAACATATTTATATTTCGTTGAATTAATAGGATAATGATATTTTTAAGAGTAAAAAAATGGGTGCAACACGAGGACTTCCCACGGGGTCACCCATCCTCGTACTGCGCTCGCCCAAGCGCGCTTAACTTCAGAGTTGTGATGGGATCCCGTGCATTAGTGCTGGTATAATTGCATCCGTTTAATTCGATGCGCATAATTTTCTTTTCGTACGGCGCACATGGACTGAAAATTAATAAAACATACCGGCGCGTCGCTCGGATATTATTCCGACGCATGAACACTGGTTTTTCAATGCGCAATCTTACAACTCTCATAATTTCAACAACGTAACATCAAACGCCAAAACTAATCTAGTGGGTAGTTTTTTGAAGAAATTTTAAATTCTCGAAATCCATAGGTGTTTAGGAGGAAAATTAAAAATATTTATATTTCGTTGAATTAATAGGCTAATGATATTTTTAAGAGTGGGTGCAACACGAGGACTTCCCACGGGGTCACCCATCCTCGTACTACTCTCGCCCAAGCACGCTTAACCTCGGAGATGTGATGGGTTCCGGTGCATTAGTGCTAGTATGATCGCACCCGTTTAATTCGATGTGCATGATTATTTTGTTCGTACGGCGCACATGGACTTAAAATTTATAAAACATACCAACGCATCGCTCGGATACTATTCCGACGCCTGAACACCGGTTTTTTAATGCGCAATTTTACAGCTCATAATTTCAACAACGTAACATAAAATGCCAAAACTACTCTAGTGGGTAGTTTTTTAAAGAAATTTTAAATTCTCAAAATCCATAGGTGTTTAGGAGGAAAATTAAACATATTATATTTCGTTGAATTAATAGGATAATGATATTTTTAAGAGTAAAAAAATGGGTGCAACACGAGGACTTCCCACGGGGTCACCCATCCTCGTACTGCGCTCGCCCAAGCGCGCTTAACTTCAGAGTTGTGATGGGATCCCGTGCATTAGTGCTGGTATAATTGCATCCGTTTAATTCGATGCGCATAATTTTCTTTTCGTACGGCGCACATGGACTGAAAATTAATAAAACATACCGGCGCGTCGCTCGGATATTATTCCGACGCATGAACACTGGTTTTTCAATGCGCAATCTTACAACTCTCATAATTTCAACAACGTAACATCAAACGCCAAAACTAATCTAGTGGGTAGTTTTTTGAAGAAATTTTAAATTCTCGAAATCCATAGGTGTTTAGGAGGAAAATTAAAAATATTTATATTTCGTTGAATTAATAGGCTAATGATATTTTTAAGAGTGGGTGCAACACGAGGACTTCCCACGGGGTCACCCATCCTCGTACTACTCTCGCCCAAGCACGCTTAACCTCGGAGATGTGATGGGTTCCGGTGCATTAGTGCTAGTATGATCGCACCCGTTTAATTCGATGTGCATGATTATTTTGTTCGTACGGCGCACATGGACTTAAAATTTATAAAACATACCAACGCATCGCTCGGATACTATTCCGACGCCTGAACACCGGTTTTTTAATGCGCAATTTTACAGCTCATAATTTCAACAACGTAACATAAAATGCCAAAACTACTCTAGTGGGTAGTTTTTTAAAGAAATTTTAAATTCTCAAAATCCATAGGTGTTTAGGAGGAAAATTAAACATATTAATATTTCGTTGAATTAATAGGATAATGATATTTTTAAGAGTAAAAAAATGGGTGCAACACGAGGACTTCCCACGGGGTCACCCATCCTCGTACTGCGCTCGCCCAAGCGCGCTTAACTTCAGAGTTGTGATGGGATCCCGTGCATTAGTGCTGGTATAATTGCATCCGTTTAATTCGATGCGCATAATTTTCTTTTCGTACGGCGCACATGGACTGAAAATTAATAAAACATACCGGCGCGTCGCTCGGATATTATTCCGACGCATGAACACTGGTTTTTCAATGCGCAATCTTACAACTCTCATAATTTCAACAACGTAACATCAAACGCCAAAACTAATCTAGTGGGTAGTTTTTTGAAGAAATTTTAAATTCTCGAAATCCATAGGTGTTTAGGAGGAAAATTAAAAATATTTATATTTCGTTGAATTAATAGGCTAATGATATTTTTAAGAGTGGGTGCAACACGAGGACTTCCCACGGGGTCACCCATCCTCGTACTACTCTCGCCCAAGCACGCTTAACCTCGGAGATGTGATGGGTTCCGGTGCATTAGTGCTAGTATGATCGCACCCGTTTAATTCGATGTGCATGATTATTTTGTTCGTACGGCGCACATGGACTTAAAATTTATAAAACATACCAACGCATCGCTCGGATACTATTCCGACGCCTGAACACCGGTTTTTTAATGCGCAATTTTACAGCTCATAATTTCAACAACGTAACATAAAATGCCAAAACTACTCTAGTGGGTAGTTTTTTAAAGAAATTTTAAATTCTCAAAATCCATAGGTGTTTAGGAGGAAAATTAAACATATTAATATTTCGTTGAATTAATAGGATAATGATATTTTTAAGAGTAAAAAAATGGGTGCAACACGAGGACTTCCCACGGGGTCACCCATCCTCGTACTGCGCTCGCCCAAGCGCGCTTAACTTCAGAGTTGTGATGGGATCCCGTGCATTAGTGCTGGTATAATTGCATCCGTTTAATTCGATGCGCATAATTTTCTTTTCGTACGGCGCACATGGACTGAAAATTAATAAAACATACCGGCGCGTCGCTCGGATATTATTCCGACGCATGAACACTGGTTTTTCAATGCGCAATCTTACAACTCTCATAATTTCAACAACGTAACATCAAACGCCAAAACTAATCTAGTGGGTAGTTTTTTGAAGAAATTTTAAATTCTCGAAATCCATAGGTGTTTAGGAGGAAAATTAAAAATATTTATATTTCGTTGAATTAATAGGCTAATGATATTTTTAAGAGTGGGTGCAACACGAGGACTTCCCACGGGGTCACCCATCCTCGTACTACTCTCGCCCAAGCACGCTTAACCTCGGAGATGTGATGGGTTCCGGTGCATTAGTGCTAGTATGATCGCACCCGTTTAATTCGATGTGCATGATTATTTTGTTCGTACGGCGCACATGGACTTAAAATTTATAAAACATACCAACGCATCGCTCGGATACTATTCCGACGCCTGAACACCGGTTTTTTAATGCGCAATTTTACAGCTCATAATTTCAACAACGTAACATAAAATGCCAAAACTACTCTAGTGGGTAGTTTTTTAAAGAAATTTTAAATTCTCAAAATCCATAGGTGTTTAGGAGGAAAATTAAACATATTTATATTTCGTTGAATTAATAGGATAATGATATTTTTAAGAGTAAAAAAATGGGTGCAACACGAGGACTTCCCACGGGGTCACCCATCCTCGTACTGCGCTCGCCCAAGCGCGCTTAACTTCAGAGTTGTGATGGGATCCCGTGCATTAGTGCTGGTATAATTGCATCCGTTTAATTCGATGCGCATAATTTTCTTTTCGTACGGCGCACATGGACTGAAAATTAATAAAACATACCGGCGCGTCGCTCGGATATTATTCCGACGCATGAACACTGGTTTTTCAATGCGCAATCTTACAACTCTCATAATTTCAACAACGTAACATCAAACGCCAAAACTAATCTAGTGGGTAGTTTTTTGAAGAAATTTTAAATTCTCGAAATCCATAGGTGTTTAGGAGGAAAATTAAAAATATTTATATTTCGTTGAATTAATAGGCTAATGATATTTTTAAGAGTGGGTGCAACACGAGGACTTCCCACGGGGTCACCCATCCTCGTACTACTCTCGCCCAAGCACGCTTAACCTCGGAGATGTGATGGGTTCCGGTGCATTAGTGCTAGTATGATCGCACCCGTTTAATTCGATGTGCATGATTATTTTGTTCGTACGGCGCACATGGACTTAAAATTTATAAAACATACCAACGCATCGCTCGGATACTATTCCGACGCCTGAACACCGGTTTTTTAATGCGCAATTTTACAGCTCATAATTTCAACAACGTAACATAAAATGCCAAAACTACTCTAGTGGGTAGTTTTTTAAAGAAATTTTAAATTCTCAAAATCCATAGGTGTTTAGGAGGAAAATTAAACATATTTATATTTCGTTGAATTAATAGGATAATGATATTTTTAAGAGTAAAAAAATGGGTGCAACACGAGGACTTCCCACGGGGTCACCCATCCTCGTACTGCGCTCGCCCAAGCGCGCTTAACTTCAGAGTTGTGATGGGATCCCGTGCATTAGTGCTGGTATAATTGCATCCGTTTAATTCGATGCGCATAATTTTCTTTTCGTACGGCGCACATGGACTGAAAATTAATAAAACATACCGGCGCGTCGCTCGGATATTATTCCGACGCATGAACACTGGTTTTTCAATGCGCAATCTTACAACTCTCATAATTTCAACAACGTAACATCAAACGCCAAAACTAATCTAGTGGGTAGTTTTTTGAAGAAATTTTAAATTCTCGAAATCCATAGGTGTTTAGGAGGAAAATTAAAAATATTTATATTTCGTTGAATTAATAGGCTAATGATATTTTTAAGAGTGGGTGCAACACGAGGACTTCCCACGGGGTCACCCATCCTCGTACTACTCTCGCCCAAGCACGCTTAACCTCGGAGATGTGATGGGTTCCGGTGCATTAGTGCTAGTATGATCGCACCCGTTTAATTCGATGTGCATGATTATTTTGTTCGTACGGCGCACATGGACTTAAAATTTATAAAACATACCAACGCATCGCTCGGATACTATTCCGACGCCTGAACACCGGTTTTTTAATGCGCAATTTTACAGCTCATAATTTCAACAACGTAACATAAAATGCCAAAACTACTCTAGTGGGTAGTTTTTTAAAGAAATTTTAAATTCTCAAAATCCATAGGTGTTTAGGAGGAAAATTAAACATATTATATTTCGTTGAATTAATAGGATAATGATATTTTTAAGAGTAAAAAAATGGGTGCAACACGAGGACTTCCCACGGGGTCACCCATCCTCGTACTGCGCTCGCCCAAGCGCGCTTAACTTCAGAGTTGTGATGGGATCCCGTGCATTAGTGCTGGTATAATTGCATCCGTTTAATTCGATGCGCATAATTTTCTTTTCGTACGGCGCACATGGACTGAAAATTAATAAAACATACCGGCGCGTCGCTCGGATATTATTCCGACGCATGAACACTGGTTTTTCAATGCGCAATCTTACAACTCTCATAATTTCAACAACGTAACATCAAACGCCAAAACTAATCTAGTGGGTAGTTTTTTGAAGAAATTTTAAATTCTCGAAATCCATAGGTGTTTAGGAGGAAAATTAAAAATATTTATATTTCGTTGAATTAATAGGCTAATGATATTTTTAAGAGTGGGTGCAACACGAGGACTTCCCACGGGGTCACCCATCCTCGTACTACTCTCGCCCAAGCACGCTTAACCTCGGAGATGTGATGGGTTCCGGTGCATTAGTGCTAGTATGATCGCACCCGTTTAATTCGATGTGCATGATTATTTTGTTCGTACGGCGCACATGGACTTAAAATTTATAAAACATACCAACGCATCGCTCGGATACTATTCCGACGCCTGAACACCGGTTTTTTAATGCGCAATTTTACAGCTCATAATTTCAACAACGTAACATAAAATGCCAAAACTACTCTAGTGGGTAGTTTTTTAAAGAAATTTTAAATTCTCAAAATCCATAGGTGTTTAGGAGGAAAATTAAACATATTTATATTTCGTTGAATTAATAGGATAATGATATTTTTAAGAGTAAAAAAATGGGTGCAACACGAGGACTTCCCACGGGGTCACCCATCCTCGTACTGCGCTCGCCCAAGCGCGCTTAACTTCAGAGTTGTGATGGGATCCCGTGCATTAGTGCTGGTATAATTGCATCCGTTTAATTCGATGCGCATAATTTTCTTTTCGTACGGCGCACATGGACTGAAAATTAATAAAACATACCGGCGCGTCGCTCGGATATTATTCCGACGCATGAACACTGGTTTTTCAATGCGCAATCTTACAACTCTCATAATTTCAACAACGTAACATCAAACGCCAAAACTAATCTAGTGGGTAGTTTTTTGAAGAAATTTTAAATTCTCGAAATCCATAGGTGTTTAGGAGGAAAATTAAAAATATTTATATTTCGTTGAATTAATAGGCTAATGATATTTTTAAGAGTGGGTGCAACACGAGGACTTCCCACGGGGTCACCCATCCTCGTACTACTCTCGCCCAAGCACGCTTAACCTCGGAGATGTGATGGGTTCCGGTGCATTAGTGCTAGTATGATCGCACCCGTTTAATTCGATGTGCATGATTATTTTGTTCGTACGGCGCACATGGACTTAAAATTTATAAAACATACCAACGCATCGCTCGGATACTATTCCGACGCCTGAACACCGGTTTTTTAATGCGCAATTTTACAGCTCATAATTTCAACAACGTAACATAAAATGCCAAAACTACTCTAGTGGGTAGTTTTTTAAAGAAATTTTAAATTCTCAAAATCCATAGGTGTTTAGGAGGAAAATTAAACATATTATATTTCGTTGAATTAATAGGATAATGATATTTTTAAGAGTAAAAAAATGGGTGCAACACGAGGACTTCCCACGGGGTCACCCATCCTCGTACTGCGCTCGCCCAAGCGCGCTTAACTTCAGAGTTGTGATGGGATCCCGTGCATTAGTGCTGGTATAATTGCATCCGTTTAATTCGATGCGCATAATTTTCTTTTCGTACGGCGCACATGGACTGAAAATTAATAAAACATACCGGCGCGTCGCTCGGATATTATTCCGACGCATGAACACTGGTTTTTCAATGCGCAATCTTACAACTCTCATAATTTCAACAACGTAACATCAAACGCCAAAACTAATCTAGTGGGTAGTTTTTTGAAGAAATTTTAAATTCTCGAAATCCATAGGTGTTTAGGAGGAAAATTAAAAATATTTATATTTCGTTGAATTAATAGGCTAATGATATTTTTAAGAGTGGGTGCAACACGAGGACTTCCCACGGGGTCACCCATCCTCGTACTACTCTCGCCCAAGCACGCTTAACCTCGGAGATGTGATGGGTTCCGGTGCATTAGTGCTAGTATGATCGCACCCGTTTAATTCGATGTGCATGATTATTTTGTTCGTACGGCGCACATGGACTTAAAATTTATAAAACATACCAACGCATCGCTCGGATACTATTCCGACGCCTGAACACCGGTTTTTTAATGCGCAATTTTACAGCTCATAATTTCAACAACGTAACATAAAATGCCAAAACTACTCTAGTGGGTAGTTTTTTAAAGAAATTTTAAATTCTCAAAATCCATAGGTGTTTAGGAGGAAAATTAAACATATTATATTTCGTTGAATTAATAGGATAATGATATTTTTAAGAGTAAAAAAATGGGTGCAACACGAGGACTTCCCACGGGGTCACCCATCCTCGTACTGCGCTCGCCCAAGCGCGCTTAACTTCAGAGTTGTGATGGGATCCCGTGCATTAGTGCTGGTATAATTGCATCCGTTTAATTCGATGCGCATAATTTTCTTTTCGTACGGCGCACATGGACTGAAAATTAATAAAACATACCGGCGCGTCGCTCGGATATTATTCCGACGCATGAACACTGGTTTTTCAATGCGCAATCTTACAACTCTCATAATTTCAACAACGTAACATCAAACGCCAAAACTAATCTAGTGGGTAGTTTTTTGAAGAAATTTTAAATTCTCGAAATCCATAGGTGTTTAGGAGGAAAATTAAAAATATTTATATTTCGTTGAATTAATAGGCTAATGATATTTTTAAGAGTGGGTGCAACACGAGGACTTCCCACGGGGTCACCCATCCTCGTACTACTCTCGCCCAAGCACGCTTAACCTCGGAGATGTGATGGGTTCCGGTGCATTAGTGCTAGTATGATCGCACCCGTTTAATTCGATGTGCATGATTATTTTGTTCGTACGGCGCACATGGACTTAAAATTTATAAAACATACCAACGCATCGCTCGGATACTATTCCGACGCCTGAACACCGGTTTTTTAATGCGCAATTTTACAGCTCATAATTTCAACAACGTAACATAAAATGCCAAAACTACTCTAGTGGGTAGTTTTTTAAAGAAATTTTAAATTCTCAAAATCCATAGGTGTTTAGGAGGAAAATTAAACATATTAATATTTCGTTGAATTAATAGGATAATGATATTTTTAAGAGTAAAAAAATGGGTGCAACACGAGGACTTCCCACGGGGTCACCCATCCTCGTACTGCGCTCGCCCAAGCGCGCTTAACTTCAGAGTTGTGATGGGATCCCGTGCATTAGTGCTGGTATAATTGCATCCGTTTAATTCGATGCGCATAATTTTCTTTTCGTACGGCGCACATGGACTGAAAATTAATAAAACATACCGGCGCGTCGCTCGGATATTATTCCGACGCATGAACACTGGTTTTTCAATGCGCAATCTTACAACTCTCATAATTTCAACAACGTAACATCAAACGCCAAAACTAATCTAGTGGGTAGTTTTTTGAAGAAATTTTAAATTCTCGAAATCCATAGGTGTTTAGGAGGAAAATTAAAAATATTTATATTTCGTTGAATTAATAGGCTAATGATATTTTTAAGAGTGGGTGCAACACGAGGACTTCCCACGGGGTCACCCATCCTCGTACTACTCTCGCCCAAGCACGCTTAACCTCGGAGATGTGATGGGTTCCGGTGCATTAGTGCTAGTATGATCGCACCCGTTTAATTCGATGTGCATGATTATTTTGTTCGTACGGCGCACATGGACTTAAAATTTATAAAACATACCAACGCATCGCTCGGATACTATTCCGACGCCTGAACACCGGTTTTTTAATGCGCAATTTTACAGCTCATAATTTCAACAACGTAACATAAAATGCCAAAACTACTCTAGTGGGTAGTTTTTTAAAGAAATTTTAAATTCTCAAAATCCATAGGTGTTTAGGAGGAAAATTAAACATATTAATATTTCGTTGAATTAATAGGATAATGATATTTTTAAGAGTAAAAAAATGGGTGCAACACGAGGACTTCCCACGGGGTCACCCATCCTCGTACTGCGCTCGCCCAAGCGCGCTTAACTTCAGAGTTGTGATGGGATCCCGTGCATTAGTGCTGGTATAATTGCATCCGTTTAATTCGATGCGCATAATTTTCTTTTCGTACGGCGCACATGGACTGAAAATTAATAAAACATACCGGCGCGTCGCTCGGATATTATTCCGACGCATGAACACTGGTTTTTCAATGCGCAATCTTACAACTCTCATAATTTCAACAACGTAACATCAAACGCCAAAACTAATCTAGTGGGTAGTTTTTTGAAGAAATTTTAAATTCTCGAAATCCATAGGTGTTTAGGAGGAAAATTAAAAATATTTATATTTCGTTGAATTAATAGGCTAATGATATTTTTAAGAGTGGGTGCAACACGAGGACTTCCCACGGGGTCACCCATCCTCGTACTACTCTCGCCCAAGCACGCTTAACCTCGGAGATGTGATGGGTTCCGGTGCATTAGTGCTAGTATGATCGCACCCGTTTAATTCGATGTGCATGATTATTTTGTTCGTACGGCGCACATGGACTTAAAATTTATAAAACATACCAACGCATCGCTCGGATACTATTCCGACGCCTGAACACCGGTTTTTTAATGCGCAATTTTACAGCTCATAATTTCAACAACGTAACATAAAATGCCAAAACTACTCTAGTGGGTAGTTTTTTAAAGAAATTTTAAATTCTCAAAATCCATAGGTGTTTAGGAGGAAAATTAAACATATTATATTTCGTTGAATTAATAGGATAATGATATTTTTAAGAGTAAAAAAATGGGTGCAACACGAGGACTTCCCACGGGGTCACCCATCCTCGTACTGCGCTCGCCCAAGCGCGCTTAACTTCAGAGTTGTGATGGGATCCCGTGCATTAGTGCTGGTATAATTGCATCCGTTTAATTCGATGCGCATAATTTTCTTTTCGTACGGCGCACATGGACTGAAAATTAATAAAACATACCGGCGCGTCGCTCGGATATTATTCCGACGCATGAACACTGGTTTTTCAATGCGCAATCTTACAACTCTCATAATTTCAACAACGTAACATCAAACGCCAAAACTAATCTAGTGGGTAGTTTTTTGAAGAAATTTTAAATTCTCGAAATCCATAGGTGTTTAGGAGGAAAATTAAAAATATTTATATTTCGTTGAATTAATAGGCTAATGATATTTTTAAGAGTGGGTGCAACACGAGGACTTCCCACGGGGTCACCCATCCTCGTACTACTCTCGCCCAAGCACGCTTAACCTCGGAGATGTGATGGGTTCCGGTGCATTAGTGCTAGTATGATCGCACCCGTTTAATTCGATGTGCATGATTATTTTGTTCGTACGGCGCACATGGACTTAAAATTTATAAAACATACCAACGCATCGCTCGGATACTATTCCGACGCCTGAACACCGGTTTTTTAATGCGCAATTTTACAGCTCATAATTTCAACAACGTAACATAAAATGCCAAAACTACTCTAGTGGGTAGTTTTTTAAAGAAATTTTAAATTCTCAAAATCCATAGGTGTTTAGGAGGAAAATTAAACATATTAATATTTCGTTGAATTAATAGGATAATGATATTTTTAAGAGTAAAAAAATGGGTGCAACACGAGGACTTCCCACGGGGTCACCCATCCTCGTACTGCGCTCGCCCAAGCGCGCTTAACTTCAGAGTTGTGATGGGATCCCGTGCATTAGTGCTGGTATAATTGCATCCGTTTAATTCGATGCGCATAATTTTCTTTTCGTACGGCGCACATGGACTGAAAATTAATAAAACATACCGGCGCGTCGCTCGGATATTATTCCGACGCATGAACACTGGTTTTTCAATGCGCAATCTTACAACTCTCATAATTTCAACAACGTAACATCAAACGCCAAAACTAATCTAGTGGGTAGTTTTTTGAAGAAATTTTAAATTCTCGAAATCCATAGGTGTTTAGGAGGAAAATTAAAAATATTTATATTTCGTTGAATTAATAGGCTAATGATATTTTTAAGAGTGGGTGCAACACGAGGACTTCCCACGGGGTCACCCATCCTCGTACTACTCTCGCCCAAGCACGCTTAACCTCGGAGATGTGATGGGTTCCGGTGCATTAGTGCTAGTATGATCGCACCCGTTTAATTCGATGTGCATGATTATTTTGTTCGTACGGCGCACATGGACTTAAAATTTATAAAACATACCAACGCATCGCTCGGATACTATTCCGACGCCTGAACACCGGTTTTTTAATGCGCAATTTTACAGCTCATAATTTCAACAACGTAACATAAAATGCCAAAACTACTCTAGTGGGTAGTTTTTTAAAGAAATTTTAAATTCTCAAAATCCATAGGTGTTTAGGAGGAAAATTAAACATATTAATATTTCGTTGAATTAATAGGATAATGATATTTTTAAGAGTAAAAAAATGGGTGCAACACGAGGACTTCCCACGGGGTCACCCATCCTCGTACTGCGCTCGCCCAAGCGCGCTTAACTTCAGAGTTGTGATGGGATCCCGTGCATTAGTGCTGGTATAATTGCATCCGTTTAATTCGATGCGCATAATTTTCTTTTCGTACGGCGCACATGGACTGAAAATTAATAAAACATACCGGCGCGTCGCTCGGATATTATTCCGACGCATGAACACTGGTTTTTCAATGCGCAATCTTACAACTCTCATAATTTCAACAACGTAACATCAAACGCCAAAACTAATCTAGTGGGTAGTTTTTTGAAGAAATTTTAAATTCTCGAAATCCATAGGTGTTTAGGAGGAAAATTAAAAATATTTATATTTCGTTGAATTAATAGGCTAATGATATTTTTAAGAGTGGGTGCAACACGAGGACTTCCCACGGGGTCACCCATCCTCGTACTACTCTCGCCCAAGCACGCTTAACCTCGGAGATGTGATGGGTTCCGGTGCATTAGTGCTAGTATGATCGCACCCGTTTAATTCGATGTGCATGATTATTTTGTTCGTACGGCGCACATGGACTTAAAATTTATAAAACATACCAACGCATCGCTCGGATACTATTCCGACGCCTGAACACCGGTTTTTTAATGCGCAATTTTACAGCTCATAATTTCAACAACGTAACATAAAATGCCAAAACTACTCTAGTGGGTAGTTTTTTAAAGAAATTTTAAATTCTCAAAATCCATAGGTGTTTAGGAGGAAAATTAAACATATTATATTTCGTTGAATTAATAGGATAATGATATTTTTAAGAGTAAAAAAATGGGTGCAACACGAGGACTTCCCACGGGGTCACCCATCCTCGTACTGCGCTCGCCCAAGCGCGCTTAACTTCAGAGTTGTGATGGGATCCCGTGCATTAGTGCTGGTATAATTGCATCCGTTTAATTCGATGCGCATAATTTTCTTTTCGTACGGCGCACATGGACTGAAAATTAATAAAACATACCGGCGCGTCGCTCGGATATTATTCCGACGCATGAACACTGGTTTTTCAATGCGCAATCTTACAACTCTCATAATTTCAACAACGTAACATCAAACGCCAAAACTAATCTAGTGGGTAGTTTTTTGAAGAAATTTTAAATTCTCGAAATCCATAGGTGTTTAGGAGGAAAATTAAAATATTTATATTTCGTTGAATTAATAGGCTAATGATATTTTTAAGAGTGGGTGCAACACGAGGACTTCCCACGGGGTCACCCATCCTCGTACTACTCTCGCCCAAGCACGCTTAACCTCGGAGATGTGATGGGTTCCGGTGCATTAGTGCTAGTATGATCGCACCCGTTTAATTCGATGTGCATGATTATTTTGTTCGTACGGCGCACATGGACTTAAAATTTATAAAACATACCAACGCATCGCTCGGATACTATTCCGACGCCTGAACACCGGTTTTTTAATGCGCAATTTTACAGCTCATAATTTCAACAACGTAACATAAAATGCCAAAACTACTCTAGTGGGTAGTTTTTTAAAGAAATTTTAAATTCTCAAAATCCATAGGTGTTTAGGAGGAAAATTAAACATATTAATATTTCGTTGAATTAATAGGATAATGATATTTTTAAGAGTAAAAAAATGGGTGCAACACGAGGACTTCCCACGGGGTCACCCATCCTCGTACTGCGCTCGCCCAAGCGCGCTTAACTTCAGAGTTGTGATGGGATCCCGTGCATTAGTGCTGGTATAATTGCATCCGTTTAATTCGATGCGCATAATTTTCTTTTCGTACGGCGCACATGGACTGAAAATTAATAAAACATACCGGCGCGTCGCTCGGATATTATTCCGACGCATGAACACTGGTTTTTCAATGCGCAATCTTACAACTCTCATAATTTCAACAACGTAACATCAAACGCCAAAACTAATCTAGTGGGTAGTTTTTTGAAGAAATTTTAAATTCTCGAAATCCATAGGTGTTTAGGAGGAAAATTAAAAATATTTATATTTCGTTGAATTAATAGGCTAATGATATTTTTAAGAGTGGGTGCAACACGAGGACTTCCCACGGGGTCACCCATCCTCGTACTACTCTCGCCCAAGCACGCTTAACCTCGGAGATGTGATGGGTTCCGGTGCATTAGTGCTAGTATGATCGCACCCGTTTAATTCGATGTGCATGATTATTTTGTTCGTACGGCGCACATGGACTTAAATTTATAAAACATACCAACGCATCGCTCGGATACTATTCCGACGCCTGAACACCGGTTTTTTAATGCGCAATTTTACAGCTCATAATTTCAACAACGTAACATAAAATGCCAAAACTACTCTAGTGGGTAGTTTTTTAAAGAAATTTTAAATTCTCAAAATCCATAGGTGTTTAGGAGGAAAATTAAACATATTTATATTTCGTTGAATTAATAGGATAATGATATTTTTAAGAGTAAAAAAATGGGTGCAACACGAGGACTTCCCACGGGGTCACCCATCCTCGTACTGCGCTCGCCCAAGCGCGCTTAACTTCAGAGTTGTGATGGGATCCCGTGCATTAGTGCTGGTATAATTGCATCCGTTTAATTCGATGCGCATAATTTTCTTTTCGTACGGCGCACATGGACTGAAAATTAATAAAACATACCGGCGCGTCGCTCGGATATTATTCCGACGCATGAACACTGGTTTTTCAATGCGCAATCTTACAACTCTCATAATTTCAACAACGTAACATCAAACGCCAAAACTAATCTAGTGGGTAGTTTTTTGAAGAAATTTTAAATTCTCGAAATCCATAGGTGTTTAGGAGGAAAATTAAAAATATTTATATTTCGTTGAATTAATAGGCTAATGATATTTTTAAGAGTGGGTGCAACACGAGGACTTCCCACGGGGTCACCCATCCTCGTACTACTCTCGCCCAAGCACGCTTAACCTCGGAGATGTGATGGGTTCCGGTGCATTAGTGCTAGTATGATCGCACCCGTTTAATTCGATGTGCATGATTATTTTGTTCGTACGGCGCACATGGACTTAAAATTTAAAAACATACCAACGCATCGCTCGGATACTATTCCGACGCCTGAACACCGGTTTTTAATGCGCAATTTTACAGCTCATAATTTCAACAACGTAACATAAAATGCCAAAACTACTCTAGTGGGTAGTTTTTAAAGAAATTTTAAATTCTCAAAATCCATAGGTGTTTAGGAGGAAAATTAAACATATTAATATTTCGTTGAATTAATAGGATAATGATATTTTTAAGAGTAAAAAAATGGGTGCAACACGAGGACTTCCCACGGGGTCACCCATCCTCGTACTGCGCTCGCCCAAGCGCGCTTAACTTCAGAGTTGTGATGGGATCCCGTGCATTAGTGCTGGTATAATTGCATCCGTTTAATTCGATGCGCATAATTTTCTTTTCGTACGGCGCACATGGACTGAAAATTAATAAAACATACCGGCGCGTCGCTCGGATATTATTCCGACGCATGAACACTGGTTTTTCAATGCGCAATCTTACAACTCTCATAATTTCAACAACGTAACATCAAACGCCAAAACTAATCTAGTGGGTAGTTTTTTGAAGAAATTTTAAATTCTCGAAATCCATAGGTGTTTAGGAGGAAAATTAAAAATATTTATATTTCGTTGAATTAATAGGCTAATGATATTTTTAAGAGTGGGTGCAACACGAGGACTTCCCACGGGGTCACCCATCCTCGTACTACTCTCGCCCAAGCACGCTTAACCTCGGAGATGTGATGGGTTCCGGTGCATTAGTGCTAGTATGATCGCACCCGTTTAATTCGATGTGCATGATTATTTTGTTCGTACGGCGCACATGGACTTAAAATTTATAAAACATACCAACGCATCGCTCGGATACTATTCCGACGCCTGAACACCGGTTTTTAATGCGCAATTTTACAGCTCATAATTTCAACAACGTAACATAAAATGCCAAAACTACTCTAGTGGGTAGTTTTTTAAAGAAATTTTAAATTCTCAAAATCCATAGGTGTTTAGGAGGAAAATTAAACATATTAATATTTCGTTGAATTAATAGGATAATGATATTTTTAAGAGTAAAAAAATGGGTGCAACACGAGGACTTCCCACGGGGTCACCCATCCTCGTACTGCGCTCGCCCAAGCGCGCTTAACTTCAGAGTTGTGATGGGATCCCGTGCATTAGTGCTGGTATAATTGCATCCGTTTAATTCGATGCGCATAATTTTTTTTCGTACGGCGCACATGGACTGAAAATTAATAAAACATACCGGCGCGTCGCTCGGATATTATTCCGACGCATGAACACTGGTTTTTCAATGCGCAATCTTACAACTCTCATAATTTCAACAACGTAACATCAAACGCCAAAACTAATCTAGTGGGTAGTTTTTTGAAGAAATTTTAAATTCTCGAAATCCATAGGTGTTTAGGAGGAAAATTAAAAATATTTATATTTCGTTGAATTAATAGGCTAATGATATTTTTAAGAGTGGGTGCAACACGAGGACTTCCCACGGGTCACCCATCCTCGTACTACTCTCGCCCAAGCACGCTTAACCTCGGAGATGTGATGGGTTCCGGTGCATTAGTGCTAGTATGATCGCACCCGTTTAATTCGATGTGCAT
Source organism: Lindernia subracemosa (assembly GCA_028392965.1). Classification (NCBI taxonomy): domain Eukaryota; kingdom Viridiplantae; phylum Streptophyta; class Magnoliopsida; order Lamiales; family Linderniaceae; genus Vandellia; species Vandellia subracemosa. The sequence goes on from JAQPCC010000049.1 coordinate 1,586,540, forward strand.
GATTATTTTGTTCGTACGGCGCACATGGACTTAAAATTTATAAAACATACCAACGCATCGCTCGGATACTATTCCGACGCCTGAACACGGTTTTTTAATGCGCAATTTTACAGCTCATAATTTCAACAACGTAACATAAAATGCCAAAACTACTCTAGTGGGTAGTTTTTTAAAGAAATTTTAAATTCTCAAAATCCATAGGTGTTTAGGAGGAAAATTAAACATATTTATATTTCGTTGAATTAATAGGATAATGATATTTTTAAGAGTAAAAAAATGGGTGCAACACGAGGACTTCCCACGGGGTCACCCATCCTCGTACTGCGCTCGCCCAAGCGCGCTTAACTTCAGAGTTGTGATGGGATCCCGTGCATTAGTGCTGGTATAATTGCATCCGTTTAATTCGATGCGCATAATTTTCTTTCGTACGGCGCACATGGACTGAAAATTAATAAAACATACCGGCGCGTCGCTCGGATATTATTCCGACGCATGAACACTGGTTTTTCAATGCGCAATCTTACAACTCTCATAATTTCAACAACGTAACATCAAACGCCAAAACTAATCTAGTGGGTAGTTTTTAAAAAAAATTTAAATTCTCGAAATCCATAGGTGTTTAGGAGGAAAATTAAAAATATTTATATTTCGTTGAATTAATAGGCTAATGATATTTTTAAGAGTGGGTGCAACACGAGGACTTCCCACGGGGTCACCCATCCTCGTACTACTCTCGCCCAAGCACGCTTAACCTCGGAGATGTGATGGGTTCCGGTGCATTAGTGCTAGTATGATCGCACCCGTTTAATTCGATGTGCATGATTATTTTGTTCGTACGGCGCACATGGACTTAAAATTTATAAAACATACCAACGCATCGCTCGGATACTATTCCGACGCCTGAACACCGGTTTTTTAATGCGCAATTTTACAGCTCATAATTTCAACAACGTAACATAAAATGCCAAAACTACTCTAGTGGGTAGTTTTTTAAAGAAATTTTAAATTCTCAAAATCCATAGGTGTTTAGGAGGAAAATTAAACATATTTATATTTCGTTGAATTAATAGGATAATGATATTTTTAAGAGTAAAAAAATGGGTGCAACACGAGGACTTCCCACGGGGTCACCCATCCTCGTACTGCGCTCGCCCAAGCGCGTTTAACTTCAGAGTTGTGATGGGATCCCGTGCATTAGTGCTGGTATAATTGCATTCGTTTAATTCGATGCGCATAATTTTCTTTTCGTACGGCGCACATGGACTGAAAATTAATAAAACATACCGGCGCGTCGCTCGGATATTATTCCGACGCATGAACACTGGTTTTTCAATGCGCAATCTTACAACTCTCATAATTTCAACAACGTAACATCAAACGCCAAAACTAATCTAGTGGGTAGTTTTTTGAAGAAATTTTAAATTCTCGAAATCCATAGGTGTTTAGGAGGAAAATTAAAAATATTTATATTTCGTTGAATTAATAGGCTAATGATATTTTTAAGAGTGGGTGCAACACGAGGACTTCCCACGGGGTCACCCATCCTCGTACTACTCTCGCCCAAGCGAGCTTAACCTCGGAGATGTGATGGGTTCCGGTGCATTAGTGCTAGTATGATCGCACCCGTTTAATTCGATGTGCATGATTATTTTGTTCGTACGGCGCACATGGACTTAAAATTTATAAAACATACCAACGCATCGCTCGGATACTATTCCGACGCCTGAACACCGGTTTTTTAATGCGCAATTTTACAGCTCATAATTTCAACAACGTAACATAAAATGCCAAAACTACTCTAGTGGGTAGTTTTTTAAAGAAATTTTAAATTCTCAAAATCCATAGGTGTTTAGGAGGAAAATTAAACATATTATATTTCGTTGAATTAATAGGATAATGATATTTTTAAGAGTAAAAAAATGGGTGCAACACGAGGACTTCCCACGGGGTCACCCATCCTCGTACTGCGCTCGCCCAAGCGCGCTTAACTTCAGAGTTGTGATGGGATCCCGTGCATTAGTGCTGGTATAATTGCATCCGTTTAATTCGATGCGCATAATTTTCTTTTCGTACGGCGCACATGGACTGAAAATTAATAAAAATACCGGCGCGTCGCTCGGATATTATTCCGACGCATGAACACTGGTTTTTCAATGCGCAATCTTACAACTCTCATAATTTCAACAACGTAACATCAAACGCCAAAACTAATCTAGTGGGTAGTTTTTTGAAGAAATTTTAAATTCTCGAAATCCATAGGTGTTTAGGAGGAAAATTAAAAATATTTATATTTCGTTGAATTAATAGGCTAATGATATTTTTAAGAGTGGGTGCAACACGAGGACTTCCCACGGGGTCACCCATCCTCGTACTACTCTCGCCCAAGCACGCTTAACCTCGGAGATGTGATGGGTTCCGGTGCATTAGTGCTAGTATGATCGCACCCGTTTAATTCGATGTGCATGATTATTTTGTTCGTACGGCGCACATGGACTTAAAATTTATAAAACATACCAACGCATCGCTCGGATACTATTCCGACGCCTGAACACCGGTTTTTTAATGCGCAATTTTACAGCTCATAATTTCAACAACGTAACATAAAATGCCAAAACTACTCTAGTGGGTAGTTTTTTAAAGAAATTTAAATTCTCAAAATCCATAGGTGTTTAGGAGGAAAATTAAACATATTATATTTCGTTGAATTAATAGGATAATGATATTTTTAAGAGTAAAAAAATGGGTGCAACACGAGGACTTCCCACGGGGTCACCCATCCTCGTACTGCGCTCGCCCAAGCGCGCTTAACTTCAGAGTTGTGATGGGATCCCGTGCATTAGTGCTGGTATAATTGCATCCGTTTAATTCGATGCGCATAATTTTCTTTTCGTACGGCGCACATGGACTGAAAATTAATAAAACATACCGGCGCGTCGCTCGGATATTATTCCGACGCATGAACACTGGTTTTTCAATGCGCAATCTTACAACTCTCATAATTTCAACAACGTAACATCAAACGCCAAAACTAATCTAGTGGGTAGTTTTTTGAAGAAATTTTAAATTCTCGAAATCCATAGGTGTTTAGGAGGAAAATTAAAAATATTTATATTTCGTTGAATTAATAGGCTAATGATATTTTTAAGAGTGGGTGCAACACGAGGACTTCCCACGGGGTCACCCATCCTCGTACTACTCTCGCCCAAGCACGCTTAACCTCGGAGATGTGATGGGTTCCGGTGCATTAGTGCTAGTATGATCGCACCCGTTTAATTCGATGTGCATGATTATTTTGTTCGTACGGCGCACATGGACTTAAAATTTATAAAACATACCAACGCATCGCTCGGATACTATTCCGACGCCTGAACACCGGTTTTTAATGCGCAATTTTACAGCTCATAATTTCAACAACGTAACATAAAATGCCAAAACTACTCTAGTGGGTAGTTTTTTAAAGAAATTTTAAATTCTCAAAATCCATAGGTGTTTAGGAGGAAAATTAAACATATTTATATTTCGTTGAATTAATAGGATAATGATATTTTTAAGAGTAAAAAAATGGGTGCAACACGAGGACTTCCCACGGGGTCACCCATCCTGTACTGCGCTCGCCCAAGCGCGCTTAACTTCAGAGTTGTGATGGGATCCGTGCATTAGTGCTGGTATAATTGCATCCGTTTAATTCGTGCGCATAATTTTCTTTTCGTACGGCGCACATGGACTGAAAATTATAAAACATACCGGCGCGTCGCTCGGATATTATTCCGACGCATGAACACTGGTTTTTCAATGCGCAATCTTACAAACTCTCATAATTTCAACAACGTAACATCAAACGCCAAAACTAATCTAGTGGGTAGTTTTTTGAAGAAATTTTAAATTCTCGAAATCCATAGGTGTTTAGGAGGAAAATTAAAAATATTTATATCGTTGAATTAATAGGCTAATGATATTTTAAGAGTGGGTGCAACACGAGGACTTCCCACGGGGTCACCCATCCTCGTATACTCTCGCCCAAGCAGCTTAACCTCGGAGATGTGATGGGTTCGGGTGATTAGTGGCTAGTATGATCGCACCCGTTTAATTCGATGTAATGATTATTTTGTTCGTACGGCGCACATGGACTAAAATTTATAAAACATACCAACGCATCGCTCGGATCTATTCCGACGCTGAACACGGTTTTTTAATGCGCAATTTTACAGCTCATAATTTCAACAACGTAACATAAAATGCCAAAACTACTCTAGTGGGTAGTTTTTTAAAGAAATTTAATTCTCAAAATCCATAGGGTTTAGGAGGAAAATTAAACATATTATATTTCGTTGAATTAATAGGTAATGATTTTTAAGGTGTAAAAAAAGGGTGCAACACGAGGACTTCCCACGGGTCACCCATCCTCGTACTGCGCTCGCTCCCAAGCGCGCTAACTTCAGAGTTGTGATGGGATCCCGTGCATTAGTGCTGGTATAATTGCATCCGTTTAATTCGATGCGCATAATTCTTTTCGTACGGCGCACATGGACTGAAAATTAATAAAAACACGGGCGTCGCTCGGATATTATTCCGACGCATGAACACTGGTTTTTCAATGCGCAATCTTACAACTCTCATAATTTCAACAACGTAACATCAAACGCCAAAACTAATCTAGTGGGTAGTTTTTTGAAGAAATTTTAAATTCTCGAAATCCATAGGTGTTTAGGAGGAAAATTAAAAATATTTATATTTCGTTTGAATTAATGGCTAATGATATTTTTAAGAGGGGTGCAACACGAGGACTTCCCACGGGGTCACCCATCCTCGTACTACTCTCGCCCAAGCACGCTTAACCTCGGAGATGTGATGGGTTCCGGTGCATTAGTGCTAGTATGATCGCACCGTTTAATTCGATGTGCATGATTATTTTGTTCGTACGGCGCACATGGACTTAAAATTTATAAAACATACCAACGCATCGCTCGGATACTATTCCGACGCCTGAACACCGGTTTTTAATGCGCAATTTTACAGCTCATAATTTCAACAACGTAACATAAAATGCCAAAACTACTCTAGTGGGTAGTTTTTAAAGAAATTTTAAATTCTCAAAATCCATAGGTGTTTAGGAGGAAAATTAAACAATTTATATTTCGTTGAATTAATAGGATAATGATATTTTTAAGAGTAAAAAAATGGGTGCAACACGGGATTCCCACGGGGTCCCATCCTCGTACTGCGCTCGCCCAAGCGCGCTTAACTCAGAGTTGTGATGGGATCCCGTGCATTAGTGCTGGTTATAATTGCATCCGTTTAATTCGATGCGCATAATTTTCTTTTCGTACGGCGCACATGGACTGAAAATAATAAAAAATACGGCGCGTCGCTCGGATATTATTCCGACGCATGAACACTGGTTTTTCAATGCGCAATCTTACAACTCTCATAATTCAACAACGTAACATCAAACGCCAAAAACTAATCTAGTGGGTAGTTTTTTGAAGAAATTTTAAATTCTCGAAATCCATAGGTGTTTAGGAGGAAAATTAAAAATATTTATATTTCGTTGAATTAATAGGATAATGATATTTTAAGAGTGGGTGCAACACGAGGACTTCCACGGGGTCACCCATCCTCGTACTACTCTCGCCCAAGCACGCTTAACCTCGGAGATTGTGATGGGTTCCGTGGTGCATTAGTGCTAGTATGATCGCCGTTTAATTCGATGTGCATGATTATTTTGTTCGTACGGCGCACATGGACTAAAATTTATAAAACATACCAAACGCATCGCTCGGATACTATTCCGACGCTGAACACGGTTTTTTATGCGCAATTTACAGCTC